>CM052654.1:25188673-25224737 GCA_028533165.1 Leontopithecus rosalia | reverse complement strand
GTCCTGCGTGCCTTTTACACCTGGGCTTTTCCCCCGCTCTGTGGGCTATAAGGATCCGTCTGAAAATGCAGTGTTTGCTTACCCTCTGCGTCTTGACTGAGAGCTGCAGTGGTGAGTTGCTTCTAGAGCGCCATCTTCCTCTCCCCTCTTAAATTATTTTTTATTAAAAAGAAAATATTTTTTATTAAAAAGACTCTTTTGATAAGTAACTCATTTTCCACCACTGGGGAAAAATGAGAAATATTGGAAATAGAATATTTTATCTCATCCATAAAATTAATGAATTAGTTCCAAAAGCATAAAAGAACCCCATGCGGAGTTCCTATAATCCCAGAGACCATCCATAGGAAACTGCAGGGGAAAGAATGATAAAAGAGTCCCAACATTCCCAGTTAGGTTTTTTCCTATCACAAATTAACATTTCATAATAATAACTCCTCATCAATCCGCTAAGGAAATATTCTGACAGGTGCTTCTTTGAGGCTATCAAATGAAAACTCTATTGTTTTTCTTACCCAAACATTATGAGAAGGAAACAGGGAAAATAGCTGAAATGATCGTCATTTATCATTTGACACTGAAAATCTGAGCCTGTCTCTTGGGCATCTCTTTAGTTATGTATGTTTCCTTTTTGGTCCATGTATGATAAACTTTTGTCTGCAAAATAAATCACCTGAAGACAGCAGTAATGTTTCAATTTTTATGAATGCAAAATATATCATCACTAATCAGAACTATCAACAATGCAAAATGACAGCAATGAGTCATTTTTTAGACATAAAATGGGACTCTGGTGTTGCAATACCTGCTATAGCATTTTCATCAGAAAACTTAGAATTCCTTTTAGAGTCCTGAAATGACACTTGCAGTTTTCGTTTCTCCAGCTCCACTTACAGTCTTTTAGGAAGCAAGGAATTCCTAGTTCTAATAACACATTGAGACTAATGCTTTCTTTTAAGAGAGAGAAGTAAATTCTAGGGACAGAAAGTAGTATTCTTACTCAGTGTTACACTGCTAGTGAGGACCACAGTTAGAACTGGAACCTGGATGGAGCTGAGTCCCTGGCTCATTGTACTGTATTCTTCCAGCTTTATTGAGGTGACTGATAAAAATATATTTAAGTGTAAAAATGTGTTGTTTTGACATATATATTCATTGTGAAATGACTATCACAATCAAGCTAACATATCCATTGCCTTACCTACCTACCATCTCTGTGTGCACATACATGTGTGTGTTTATGCAATGAGAACATGACACATACTCTCAGCAAATTTCAAGAATTCATTATTATTAATTACAGTCACCATGCTGTACATTATGCCTCCAGAACTTAACTGAAAATTTGTACCTTTACCAATATTTACATTTTTCTTTCTCTCCCTCAGCACCTGATAACCACTACTCCTCTTTTACTATGAGTTTGACTTTTCATTTTTTTAATTACTCATAATAAAGTGTGATCATGCAGTATTTGTACTTCTGTGCTTAGCTAATTCCATTTAGTATAATGCCCTCAAGGTTCGTCCATGTTGCTGCATTTGTATCAACATCTTTGCCTTCATGACCATCTTTGTCCTCTGATACCTACCAGGGCTCTTCATTTTAATATTACTTTTATCCTTTATTTATGCCATCCTATAATCTCTATTTAAGTCTCATATGGTAATATTGACCTTCTCCTGGCCTCCTTACACCCTGGCTTTAGCCTTTGTGTATTACCTTGGTTTCTCTTTATCCTTTATTTATGAATGCATTTATATAGCTTAACCTTTGATAACATGCATATTAAATAGAATAGGCTTAAAATGTCTCTGATCTTTTTTTTCTCTTTTTGCATTCTCCTTCATTTATAAACTTGGAATAAAAGCTATTAAATGCATTAAAAATAAAGAAAACAAAATAGTATCAGAGGGATACATTTTTAAGGCTAATTATAATACTAAATATTGTCAGGTCTATATTTTAAGGAAAACAAAATGGGAGTCTTATAGAAGGCTCTTTATAAATAGTCCCTAGACTTTGACAACAGTCTTCTAGCTGGTGTCTTGGCTAGCAGCCACCTTCTCCTCCATTTCATTTCCATTCAACTGCTGAATTGATCTTCCTAAAATGCAAAATGCATCATTTTATTTAGCAGTCTACATGCCTTTTGTGACTTCCTATTACTCAGAGAAGAGAAGATACATTCATTAACTTTGAGGTTTTTCCATAATCTGCCCTATCCTCACCTTTCTAAATGTGTAGACTTGTCTCTGGCCACTGATCAAGACAAGTGGGATGCTTCCCCGCTTAACACCACCAAAATATTCTCTAATATATCATAACTTACTTTATGCCTCAGTGACTCAGTGTATATCACTTTTTTCTGCTTCAGATTTATCTCCCTCTTTTTGAAAAGGAAAACCTTTTTGCCCTGCAAGATCAAATTTAAATTTTAGAATTTCTGTAGTCTCCTAACTTATGCATTTATCCTTTCACAATCAATATACTCATTCAAAACATATTTGAGGGTGTTTTCTAGTTCCTTGACTCTCTTTGGTACATCAGGGAGAAGAATGCTTAAAAAAAGAAAAAAAAAGCTTTTCTTCTCCCATAGCACTTACATCCTAAAGGATAGAAAAATTAAAAATTAACAAATACTTAAGAATGTATTTAAAAATAATATTGACTACTATAATAAAAGCAAGGGTGTAGTCTTAAAATGCCAGGGAAAAGGGATGAGTGTCGTAAACTTGGTTGTTAGGGAGGCAACTTCTAGGAAGCTTTTCTTGAACAGAACGAGTGAACGGGGCCCGAGTGGAGGAGACAGAGATTTCATACACATGTTATAGGAATACAAAAAACTTAAGGGGAACCAAATTTGTTTCATTTGAAAGAAAAATAACAACAGAAGAAGGGTTTTATTAGAATGTGATGAACAAATGGAAATTGATAGATGATGATCACTTGTCTGGGGGCTTTGGGGTGCAAATATCTGTACATACTCCTGCTTCACTGTTCTTATATCTATTAATAACACTCATAAGCCATTTGCATATTTATTTTGCTTTGTGTGCTTGCATATCAGAGCCCCTACTACCTTGTGAGATACTTCCACAAAAGTACAGTTTACACATTTTGTCATATTTTCCTGTCCCTAGAATGGCCTGAGAAAACACAAAGGGTGTGTAGACTCATATGTTCATTCACTTATTTATTTCTTTATTCCACGTGTATTTACTGAGGGCCCAATACAGATCAGGTACTATATATAGACATTGGGCATTAACTGATTAGCTCAGATTGTTGTAGCCTCTGCCTTTATTACAGAATACATAGGTGATTCACCAAATTACTGCATTGATTAATATAGCATTAAAATTTAATTGATAATATAAAGAAGATATATGTATTCTATGCTTAGGAATCAGGGAATATGTTCTAGTGGATTCTGAGCCACAATATGAAGAATAAACAGGAGCTTATTTCATGAATATTTTGGCTGAAAGGAGAGCTTAAGAAAATGCCTTAGTTATGGAGGGCAAGATTTGCAGCATTGAAAAAAAGCTACCTTTGCAAATTATAGAAAAGATTTTGCCTTTTACCCTAAGAACAATGGAAGTCCATCGTTTCATCTTAAGCAGCCACCCAAGTATTATCAATAATTAACTATACTTGGCAAACATTTTGAATTTCCAGTTCAAGGATAATCAATCTTGTCTCTACCCCTACTGCTGCCATAAAATATAACAACATAGCCAGATGACTTTCCTGACCAAAACGTGACATAAAATAACCCTCCTGCTTTCTTTCCAGGCTCACACTTCCACTATTTTTATCTGTATACCTGTTCTCATGCCGTTCCTGTAATGTGCATTGCCCAAAAAAATGCAGTGTTATCACTTGTCTTTGTGACTTTGAGCCTCTGTTCATTTGTGCTGCCACACATGAATTAATTCTTGTGAGAGGAGCAGTAACATGAGAGATCAGGCATCTCTTCATGGGTTATATGCACAGGATTTACAATCTGGGGTTATCAATGACTCTCTGGTATCTGTCTCACGCAACCAGAAATTATTATTCATCTAAATGTGGAATATGAGAATTTGTGATACATTTTCAGTGTTGTCTTTTATTTTTTTTAATTTTGATAAAATTAGCCTACAGAGGAAGTTAATGATGCTGCCAAGCAGACTCAAAAGTTATAATCCTGCTAATGTCTTTAGGCGTAGAATTCAACATTGAGAAGACTGCCTATCTCTACCCCAAACCAACCAATATTTTGATTTAGTTTATGGAGGCAGACATACAGAAAGTCTCTAAGAAATAATTTAAGTATCTTCCAAGAAAAAAGATACAAGGGAAAATGAATCAGGAATAATGTCACCATACTGGGCACAATGTTCTAGTTTTATTATGACAGCAGTCACAGCTTCTGCATAAGATGTGGCTGCTTTATTGGACCCTGCTGACCACTAAGCATGGCAAAACTAAAGAATAGCCCACCAAAAAAAAATATGAGCAAAAAAAAGACAAAGGAAAGAAAATAACAAAATGTACACTTCTAGTTTACTTTCTCTCCCTCCTTCCCTCTCTTTCTCTCTGTAGAGATTAATTTTTCATTTGTTAGAAGCTGAACACATATGAAGAATAGAATATTGCATGTCTGCTTTATTTATTCATTGCAATGGGATTTCTCAGCCTCTGCACTATTGATATTTAGGACTGAATAATTTGTTGCAAGGGGCTGTCCTGTGCATTGTAGCATTTTAAGCAGCATCTTTAACCTCTACCCACTAGATGCCACTAACACCCTTCTGCCCCCGTCTGTGATACAAAAATATCTCCATATATTGGCAAATGTTTTCTGGGGGCAATAGTGAGAACCACAGTATTACAAAATGAATTAAGGATCTAATATGATCAAGAAAATGTACTAGATAGTTTACCTTTCCACATGCTCTATGCCTTTGTCTATATATCTATATACAAAAGTCATTAAGTTGTGTATATCCTGTAGGGATGATTCTTACATTATCCCATTTAATTCTCACAAATATTCTTGAACCAGATATTTTAATTACCTTCATTCAACTCATGCTAAAACTAAGGTCCAGAGAAGGAACTAACTTAAAATTCATAAACAATAATTTGTAGTAAAATTCAAGAACAGTAAGAGGTACACCCAGGATGGGAACTTGAATACTCTTATATAAACCACTGGCAAACTGGGAAAATTTTGATTAATTATAATATAATTTGATATCTGAGTTTTACAAATAAAATTTTGAAATTTACTACATTATTACTATCTTTATATTTCAAACATGCACACAATAAAAATATCTTATGCATCTAAAAAGAGCATATTTTAAACGACCTTTCATGTCCTATTTCTGTTATATCTCTCACAATAACCTCAGGAGGGCAACATCGCAGGAGTTATTATCCTCATTTTATAGCTGTAGTGACTGTGAATCAAGGAAGTTAAATGACTCACACAAGTACTTGTAGTCTATGTTCAACAGAACTTGGATTTATCATATATATATATATATGATATAAATTGTATGCATATATATATGCATATACACACACAAATGTAAACACCTATGTAAATGTCAGAATATAATGACCACTGGGTATGTCTCTAACATACTCATTTGGGGTTTTTTATTATTTTTTAATTTCTTCTTAAAAAATGGGATACATGTGCAGAAAGTGCAGGTTTCTTACATAGCTATACGTGTGTCATGGTGGTTTACTACATCTATTAACCCATCCATTAAGTTTCCTCCCCTCATTCTCCACCCCCAAAAGGCCCTGATGTGTGTTGTTTCCCTCTCTATAACCATGTGTTCTCAATGTTCAACTCCCACTTAGGAGTGAGAACATGGGTGTTTGGTTTTCTGTTCCTGTGTTAGTTTGCTGAGGATGAGGGATTCCAGCTTCATCCATGTCCTGCAAAGGACATGATCTCATCTCTTTGTATGGCTTCATAGTATTCCATGGCATATATGTGCCACATTTTCTGTATCCTGACTATCATTGATGGGCATTTGGATTGGTTGCGTGAACTTGCTATTATAAATAGTACTGCAATAAACATACCTGTGCATGTGTATTTATAGTAGAATGATTTATATTCCTCTGGTTATATACCCAGTGATGAGATTGCTGGGTCAAATGGTATATCTGGTTCTAGATCCTTGAGGAATTGCTATACTGTCTTCCACAATGGTTGAACTAATTTATATTCCCATCAGCAGTGTAAACGTGTTCTTTTTTCTCAACAGCCTCATCACATCTATTGTTCCTTGACTTTTTAATAATCACCATTCTGACTGGCTTGAGATGGTATTTCATTATGCCTTTGATTTGCATTTCTCTAAGGATCAGTGATGTTAAACTTTTTTTCATGTTTGTTGGCCACATAAGCGTCACCTTTTGAGAAGTGTCTGTTCATATCCTTTGCCCACTTTTTGATGAGGGTGTTTGATTTTTTCTTGTAAATATGTTTAAGTTACTTGTCAGATGGATAGATTGCAAAAATTTTATCCCATTCTGTTGGTTTGCCTGTTCACTGTGATGATAGTTTCTTTTGCTGTGCAGAAGCTCTACAGTTTATTTAGATCCCATTAGTTAATTTCGGCCTCTGTTGCAATTGCTTTTGGTGTTTTTATCTTGCCAATTCCTATGTCCCCAATGGTATTGCTTAAGTTTTATTCTAGGATTTTTATGGTTTCATGTTGTACATTTAAGTCCTAAATCCATCTTGAGTTAAATTTTGTAAGGAAGGGGTCCAGTTTCATTTTTCTGCATATAGCTAGCCAGTTTTTTCAGCACCATTTACTGAATAAAATGGAATCATAAAAATATTGAAATCATTCAGAGAATGCAGGTAAAGGTTAAATAAACCATGAGACAAATAAAAAGCTAGAAATAAGATGAAAGACCTAAAACTAATCATACAAATAAATGAAAATAGTAAATATCCCAGTAGATTTTTTAAAAAACCCACAAGACCCAACTAGATGCTAGCTGAAAGAAATTATCTTTAATAAGAAAAAAGTAGGTTAAAACTAAAAGAACTGAAAGAGCTATGCCATGCTAATATTTATCAAAATAAAGTTGGATATAATATTATATAATAGTAATATTTGACTTTTGATTTTAGAGCAAATATATTACTATGGGCAAAGATGATCATTTCATTATTATAAAGGAGGCAAGTCTTCAAGAGATCATAACAACCTTAAATGTTTATGTATCCAATAAGAGAGCTTTAAAATGCATAACTCACAACCCAATAAAACTGCAAAGAAAAATAGAAAAATAGACAAATGCACAGTCAGATATTTTAGTATATATCTCTCAATAATTGATAGGACAAATCCAGCCAACCTCTGATACCTACAGTCCCACGTCTTGAAAATCCATTGCTTTATCTATTTTGCTTTTTATGATTTTTGTTATTTTAGGTCAAAGGTAAATGTAGTCCCTGTTATTTCATTTTTATCAGAGCAGAAGTATTTTATTTTTCAGGGCTAAGCTCAAATATCACTGCATCAAAGAGGCCTGCTATGAACTTTCTTCCTCCTACCTTTCCCTCATGTTATTAGATATTACATCCTTTATGTGTTTCCTTTATGTCTACTCTTCCAATGTATAATTATTTTTAATTATTTTCATAGTTCTCTTTCTTCTCTTAACTAGACAATTTTATTCATCACAGTATGAACCTGAAAAATCCCAGCAACTGTGTGTATGGTATAAAATAATTGCTTACTAAATATTAGCTGAATTGGTGAATAAATCTCAATGGTATTATTCTCTCTTCTACTTGTATTTGCCTCTCTTCTTAATCAAAATTTAACACTCATTGTTTATCAAAGAACTTTGTTAACCAGAATATTGGGTTAAGCAAAGAGACAAATTGCATTTTCCGGGGCCTCACATTTTGCAATGGAGTCACTCAGCTGGCTGAATTATACTCAAAAGGAGGATACAATGCTCAATATTTGCCCATGGAAAGTATTTGACATGCACGTTGTTTGAAAATAATCTATGCTGCCTTCTTTCCTCCTGTAGAACTGCTCCCTGAATTGTATCCTTGAAACGAGTTTACTTGAGTGGGAATTGGAAAATAAGTAGGAGCTTGTCAAGAGGTAAAGAAGGCAAAGTAAACTCTCCTAGTAATGACACAGGTGACATATGTCTCATGCTACATATGACCTTTCTGTCCCTCCAGCAACACATATTACTCTGAGAAATGAAAACAGTTAAAAGAAGAAAAAGATTGAGCCATCAACCTGAGACACTGTTTAGTAACAACTAGCTTGTTCACAGCTCTTTCTCTAACATAAGATGCTGTTTGACTTTTTGAATTATTTCTCTCACCTTCCTTTTAAGCAGAGAATTTCAAAGCTAGATATAATCTGCAGATAATATTACTTTCAAACTGTCTACATATACTGAACACATAGTAGTCCTCTCTTAACCATGTTCTAACATCCCCATTGGATGCCTGTAACAAGGAATAGTATAAAATTCTATATATACTTTTTTTCCTATATGTATGCACCTATGATAAAGTTTAATTTATAAATTAGACATAGCAAGAGATTAACAGCAATAATAGAGAAATTATATTAATATACTCTAATAAAATTATGTAAATGTAGTCTTTCTCTTAAAATATTTTAGTCTTATATTTTCTTTTCTTCTTCCTGTGATGATGTGAGATGGTAAAGTGCCTATAATGATAAGGTGAACTGAGGTGAATGACATAGGCATTGTAACATAATGTTAGGCTACTACTGACCTTCTGGGGATACCTCAGAAGGAGGATCTTTTGCTTCAGATAATCCTGGATCACTGAGCCATGAAGATGTTGATAGTTAGATATCAGGAACAGACTATGTCAATGACTAATGGGCAGGTCACATCTACCTCACAGAAACATTGGCAAAGAGATTATTCTCATCCCAGGCAGGATGGAGCTGGATGGTGTAAGATTCGATCAAGCTACTCAGAGTAATATGTACTTTAAAACTTATAAATTGTTTACTTCTCAGATTTCGTATTTAATATTTTCAGATCACAGTTGACCAGGGGAAACTAAAATAATGGGAAACAAAAGCATGGATAAGGGAGTACTACTGTATATAGCTGGCCCTCCATACTCACGCACTCTGCATCTGTGGATTCAATCAGCCATGGATCAAAAAATGTTTGAAAAAATTAAAAAGAAGGGTTGTTTCTGTACTGAACAAGTAAATTCCTTTTCCCTTGTCATTGTTTCCTAAACAAGAGAGTATGGCAACTATTTACATAGCATTTACATTGCATCAGTATTATAGGTAATCTTGTGATGATTTAAAGTATACAGAAGAATATGTTTAGGTTATATGCAATCACTACTCCATGTTATAAAAGCATCTCTAGCATCTGCATAATTTAATATCCACAGAGTGTCCTGAAATCAATCCCTCATCGATACCCAGGGAAAACTATATTATATTTAAATGGGCAAAGAAGGAGAAAACGCAATAATTATTAAGGAAAACTAATTTCCAGAGGTCCTTTAATTTAGGGAAATGGATATGTAAAAAGCAGACACTGGATTTCTGTAGGGTAGGTCACTGTCTGATAAGTGGAGTACGAGTTCTAGAAATGTGAGGGTATTTGTGTAAGGTAAAGTATTATGGGGTGAGAACAGACATGTTATTGACTTTGAGATAACAGAATTCAACACTGGAAATTTAGAAAAAGCTTTTATTTAATCTTTTTAGCGATAAAAATTGTATCTGTATAATCGCATGCTAATGTAATAGAAGTACCAGGGACTGTAGGAGTCAGAACATATTCAATGATGTTAAGTGTGTTATCTAAGATCACATGGCTAGTAAGTATAAGATCATAGATTTAAAGCCAGCTCTCTCAGATATAAAAGGTGAGACTCTTTGTTCTACTAGATTACCTAAAAATAGCAATATTTGTGTTCTTAAAATAAGAATCTCCTCTTTTTGTGGTACAGGTTAGGTGTTCAAGCTGTGTTAAATCACATCTTTGATGCTTATGTGGTCAGGATATATGCCCTTGAGTGACTTAAAACTCAACACCCAGAAGTGAGTGGACCTTTCTACCATGCTTTTTATGCTAAGACTTCCATCATCGAGTGATTTTCTTGCTTTAAATTTAATGCTGACTCCATTGAAGCAGAAAATAGATTTGAAGACAATGAAAAATGCACCACTCTATTTCCCTAAGGCCTTCTCTGCACAGTAGGCCTTGAACAAAAGTAATTTCATGAGGGGAGACAAACAACCAAGTTAATCTTCAAATACAAAAATTTATTGTTTTTTTGCTAAATTATTTTACTAAGTATTGATTTTCTGATTCTTATTTTTCATCTTCAAATCACAAGGCTTAGTGTAGAATTTGCTTACACTGTGATAACAAAATTCATAATCAAATGGGAAGAGGAAATAATCCCACCATGGTGTGTGTCATTTTTCTATCCAAGGGAACCTCGTAAGCTGCTGATAAGAATAAATTGCAGTGAATGAGAAAATCATGAGAAGTCAAAAATTAAAGACTCCTTAGTGATAACCCAGCACAGTCATTATTTTTTGCCTTCCAAGGGGTGGAACATTTTATTTTTTGAAGTGGAACTTTTGTATTGCTGTTTTTCTACATGATCACCATGTGTTTAGAATATCTTCTAATGGACTGAGCAAGGTGGCTCACGGCTGTAATCCCAGCACTTTGGGAGGCCAAAGCAGGCGAATCACAATGTCAGGAGATCAAGACTATCTTGGTCAACAAAGTGAAACCCCATCTCTACTAAAATACAAAAAATTAGCTGGGCCTAGTGGCACGGACCTGTAGTCCCAGCTACTTGGGAGGCTGAAGCAGGGGGATTACTTGTACCCGAGATGTGGTGGTTAGAGTGAGCGAAGATCATGCCACTGCCTTCCAGCCTCGCAACAGAGCAAGACTCCACTGTCCCTCCCAAAATAATATCGTCTAATGTACCAACATTGTATTTATGGAGAAATAATGGCTAATATTGATTTTTCTCAATTTAAAAAGGAGAAAATATGCAGAGTTTATGATTATGAACAACAGTGGTAACAACTGCAAGCAGAACAACTCTCTGAAATCCAAATAATTCCTGACCTTCAAGAAAACCTAGTAGGTCCGAGGAGGTGATTGCCATAGTTGATTTCAGTGAGTTTTATGACAGCATATCCCCTCAAACAAAGTTGAAAGAGAAAGGGACAGTTGATTGCTTTATGGAGTAAAGACTATTGAATAATATCAAACT
This sequence comes from Leontopithecus rosalia, assembly GCA_028533165.1. NCBI lineage: Eukaryota > Metazoa > Chordata > Mammalia > Primates > Cebidae > Leontopithecus > Leontopithecus rosalia. Next base: position 25,213,423 of record CM052654.1, on the reverse strand, counting down.
GAGAGGCCAGATTGTGCCTTCAAGAGCATGGACAGAAATCTGAGGAATATGTGACAATGGACTTGACAAGTGAGCATATGGAGGTAGAAGGAGTTATAGTAAGTTTAAAACGGAAGAAAGGTGAGATTTAACAGGTACCTTTGCAAAATTCCTGTATCATCCATTTGTGGTGTCCTTTCACTTGCTGAGTGCCTCATAAGTATTATAGCTTTAATGTCTAGAGAAAAGGAGGCCACGTAGGAGACTTTAGGTGGTATGCAACCTCTAGGTGTCTTTGTTGGACCCACAAAGTGCTTATAGCTTCTATTTGCTGTGTCTCTAGAACACTTTGCAAGAAATGAGACTTGTGTTACTGTATGGTACCAGTTTTCAGTGTTCATGTGGTGGTTTCACCCTTCAAATAGCATAGTAGGTACGCTTTTCAATTTGAATTCTCCAGTATTCTCTGTTGTCTGACAATCAGTCGACTTATCTTGTTTAAATAATTTGTCTTGCCTCTGATGCATTTGAATTTGTCATCTGATACAAATTGCTATGATATTTGAATTTTAAGACAAAGTTTCCATGTTTCAGTGAGCACCTATGATCTTGCTGAAATGCAGGTTGAAATTCTCTAGGTCCAGGATAGCCCTTAAGACTTGTCCATCTAACAGGCTCCTGGGTGATGCCAAAATGGATGTTACACAGATCATACTTCAAGGAACAAAGATTTAAAGCAAGAGTCTTCTTCTGGGGCATGAAAAAAGGTTTATATGAAGGCGATTTATTTGGTAATATACTAGGGAATGGGAATACATGGAAAGTAAGTGACACAGAGAAGGAATGAGAGTTAATACGTGGATAAATTATCAAGTTGGCCACTAGTATGAATAACTAGTTACCAGTCCCACTGGGAATTTTTGAAGAGCTTTATGAAATATATGTCAAAATTTACAGCCTGGGGGATAAAAATGGGGAAATATCTATCAGATTTTTTTCCCATTGGCCAAAGGTGGGTCCCTGAGCCTGTACTTCCAGGTTGCACATAAATGCTTGCAGAGACTTTTTCTATGACACTCCCATCTTTACACATCAATGAAACCCCAGAGTATGAAGCAAAAATATTTACAACATGGACCAAGACAACATGCTGTCCATGCTGCTCCAGCAGGAAACTAGTCAAGGCCTATTTAAATCAGTTGTCACAGGAACTATGAATAACTAAGAAGATTTTGAAGTGATACATAAGAACTCTGAGATGCTTTTGTGTGACTATTGATGCCCTGAGCTGGAGCACTTGGCCACAAAACTCATGTTTCTTGGAGGCAAAAGCCAAATGGTCCTTCCAGCACTATGCAACACTGCTTTCCTCAAAGCAAAGTCATGATTTTACCATGCTAATGGTAAAAGCATAGGCACATTGCCAGACAATGTTTCTAGGGAGAAAAGAAGCATTGCATGTTTTTTTTTTCTTCTTTTAAGATTACCAGATGGCCTTTAATGGACTGGCAAAAGTTAGTGTAACCTTTTCTCCTTCCAGACATTCTGTGGCCCCTTAGTGCCTTCCATTTCACAAAATGGTCACTAGTTGGCAGATTGTCAGACCCAATTCTTCTTTCTTTTCTCTAAATGGAAGCTATATTCTATAGTGGAATAATTATATACTATTAGTACATGATACATGTGCACATACAGTTGTGTAAGAAATCTCTCTCCTTTGAAGAACTATTCCTTTTAGCATTGCTGATAATGCTACTGAACCAAGCTATGCATGCATTCCCTAAGTGAGTCCAACAGATTATCACCACTACCATAATAATGGCTAGAGAAACTACACACCTTTGGGTTGTAGGTGGCTCACTCTTTCACTTTTTTAACTCTATGTATCTAAAACCAGAGTGGAATGGCAGCTTATTAGAGCCATGTGACATTCTTTAAGTAATTAGAATGTGTCCACACATTTATTCCGTGCAATAAACATTTAAACCAGAATTCACTGTTTCTTTCAGGTTGGGGTAGATGTGTTCTGTTCTTAACTGTTATGATTTCATTACCCTGCCCTCAGGATGAAAAAGGTTATTGAAATCTAAGGGACTTTAAATGTGTCAGTAGCACACAGACAATCTTACACATGCGTTTGTATCTGTTTTGGACTGTAAGAAACTGACATATTCAAAAACTGATGGGATTAAATGGAGTATCAAATGACCTACATTTGGCAAGAAGCCATGTTGTGCAGGGAAAGGAGCTTTGGCTCAAGTGTGAAAATAAATTCTCCGTATTCTTGAATTTGATTCCAGCTCATCTTTAAAACAAAATTTGTGACTTCATATATTTTATTTTCTAGATTCTAAAACCTCAGTTTTCACATAGGTTTTTTTTTTTTTTTTTTGAGAAAGAGTCTTGCTCTGTCACCTAGGCTGGAGTGCAGTGGCATGATCTCAGCTCACTGCAACCTCTGCCTCCTGGGTTCAAGCGATTCTCTGCCTCAGCCTCCCGAGTACCTGGGACTAAAAGTGTATGCCACCACGACCAGCAATTTTTTTGCATTTTTAGTAGAAATGGGGTTTCACCCTGTTAGGCAAGATGGTCTCAATCTCCTGACCTCATGATCCGCCCGTCTCCGCCTCCCAAAGTGCTGGGATTATCGGCACCAGCCACCATGCCCGGCTTCCACATTCTTAAAAGAATCAAAATATTATTTTTGTTTATATCTCAGGACACTCAAGGAAAATAAATATTTTAGTTTTGCCTTGTGCCACACACTGGGTGAAAAAATAAGAGATCAAGAGAGGGTAAGGCGCTTATAACCAAAAAAGAACCACGTGGGGATTGTTCTGCATTTTGGCAAACCACAAGGGAGGTAATATATGTTTTTAATTCAGTAATTACATCCTATAATTTACACCACCTTTTCAATGCACCTGCTGCTACTTCATGGTCACTCTACTGCTTTCAAGTCTTCTTCAGTTTGCTGTTTGATGAGAAATCAATGACCACAAAAACAATGATAATGTTGACAAAGGTAACAACGATGACATAATATTTTGTGTGAATATTACAATTTTAAAACCATGTTAGTATCTATTGCTCCTAAAAATGGCAAGTAAACAAGTCTTCGTTTTTCAAATTGTCCATGAAGTTCTGAAAGAATAAGTCCCTTGATCTCACTAGCAGAATTAACAAGGTGTAGCTCTGGAATTTGAACTAGGTATATCTGGCTCCAAGGCCATGGTTGTTTTTAATGTCATCACAATGACTGAACAATCATTAGTTCAATCTAACATTATTAATTCTTTCAAAAACCAGCCACGAACTTCATCCTTCTTAAAGACAAAAATTTCCAGAACATCTGAACACTGCCTAAGCTCAACAAGATAACTATTCTTTCCATGGTGCCTCATACTGAAGAGTTCCATGAATCATTCACTAGGATTCTATGGAAATAAATTGAAAGTTTCATGAAATGGTATATGCAGAATAGCTAGAGACTGGCCTTGAACTTGATATCCACAGAAGACAGGGATAAGACTCAAATATAAAATTCAATAACAAATTAGCCTCACTATAAGGAAATTATTCTCAAATGTATAGTTACTTAATACTTAGCATGCATGCTTTACTATTTGTTTTTTTAGGAGGCCAATACATGGCTACTTCTAACTGTCAAGAACACACATTAGAAATAGCATTGGCTATATTAAGAGACAGCAGATTCCCTTATGATAGAAGTGTAAAATCACCAAATTGGGTTAGTGTTAGGCAATTTCAAACTGCTATGGAGAACTGGATTAAATAACCCTTTATTTATTTTTTGCCCTTGATAATCAGTGATTCTCACAAAACCCATTTTCTGGGAATCTCAGACCTACTAGGTTGAGTATGGGTGGCACTGAAGGAAACCTTGGATAAATACTCCTGAGCAAAGAATCAGCTCACCTGTACATGCTGAGAGTTAGCACTGAATAAGGTGTGCAAACTATGGTGGTATATCCTCAACCATCTCAGGATATGAATGAGCAAATCACTTTTATGTCTCTTTCATCCTCTATTTGAGTAAGAAATCCATCTACATAAGTAGATGTACTTATTTAACTGAAAGAATAGGCATTTATTGGGTATCACTTAGTATGCAAGCACTAGGCCAGTTTCAAACATTGAGAGAGAAAGAATAAACTTATCTTACAGTCCTGTCTTTTTTTTTTTTGAGACAGAGTTTCATGTTTGTTGCCCAGTCTGGAGCGCAATGGTGCAATGTCTGCTCACTGTAACTCTGCTGCCTCCTGAGTTCAAGGAATTCTCCTGCCTCAGCCTCCTAAGTAGCTGGGATTACAAATGCCCACTACCATGCCTGGCTAATTTTTGTATTTTTAGTAGAGACAGGGTTTCACCACACTGGCCAGGCTAGTCTCAAGCTTCTGACCTCATGTGATCCATCCACTGTGGTCTCCCAAAGTGATGGGATTACTGGCGTGAGCCACTGCACCCGGCGAAGTTCATATTTTTATGGAGGCAAATGTAGGCATCTAACCTAAGAGGTAGCAGAAGAGAGAGTGTTTCTTTCATTAGTGATAACAAATATGTGAATCAGTTAAGAAAATCCCAGCCTCCCCAGCCTCCCCACACGCATATTTAAACCTTCCCAGTTACTGCCCTTCTACCTATGAGGAAAATGCAATCACGTTGTTTCCAAGACCCTATTTTATCTTCGTCCAGTACACTCTGAAAATCTCATCTTATATAGCATGCTTCACTGCATTTGCTATGTTCTAGCAATTCACGTGGGTATTTTTTCTGCTTTTTAAATAGATCAGGCTCATTCTTATCCTCTGCTTGGATGTTTTACCTCAATTCTTCAAATGACTGGATTCTTCTAAAGAATTTTATTTCAGCTCAAAGTCATCCCTTCATTATGATATTCTTGAATGATTACACATTATAAAGTACACTTTCACAACACTCCCTCAGTAACAAACCAACATGGTACAATTTCTTCCTAACATATACTACTTTCTGACATTAGCTTGCATTCATATGGTCATCTTTTTTTGTCCTTACATCTTCCAACTCGAATACATAATGCTTGTGTGCACGTGCACGCAAACACACACACACACAGACACACACACACACACACACACACAGAAAAATTATACTAGAGTGAGATGTGTATAGATCATTTTCTCCATACCCTTAGTACCTGGTACATTGTTTGGCATAATAGGTGCTTGACGAATACGTAAAAAAGAGCTACATAAAAGAGAAAAAAATGAATATGCAGTGTAAAGAAAGAACTAGGGGTAAGAAGTAACAGCAGGCAGTCAGAGAGATGGAAAGTATAATAAGATTTCAAAGAAAAGCTAAAAATCAGAAGAAAACATGGAAATTAGAACTTTTATAGAATTATCAGTAGAATGCATATGACAGAGAGATGAATCAGAGAGCTTGAGATAACCCAGTAGAAACCCTCCAACATGCAACTAAATAAAAAGTAATAATTCCCAAGAACAGTGTAATTATTTCAAAATGTAGAACAGATATGCAATTGTAATAGCAGAAGCAGGAAACCAGAGAACATAGCAGAAGACATATTTGAAGTAATAATGACTGAATTTTTCCAAATGAATGGCAAACACCAAACTACAGATTCAGTAAGCTCAGAAAACACTAAGAAGTATTTTTACAAGAGTCCTATCATATGCAAACTATAGAAAACAAAGACAAAGGTAATATTGTGAGAGAAGACAGAAATAAACCATTTATTTATCGATAGATTTAAATGAATAACCATTACACAGAATGCGTCTTCAGAAACTATACCAGCAAAAAGAAAGAGTAGAATTAAATATTTAAAGTTTTGGGAGAAAAACAAGCCTTCAACCTAGAATTCTATACCAATAAAATTATCCTTCAAAAGGAAAGGGCAAATAAAGCCTTTCTATGACAAACAAAACTTGAGGGAATTCATCGCCTGTAGAACTGTCCTGCAAAAAAATTTTTAAAAAAATTCTTTAGGGAAGATTTAAATAAAAAGTATCTGAAAGTTAAATCTACATAATAAAGAAGCAGCATCTGAAAATAATAGATGAAAGAAGATAAAATATATTTTTTCATGTGAAGAGTTATTGTTTCATATGAAGATAGGCTTGGTTAAAATGTATATTGTAAACTCTAGGGTAATGACTAAAATTAAAAAGAAAATATCTTGATATGCTAAGAAATTAGATTAAATAGAATCATATAAAATGATTAATTAGAAGCAGAGATGACATTAAAAGTTTAGGGCTGGAAAGAAACAAAGAAGTGCAACAAACAAGAAATAGTTAAAAATATGATAGATATTAATCCAAATATGTCAATAGTCACTTATTATATAGACAATATAAAAATACTAATTAAAAGACACCCAAGGGAATGAGAATAGCCAACTGTATTATATTATGGTGTTTCTTCTTTTTTTTTTATACAGAGTTTTACTCTTGTTTCCCAGGCTGGTGTGCAATGGCATGATCTCTGCTCACTGCAACCTCCGCCTCTTGGGTTCAAGTAATTCTCCTGCCTCAGCCTCCAGAGTAGCTGGGATTACAGGGATGTGCCACCAGGCATGGCTAATTTTGCATTTTTAGAGAGATGGCTTTTCTTCATGTTGGTCAGCCTGGTCTCGAACTCCAGATTTAAGGTGATTCGCCCACCTCAGCCTCCCAAAGTGCTGGGATTATAGGCATGAGCCACAGCATCCAGCTTATATATTGTTTTCAAGAAATGAATTTAAATACAAATATTAGGATATGTTAAATGTAAGAGGATAAAGAAAGACATTTCATACTAAACACTTATCAAATAAAGCAGGAGTATCTGTATTAGTTGCACAGAACGCAAATCTCAGGACATGGAAAATTGCCAGGGATATATATATCAGTAATATAATAATTTAATTATCCACAAAGTTCCGTTCTTCAAAAAGGCATTACAATCCTAAAGGTGTATGCACCTCATAATAGAGTATTAAAATATGTGAGATGAAAACTGATAGAATTGTTAGGATAAATAGACAAATACAGTATTATAGTTGAAGACTTCAACATATCTCTTTCAGTAAGGGATTAGCTGTCTTGTCCAACACTATCAATCAACGTAATCTAGTTAACATTTTTTGGGATATTCCATTCAGCTATAACAGAACACACATTTCTCCCAATCTTCTCAGGTAATATTCAGCAGCATAGAACATATTATGGTAAATAAAACACACATTAACCAACTTAAAAAAGTGATACAAAGTATATTTTTAGACTGTAATGGAATTAATCTAAAAATAAAAATGAGAAAGATAACTGGAAATTTCCTAAATATTTGTAGATTTTAAAAAAACTTTTAAAAAACATACATAACAAAGTCTTAAGGTATGTTAATATACTATATTCTATACAATATTCGCATCATATATAACATACTAGATATCTGTGAACTAATATAGAACAAAATGAAAATGAATTAACAACTTATCAAAATTTGTGAGATATAACAAAATTAGATATTAGAAGAAAATTTATTGCCTCCAATGCACATATTAGATAAGAAGAAAGATCTAAAATAAATAATTCAAATATTTCCACTTTAGAAAACTAGCAAAAACTAGACCTAAAACATGTAGAAAACAATAAAAGTTAGAGCAGAAATAAAAGATATTAATGAATAGAAAACAGTAAAAGAAATAAGCAAACCTAAAAGTTGATTCTTTTAAAAGATAAATAAAATTGATAAATGTTAAACTTGGCTAACCAAGAACCAAAAAGAGAAGATAAAAGTCACAAATATTAGAACTGAAAGGGGGATGGATCCTTAATGGCCCCATGGATAATAAAGGAATAACAATGGAATGTCTCAGAAAACTCCATGACTTTTAAATAATAAAATGTATTTAATTTATTTAATTATTGGTGTCTGAGAGAGAGAACAAGAGAGAGCAAGCTACTTGAAAAACATATTTCAGGATATTGCCCACGAAAATTTCCCCAATCTTGCTAGAAAGGCCAACGTTCATATTCAGTAAATGGAGAGAACTCCTACCAGATACTTACAGCACACAACCCCCCAAGACACATAGTCATTACATTCTCCAATGTGGTCATGAAAGAACAAATATTAAATGCAGTTAGAGGGAAGGAACAGATCAGTTAAAACCTATTCCCACAAGGCTTAACAGAAATGCTATAAGCCAGAAGAGACTGAAGGTGTATATTCAGGATTCTCAAAGAAAAAAACTCCAGCCAAGGATTTCATATCCAGACAAACTAAGATATATAACCAAAAGGGAAAAATACATTTTTCAGACAAGCAAATACTTGTCTACCAGACCTGCCTTATAAAATGTCCTGAAGGGAATGATGAATGTGAAAAGGAAAGACCTTTACCAGCGATCACAAAAACACACATAAGTACATAGAGCATTGACATAAAGCAACCACATAATAGTCAGCTAACTATAAAAAATAATTACTAATTATAGGACTGGAACAGAAAATACACAAGATGAGCCTATAGCATTTTGTAGTGACAAATGTAAAGAATTACTAAAAAGACAACAAAAACCAAGACACTATGGTGGGAGGTATAACAAAGGCACTCAAGATTCAACTGAAAAAGTATTAGATGGCCAAAGCTGGAACAATTTAGGCAATAAAACAAATACAGTAGGATAGAATAATAGCCCAAAGTAGTAAAGCAATATTTATGAATCTATATCTACAAATAGGTGATTGAATACCAATTCATTATAAATAAATGGGGCACAAAAGTCAAATCTCTCATGTAGAAAATAGATAATTTATGTAGATACTCTGTCCTAAAAAGGATAGAGCATAATTCCCCACTCATGTATGTGCTATATAGAGTGTCTTCTTTTACAAGAATACAGTATGGAAAGAGAAGGTAATGACTTTATAAAGGAGAAATCTCAGCCATGTGAGCAAGTTTAACGTCAATGGTGGTAACAAAGGTTGTTAGTATGCATCCTCCAACATGACGTGGTGAAACGACAATCTCTGTTGTCTTTCTCTCAATAACCCATAATCATAACCATATCATAGGAGAAGCATCAGACAAATCCAATTTAATGAACACTCCATAAAATATCCTGACCAGTACTCCCCAAATTAAGATAATCATAAACAAGGAAAGTATGATAAACTGTTTAGTGAAGATGAGCCTAAGGAGAGAGATGATTACTAAGTGTAGCATGGCATCCTAGATGGAGTTTTGAAACACATAAAGACAACAGGGAAAAATCTCAGAAAATTTAGATAAATTGTGGGTCTTATTTAATAACAATGTACCAGTATTGATTTATTAATACTGAGAACTATGCCATAATAATTAAAGATCTCAACAATAGGTAAACTGGATTTAGAGTATGGAAACTTCCTTTACTATCTTCACAATTTTTCTGTATGGCTAAAATTTTGCTAGAAATCAAGTTTATTAGCATTTTTTAAAATGCAGTTACACGGGAGCCAGAGAAACAGGAAACAAAGTATAAATTTATATATCTGCCTATCACTTACTCATTCCTTTGACAACCTTGTAAAGAATAGCACTGATCTACAAGTTACACACAGTTTAATGGAATAAAAAGAAAAAAGGCAGTAATAATTTTTTCCCAGTGCAAAGACTATGTTTAGCCAAATTTAATCAGCATGTCTACTCTCTAAACCTTCCCCTCTTTAAGAGTTCAGGTGTATCAGGAAAACCAAGGTGATAGCACCCACCATCCCATGTTATCCTGAAATAATTTTTTTAATGCAGATTATGTAAAATGTTTAATAAAGTACCTTTTTCTTGATAAAAGTTGTAATGTTGACTATAAGATACTTTATTGTTCATGAGTGACTAGTTGAGAGATATTTTTAATTATTTCCATTAATTTTACTACATAGTCTATTTTCAAAATTAAAAATGAAAAGCAATAGGGCAGTGGCAAGGAATGAGAAAAAATATAATCACTAGAGGGTAAATTATGAGTGATGGTAAATTGTTAAATTTTAAAGAAAAATAAAGTAAATATTTTTGACTCTTATTTTAGGGAAATGTGTAACGAATATTTACCCAGGAAAGCAGAATGGATGAAGAAAACTAACATTTGATAACCTGTTCTAGGTTCTAGGCCTTTTGCTAAATATTATTAGCAAAATGGGGTATTATTTATTTGTCCTCTGTCTTAGTTCAAGTTGCCATATCAAACTACCATAGACTGGATGGCTTAAATAACAGACATTTATTTCTCACAGTTGTAGAGGGTGGGAAGTTAGGAGCCTAAGACAAAGCTACTGGCTGATTTGATTCTTGGGGAGCATTCTCTTCCTGGCTTTCAGATTGCTGCCTTCTTCCCATGTTCTCACATGGTGGAGAAAAAATAAAGATCTGCGCTGTCTTCTTTTTCTCATATGGACAATAATGCCATCATCAGGGCCTCATCTTCATGGGCCTATTTCCCAAAGGCCCTTCTTCCCAATACCATGGAGTAGAGGGGACGGTAGATTAAGGTGATACAAACATTCAGTCCATAACATCACCATAAGCTCAAAGAGGAAATGTTATCTTTCTTTATTTCTTCTTATTTTTCAGCTAACTTAACTAAGGTTCAGACAAGTTCAGTAAGTTGTGCAGGGTCTAACAGCAACTTCAGGTCTAGCTCCAGGCTACTGGCCGAGTTGTGCTCAGCTATGTAATTCACAGAAATAACTGTTGGTAGCAAATCTAAAAGCTCAGTGCCATAATACTGGGGAAGTTTATTTCTCTCCACTTTCATAGTGCAGTTCAAGTCAGCAAGTACCTGTACATATTCTGTCTGGTAAATCTGACATCACCAAGAGATTTGGGGTCCTCCAATAGCTCCCCTGCAGTACACCAGTAGAGTGGGAGAAAGATCCCACTTTCCAAAGTGTCTATCGTCATATCCTACTGTATAAATAATGAAAATTTATTAGATCATTTTTATCATATACACATTCTGTCAGTGATCTGCCTGTAGTTGCACCAGACCAATCTGCTTCAACTTTTATGTAACAAAGTTGTAAGTTGTTTTTCAGTTGCCCTGGACTCTTACATCACATAATCTTAGGTCGCATGCTCAGATGAATCAAGTTTGCAACCACAGGGGGAAGCTAAGTGCGAGGACCAAGGAGTGGGGACTGAATTAAGAAGCTGACATTGCATGACAAGATCTGGGATCCAATCAGATAGAGCTCTGGGATCATTCCATGGCAGAATCCAGTCAGATCATGCCTTGTGGCATCACCACATTGCAAGATCCAATCAGGTCATAGATCATTATCCTATGCTTATAAAACCTGACCCAGCCTCAGCTTGGGGAAACATTGCTTTGAGAATTATCACCGGTGTTCTCCCTGCTTATTACAAGTCATAAAATTCCCTTGCTGAGTTCGTGTCCATTTAGAACAGAAAATGAAACACTGTATATTCTCACTCACAGGCCGGTGATGAACAATGAGAACACATGGACACAGGGAGGGGAGTAGTACACACTGGGGTCTATTGGGGGGGAATAGGGGAGGGACAGCACGGAGGGGACCTGGGAAGGGATAGCATGGGGAGAAATGCCAAATGTGGGTGAAGGGGCGGAAGGCAGCAAAACACACTGCCATGTGTGTACCTAGGCAACTATCTTACATGTTCTGCACACATACCGTAAAACCTAAAACGCAATAAAAAAATAAAAATTTTTTTAAAAAATTCCCTTGCTAAATCTTCCTTCTTTGTGGTCATTGGGTTGATGATACCTGGCAGGTGTCCAAACCCACCCACTGTGGAGGTAACAAAATTCTGGTGACCTAGATGGAACTGGGACTCAAGTCCTGACCCAAACTCCTCAAAGGCTCCTTATGAATGAAACAGTACGCAGAGTAGCTTGCCCAGACTAACCAAGTCACATTGCCTCAGAGAGGTTGGGTGTGATCCCCACGGACATCCAGCTTGGTGTCCAGTCCAGTGGATCGTCACTTGGACCTACCCCGATAGACTGCTGGGACCTTTTTTCTGGCATTCATTTGGGCAGTAAGTAGACTTTGCCCTGTGGGCTGATTAGAAGGGTAGTTATCTGGATCTAGCAGTGAGATCTCTGGACCAAATATAGCACACCTCTGACTGTGTTTCTATCCCTGGCTGCTTTGTGATATGGGAGACTGAGAAACATCGTTGTCCTCGTCCTGACAACGGCAATCTGGAGCTAGATAGCTGACTGTGAGACTAGTTTTAAGAATTAGTTTTGTTGAGAGAAAGGTTTTCATAGGAGGAGGGAGGGCTTGGTTTCCCTGAGCCCCCTGTTTGCCATAACCTGGGTCACCCACCAGAATGCGTTGTTGCAGTTGTTGTTGTGCTGTTGTTTAACAGCCACTTTTGCCTTTATTCCACTGGCCAGAATTCAGTTACAATGTCATGATTCACTGCAAGGACAGCACAGAAATATAGTCTTGCTGCATGGATAGGTAGGAAATGGAAAAGAACAGAAACGGTGTAAGAAAACAATCAAACAGCCTCAGCCTCAGTAGTAGAAAAGTCTCTCTGGAGCTTTAGTTTCAGAGAAAGGGTCCTCTATTATGAAGGAAGCTTATTATAGCAACTCAAGCACAGTTTGGGGTTTATAGGCATGACATCACTTAGATGTGGGCAAAGAGGAGAAGGAAAGACTTTTATTGAAAAGAAATGTATCTCACCAAAAGACAAATCAAAATGAGCCAAACTGTATGTGAAAAAGGCAAGAGGTATGGGAAGTGTATAAGGATGGGAAATGAGCAGTACAGAAGTTCTGATTAGTCAGTATGAGGAACACTTCAAATGAAGCCAAGAGGTAATTAAAACTTAGGAAGGAAACCATATTGACTGTGATGTGAAGCAATAAACTCCAACTTTTAGCAACACTTCTTGGGGTATAGTCAGACTATTTCTGACAGTCTGTGATTCTTCTGATTGTAAAAAAGTAGAATGAGCTTGAGCCAAGACTTCAGGAATGTATACCATTCCAGGAAAGGAGCTTTCCTGTTAGGAAGCTTTATGGCTAAATATGAGCATGATCCCATTAAATCAATTGCATGCAGGTATTAGAATTTTCTTTTCTTTTCTTTTCTTTTTTGAGATGGAGTTTCGCTCCCATTACCCAGGCTGGAGTGCAATGGCACGATCTTGGCTCACTGCAACCTCCGCCTCCTGGGTTCAGGCAATTCTCCTGCGTCAGCCTCCTGAGTAGCTGGGATTACAGGCACGCGCCACCATGCCCAGCTAATTTTTTGTATTTTTAGTAGAGATGGCGTTTCACCATGTTGACCAGGATGGTCTCGATCTCTGGACCTCGTGATCCACCTGCCTCGGCCTCCCAGAGTGCTGGGATTACAGGCGTGAGCCACCGCACCCAGCCTAGAATTTTCAATAACATGTAGTGGTTGCAGGCTAAATCCTATCTCATCTAAAGAAAAGGCATCAGCACATGTTACCAGTGGTAAATTCCTGCGAGTCTGCAACAACCTCAATTCTTGCTGCATCAGACGAAAGGATTTGACCAAGAGAACAAAAGGTAGAGTGAGAGACTGAGGCAAGTTTTAGAACAGGAGTGAAAGTTTATTAAAACGTTTTAGGGTAGGAATAAAAGGAAGTAAAGTACACTTGGAAGAGGGCCAAGTGTGTGACTTGAGAGACTCATGTATGTAGTTTGACGTTTGACTTAAGAGTTTTCTATGTTGTTATTCTTCCGGGGTATGCATCCCTTCTCCCCTGAGTCTTCCTTTGGGGTAAGCTGTCTGCACGCACAGAGGCTTTCCAGCTCTTGAGAGGGGCCACATGTGCAGTGTGTTTACTAGAGTTGTACGCATGCTCACTTGAGACATTCTTTCCTTATCAGTCAAATGTTCTCAGAAGGTCATGTATCAGTTAAACTCCACCATTTTTCTTCTTAGTGCACATGCTTGAGTCCACTCACCTAATTCCTGAGATCTTATCAGGAAGCTGCTAATCACCAGTTTCTATTTTTTTCTGTCTATTGGGAGAATGCTATTCCCTGATGCTGTTTGTGACCAGTTATTATTTTAGACAGACAGTATAACAATCATCTGACTATCACTTGATGGTTGCCTGACATTCCTGATTTGGGGGAGGGAGGCTTTAGCCTTCCTCATGTCTGGCTAGCTATCTCCTCTAACACACATAGTTCTTAAGAAAGTCCAATAAGGATACTAGGCAGATAGAGGACAAAATTTGAAATCCTATTGTATTTTTTTATCCTCATCTTGTCAAACCCTGATTTTTACTTTCTAAAGTTATGTATAAATGGATTCTTTAAAACCCCAATGTCCTCTACATGGCTACATCTTACACCTAGTTTCCAGTCATTTCTCATACCATAATGGCAATTCTAATCTGTCCTTTTAACTATTCCATGTTCATGTTTTGTGTTTACTAGCTTGTTTCTTTGCTCCTGCATTCAATTCTTCCTAAAATTCAGGGCTTTCTTATTATGTACATGGAAATACCTACTTCATGATTGCTGTAGTTCAGACATTTGACCCCTCCAAACTTCATCTTGAAATTTGATTCTCCATATTGCAGGTGGGCCTTAATGAGAGTTGGCCTTAATTAACCTCAAGGGGGTGAACCCCTCATTAATTTCTTGGTGCCATCCTCACGTCATCCTCACAGTTTCTGTGAGAGCTGATTGTTTAAAGGAGTCTGGCACTTCCCTCATCTCTCTTTCTTGCTTCCTGTCTTGCAGTGTGGTCTCTGCATATGCCAGCTCCCCTTCTCTTTCCATTATGAATGGAAGTGCCTGGAGGCACTCACCAGACACCAGCACCATGCTTCCTGTACAGCCTGCAGAACTGTGAACCAAATAAACCATTTTGCTTTATAAATTACCCACACTCAGGCTTTCATTTACAGCAACACAAGGGGACTAAGAAGCACACTATTATATAATTTGCCATACAAATTTCTGCCTAAGTATTTATTACTTTGATCGTATTATCTAATCACTGGAATGACATTTTCCGTTTGAAAAATAACCCCCAAATAATTAAAGGTCATAGCAAGACTATTTTAGACATTATTATTTGAAAAATCAATGCAATACTTAATATTTCCTAGAGGACTTATTTTTTTTTCAAAATCAGGCTAATTTCATTAAAAATAAGCAGACTAGAAATTTTTAATCAGATATTTTACATGCTCAGATAAATAAAATAGTTTATATCTGGTTTTGATTAAAATCATTATTCCATTTTATTTTTGAAAATATATAAATTTTCCATTGTTTCATCAAATATTTAGGTATTGCACATTAAGTACCTAACATGACCATGTTTCCTTTTCATAGAGAAGTTGGATGGTAGAATGATTCTCATGCCTGTAATCCCAGCACTTTGGGAGGCTGAGGCGGGTAAATCACGAGGTCAAGAGATGGAGACCATCCTGGTCAACATGGTGAAACCCCGTCTCTACTCAAAATGCAAAAAAAAATAAAAAGTTAGCTAGGCATGGTGGTGCATGCCTGTAATCCCAGCTACTCAGGAGGCTGAGGCAGGAGAATTGCCTGAACCCAGGAGGTGGAGGTTGTAGTGAGCCGAGATCGCACCATTGCACTCCAGCCTGGGTAACAAGAGTGAAATTCTGTCTCAAAAAAATAAAAGAAAAAAAACGAAAAGAAAAATAGCCATACACTGCTGAATTTCAATAACAACTCTAATAACTAGCATTCTTATAAATATACAAATATTAATTAATATTTGCTAAATCCAATACTATCTTGAACAAAATAAAAATTTGGGTGACTGTGTAAAGCTAGTATTTTTAGCTTTATGTCAAATGGGAACTCTCCTGAAATCAGGGACCGGCTTGCAGTTTTGATACTCATAATCCAAGAGGTTCTGAGAATTTATAAAGAGACATAAAAGAGTTAATTATTTCCCTTTTGGTGTGTATCTTTGGAATTTGATGAAGGTTTTTCTTCCTGAAAAATGAAAACAGACATGTAAGAAACAATACTGCCAAAACAGAGAGAGACAAAATTGCTAGTTAAAGGGAGACAGCTCTGGTGGATAGCTCTTGTTTGGAGTTTTCTAGGCTCCTGTTGCCTTTGCTCATCTGAGGAATTCCTCTTTTTAGCTAATCTTACAGAGAGTCAGAATGCTTCTATGAGAAAATCCCTTAGGAGAGGTGGCCAATTTCTAAGCTAGTCTAATTAGATGCTACTCTCCCATTATCAGTACAGAGGATATAATACACAGAATAAGTGCAAAAATATATTTGCTGATTTGTTGGTGGTGTCTATTAATTGGCAGAGGTAGCTGCATCTTGACAAGAGAACATTTCTGATACAAAAAACGCTAAGCATATTGCTCTTTGACTTTCAGAAATTTCTTTGGTTTATTCCATATTCCAAACTTTGGTCTTAACCTACATAGATTCCAAGAATGTCCAATATTTTTCAAACTTTAATTCTCCTTTTACTCTTAACAGAGTTGATACTGGCTTTCAGGTCTCAGCTTCTTTTATGAAACCCTAAAAACTTAGCTTTATATTGCCTTCCCTGTCATTATGTAAACCAAAAATTAACTTATCTTTAGTCCCAAGTTAATCTAAGTTATTTCTGACACTCTCAACTCAAAAAGTTTTGATTAATTCAAATGTAAGAATATTTGTTGCTGACAATAGCTATAAAAACAAAGTATCTTATGCAAAATAGCTAATGATGTTGAGCATATGAAATGTAGTGAGTAAATATTCCTTTCTTTGGAATCCTAATACTAAATTTCACAAAATAAGTAGAAAAATGGTCTCATTAAAATTAGCCACATAGAAAATTTTGCTCATTATCATTTGACTTTACTTATACAGTGTGCCAAAATTGTTTGAAATTAAAATTAAGTTTTGACCTTTTTGATATTTAGCTTCTAATATTCACAACTTCTCTTAGGCAGAATTTTACAGTATTCACTTTGCTTTACTTATTTCACTGGACAGAAAACAACTAAAGTGGGTCAAATATAGCTCATAATACCTTTTTAATGGATACTAAAGAAGTTGAAAGACCAGGAAAGAAAAGGCTTGCTCCAAATTTCTCATACATAACTCATTTATTTTATGGAAAGTAATGTTCCAGTCTGCTAAGCTCAACAACCACCTGCTCTATAAAGTGAAAAATACCTATTACCTATGAGTCTATTTACTTAATTTTAGGTAGGTGAACAAGTAGAATTACTAAGAAATCTATAAGGGACTACTTGTTCCAAAATGGTGGTATAGACAGAAGAAGGTTTTACTTCTCCATCATGGAAAACCAAAAAAAAAAAGTGTGTGTGTATGTGTGTATGTGTGTGTGTGTGTGTGCGTGCGTGTGTTGAAAAAAATGTATATATAAGTTATGTTGAGATAATAACCAGCAACATCCCAAAACTGAAATATGAGGATGAGTGAGTTTCTGGAGCCACAAAGAAGTGAAAAAACCCTTGATCACATGGTAAGAGAATTAAATTTTTATATCCACAATACCCTTCCCCCAACACGCCTGGTAGCAGGCAAGCAAAAGTTTCCCCCAACTCAGTTTCTACTCTGGAAAAAGTCGGGTTCAGATGTTCAATTAGCTGTCTCATCTTATGTTCTTTGGAAGAAGACCTACCCAGGCCTTGGACCATGAGAAGTATCAAAAGTGCATGAAAGGAGACATAGTTTTGAGGCCAGTAAGTGACAAAGAGGGGAGGCAGGACTGACTATCCTCACTTGGCTTCACAACTGGGACAAAGGAGACACTGAATCGAAGTGGTTATTTACCAGCAACATGTTGTGGGATGTACCTTTCACATTTCCCTGAGCACAAATCCTTAGCTAGCCTTTTCACACTACCTAGATATCCCTTTAAGAGTCTTTCTCATTCTGGACCAACAGGGCTCCAATCATTTGCTGTAGGCAAGGCAAACCTGGGTTATAGGCACTACCTATTGCCAAAAAGGAGGCAATGACCTAGTAGGACAAAATATAAAATACTTAATATGTAAATTATAAAGAATGTCAAAGCAAACATACCCAAATAAAAACGAAGACAGGAAAAAATATCATAGATCACAGTGCATCATCAACCTTGGCTAAATAAACCTCTAATTGAGACACCTTCCTCAGTCATATTTTTGTTTACTTCTTGGTAACCACAAAGGGATATTCTGAGTGGAGTTGGTCTGTGGCCTGCAACAACTCTCCTATCTGGAACCTGGTATCAGGTAGAGCTCTTTATGGCTCTGATCAATTGGACAATTTGTAGAGATCTAGGAGCTTCGCCCTCCAGAGATCTCAAACTCCCAAAAAATTTTGTTTGAAACGTGAGGTTTATTTTGCTGCAGAATTTTTTTTTCTGAGAGTTTTTATTGACTTCCTATAAGAAAGGCTAGTTTCCTTCATCTGACATAGTGAAGTTTTCAGCTTGGACCCCATCTTCAGGTAAGGAGCTAGTTTGGTGTTTCATTTTGGGATTTGGTAGCAGAAGGTCAAGGTTTATTGCAGGTGGCTATAACTTCTCCTTATACTAAGAAATCATCTTGCCTATATATAAATTTACTTTTTTCCCCATTACATCCACTTGGTTCTATCTATCATTTTTTTAATCCGTTAGTTTAAATAAAGCCTCTAGGCAAATTTACTATACTCTAACAAAACCACATTACCATGCTGCCTCATTATTATTTTTTACTAAAATCACATCCTACTTTCCCTATATATTTTAAATGAAGCATTTTGTATCTTATATGTAGTTGTCTTAATTACATACATTTGTTATAAGGTGAGTTATATTTAGTCAAAAACTAGGAGGTAAGGAATTTTAATTTTGAATCAGATGCAGAGCCTAGGACAAAGGACAGAGCTGCAGATAAGGCCTGACCCTTCCCAGCATAGCCAGGAGGCAAAGTGCGGCCCACAGGAATGCCACCTGTCACTAGGCCTTATCATGGCCATTTGTTTTTACAGCCTAGAATCTAATGGCTCTAATCCAGACAAACAATTATCAAAAATATCACAGAAGTAGTTTATAAACTTAAACCATCCAGCAGACAAAATCTGACCTGCCTAATTCAGATCAAATTTCTAAATTAAATTGTGAAGTCTTATATTTTATCTTACCAGTTTTAAAACTGTCTTACAGTTTTAAAAATGTCTCATTAACCAAAGTTTACTAAAATTGCGTGACCTAAAAGGCGTTTTAGCTAGCATTTGTGTTTTTGATGAAATATTTCGTTTAAGTGCTTCCTTTTATTTTTAAGCCAATTAATTACAGCTCTTTTATATCTTTTGGTAGTGCAATATCACAGACATGAGACACATAAAAATATATAGGCATAGATCTTACAGCTTTATAAGATAGTTCATTTGCCAGTTTTCAAAGTTTTTCTTGTACACTTTAGACTATCAATCTGTTTTCTGTCCCAAATAACTGCTTGGTAGGCAATCCTGAATCTGAATTTCTAAAGGGGCAAATCCTAAGCAATATAAGATAGAAAATTTATATCTCAAAGCACAGAACCAAAATATTAAGGCTGAATATTGTACCATCATTTGCTTGAACCAAGGAAAAAACAGTGGTATAAATAAAAATTCAGTTGAGATATCCAGGAAAAGTACCTCAAAAAAGTTATTACTTACAAATTTAAAACAATGCTATGAGTTTCTAATGTACACAGTCAGACACCATTCCAAGCAGAAACCTTTACAAAGATGTAATTTTTTTTGTAAAAAAAAGTGTTTGCGAGGAGTCAGCTAAATGACAGAAATTTATATTTTGGCACTCAAACTTAGCTTGTTTCTTTATTAGAATAGCAGTTTCTTGGTGGAGCCCTGTAGTGAATATGGGAAGGAAACGTATATTTTAGGGACTAATATCTAAATATGTGAGAAGCAAGCACAACTGGAAGGCAGAACACAGATCCCACAAAAATCAAGGGTCCTATTTTTACATCAGATCTTGGGTTTCTCCATAGAGGAAAATGCTATGGGATAAAGTGCTTTCACATTGTGCCTGCTTGTAAGAATATCTTCCTTAGGCTGGTTGCAATGTAATGCAAAAGATTATATATATATATACATACATAATCTATATCTATATCTATATCTATATACATAATCTCCCAAAGATCAAAGACAAATTTACAATCCTAAAAGCATAAAAGAATAGCTGCAAATAACATATATATGTATTTTATCAGCAATGTTTTTGCTGAAAGATTTTGAAGAATGGGGAAAAATTAGAAAGAAAACTAGAATCTTGGGACATGAAACTCACTATGCCAAGGAGATAGTTAAGCTTGGGAACTGAGTCATCAATGCTGTATCTTTTTGTTCTCAAACTGACAGCTGTAATTTTACAACTACATGTCATAGCCTCATTTCCTTACTTCTTCTCTTTATATGTTTACTTTATCTTATATAAAATGTAGATCTACTGAGTGTGAGACAATGCATAATTATTTTTTCTCTATTCTCTTTTCATATGTAAAATGTAGATGTACAGATGCTAATCAGAGCTTCATGAGAATGCAACCATTTGACTCACTGCCTAACCTCCCTATCATTTCTTTCTCTCCTTGCTCTTTCTCATTTAAATACTGAAGTTCACAAAAACCTCTTTGGAAAAAGCACAGATTACAAGTGTACTGTACTCTGTGTGTGTATGTGTGTTTGTGTGTGTGCCAGGTGCATCTTCAATGTTGGCTAAATCAACTTCTAATCTATTGAAGAAAAAAACATCAAAGCAGACAGAGAAGATTGGAATATAACTAGTCCTTCAATGCAAAGACACAGCCCTACATCATGAGAAACAACAGCCAACTAGGAACTATGATTTCAACCCCACAAAAACGAAACAAAACAAAACAAAAAAACAGTCACTGACCATCACTGACCATAATAAGATAGCAATATGTGAGTTCTCTGACCAAGAATTTAAAATACAGTTGCTTTTTTTTTTTTGAGACAGAGTCTCACTCCATCACCAGGCGCCATGCTGAAGTGCAGTGGCGCGACCTTGGCTCACTGCAATCTCCGCCTCCCAGGTTCAAGCAATTCTCCTGCCTCAGTCTCCCAAGTAGATGAGACTACAGGCGCACACTACCACGCCCAGCTAATTTTTTGTATTTTTAGTAGAGACAGGGTTTCACCATGTTGGCTAGGATGGTCTGGATCTCTTGATCTCGTGATCCGCTTGCCTCAGCCTCCCAAAGTGCAGGGATTACAGGCGTGAGCCACTGCGCCCAGCCTTAAAATAACAGTTTTAAGAATACACAGTGTTCTCTAAGATAACACAGAATAGCAATTCAGAAATTTATCCAAGTAATTTAAAAAAGAAATTGAAATCTTTTTTTGTTTGTTTGTTTGAGATGGAGTTTCGCTCTTGTTACCCAGGCTGGAGTGCAATGGCGCGATCTCTGCTCACCGCAACCTCCACCTCCTGGGTTCAGGCAATTCTCCTGCCTCAGCCTCAAGAGTAGCTGGGATTACAGGCACGCACCACCATGTCCAGCTAATTTTTTGTATTTTTAGTAGAGACGGTGTGTCACCATGTTGACCAAGATGGTCTCGAGCTCTTGACCTCATGATCCACCCGCCTCAGCCTCCCAAAGTGCTGGGATTACAGGCGTGAGCCACCGAACCTGGCCCTGAAATAGTTTTTAAAAATCAAGTGGAGTAAGATGGTTGAACAGAAACAGCTCCGGAATGCAGTTCCCAGCGAAAGAGACACAGAAGCCGAATGATCTCCACATTTCCAAACGAGGTACCAGGCTCATTTCAATGGGTCTGGTTGGACAGTGGGTATAACACAGAGGGTAAAGTGAGGTAGGGTGATGTGCTGCCCCACCTGGGAAGTGTAACTGACCAGCAAATCCGGGGCTATCCCCTCCAGGATTCTGGTTCAGATACTGCAAGTCACCCAAGCCCTAAGCAACCCCCTAAACAGGAGATGTTCAACAGACTGAAAAGCGCCCACAAGTTACCGGAATAGAGCTGCCATGAGTTGTCAGCCCAGAACTTAGTGGAAATATTGGCTAGCACTGAGATAGCCCACAGAACAGAGCTACCCAACCACCAGAAAACAGGGAATTCCCTGCTTCCTTGATACACCTTGATAAACCCGGGCAAGTCCCTACCCAACAAACACCAGCAAATGGAAGCTATCTTGCTTAAGAGTTTCCTAGCCAGAACAAGGGTTCAAGCTCCACCAGGAACTATCCATAGAGATCAATGCAGAAAAGGGCAACTGCCATTGCAGAGGCAGTTTTAATCTTCCAGTGTAAACAAAAGATACAGGAAATATACTCAGCAGCTCCACTGAATCAGTGGCAGCCCGGCAGTGCCTCTGCAGGCAGACAGAGGAAAGGCTGCCTCCTCAAGCAGACCCCTGAGATCAAAGCTAGATAAATCCATGAAGATGGAAAGAAACCAGAGGCAAAGGGATGACACCATCAAAGACCAAAATGCCTCTCCTCCACCAACGGATCACAACTCCTCACCAGCAAGGGAACAAAGCAGGATGGAGAAAGAGTTTGACAAATTGACAGAAGTAGGCTTCAGAAGGTGGTTAATAACAAACTTCTCTGAGCTAAAGGAACATGTTCTAACCCAATGCAAAGAAACTAAAAACCTTGAGAAAATGTTAGATGAAATGCGAACTAGAATAACCAGCTTAGAGAAGAACATAAACGAGCTGACGGAGCTGAAAAACACAGCACAGGAACTTTGTGAAGCATACACAAGTTTAAATAGTTGAATCAACCAGGAAGAAGAAAGGATATCAGAGATTGAAGATTAACTCAATGAAATAAAATGAGAAGGCAAGATTAGAGAAAAGAGTAAAAAGAAATGAACAAAGCCTACAAGAAATGTGGAATTATGTGAAAAGGCCTAATCTACACTTGATTGGTGTACCTGAATGTGACAGCAAGAATGAATCCAAGCTGGAAAACACTCTTTAGAATATTATCCAGGAGAACTTCCGCAACCTAGCAAGGCAGGCCAACATTCAAATACAGGAAATACAGAGAACACCACAAAGATATTCCACAAGAAGAGCAACCCCAAAGCACATAATCATCAGATTCACCAGGGTTGAAATGCAGAAGAAATGCTAAGGGCA
This sequence comes from Leontopithecus rosalia, assembly GCA_028533165.1. Taxonomy (NCBI): domain Eukaryota; kingdom Metazoa; phylum Chordata; class Mammalia; order Primates; family Cebidae; genus Leontopithecus; species Leontopithecus rosalia. Next base: position 25,190,274 of record CM052654.1, on the reverse strand, counting down.
GCCAGGGGAAAAAGGTCAGGTTATTGACAAAGTGAAGTCTATCAGACTCATAGTGGATCTCTCGGCAGAAACCCTACAAGCCAGAAGAGAATGGGGGCCAATATTCAACATCATTAAAGAAAAGAACTTTCAATCCAGACTTTCATATCCAATCAAACTAAGCTTCATAACTGAAAGATAAATAAAATCCTTTATGGACAAGCAATTGCTGAGAAGTTTCATTGCCACCAGACCTGCCTCACAAGAGGTCCTGTAGGAAGCACTAAACATGGAAAGGAACTACCAATACCAGCAACTGCAAACATGAACCAAATAGTAAAGACCAACGATGCAATGAAGAAACAGCATCAACCAATGGGCAAAACAACCAACCACTAACAAAATGGCAGGATCGAATTCACACATAACAATATTAACATTAAATGTAAATGGCATAAATGCCCCAATCAAAAGACACAGACTGAAAAACGAGATACAAAGTCAAGACCCATCCATGTGCTGTATTCAGGAGACCCACCTCATGTGCAAAGACACACATAGACTCAAAGGGATGAAAGAAGATTTACCAAGCAAATGGAAAGCAAAAAAGAACAGAGGTTACAATCCTAGTCTGTGATAAAATGGATTTTAAATCAACAAAGATCAAAAGAGACAAAGAAGGGCATTACATAATGGTAAAAGGAACAATACAAGAAGAGCTACCTATCCTAAATATATATGCACCCAATACAAGAACACCCAGATACATAAAGCAAGTTCTTAACGACCTACAAAGAGACTTAGATTCCTGCACAATAATAGTGGGAGACTTTAACACTCCACTGACAATACTGGACAGATCAACAAGACAGAAAATCAACAAGAATATCCAGGACTTGAATGCAAATCTGGACCAAGCAGACCTAATAGACATCTACAGAACTCTCCACCCCAAATCCACAGAATATACATTCTTCTCAGCACCACATCACACTTACTTTAAAATTGACCACATAATTGGAAGTAAATCACTCCTCAGCAAATGAAAAGGAACAGAAATCATAACAGTCTCTCAGACTACAGTGCAATAAATTTAGAACTCAGGATTAAGAAACTAACTCAAAACCACTTAACTTGATGGAACGTAAACAACTGTCTCCTGAACGTCAACTAGATAAACAATGGATTAAAGGCAAAAATAAAGATGTTCTTCAAAATCAACAAGAACAAAGATACAATGTACCAGGATCCCTGGGACACATGTAAAGAAGTGTCCAGAGGGAAATTATAGCAATAAATGCCCACATGAGAAGCTGGGAAGTGAAAAAAGATCTAAAATTGACACCCTAACATCAAAATTGAAAGGGATAGAGGAGCAAGATTAAAAAACTCAAAAACTAGCAGAAGACAAGAAATAACTAAGATCATAACAGATCAGGAGGAGATAGAGAAGCAAAAAACCCTTTAAAAAAAACCAGGCTGGGTGTGGTAGCTCACGCCTATAATCTCAGCGCTCTGGGAGGCCGAGGTGGGTGGATCACGAGGTCAAGAGATCCAGACCATCCTGGTCAACATGGTGAAACCCCGTCTCTACTAAAAATACAAAAATTAGCTGGTCATGG
>CM052654.1:25106138-25188573 GCA_028533165.1 Leontopithecus rosalia | reverse complement strand
AAAAAAAAAAAAAAAAAAAAAAAAAAAAAAAAAAAAAAAAAAACAATAAATCCAGGAGCTTGTTTTTGAAAGATCAACAAAATAGACAGACTACTAGCCAGGCTAATAAATAAGAGAGAAGAAACAAATAGATGTAATAAAAAATGATAAAGGGGATATCACCACTGATTCCACAGAAATACAAACTACCATCAGAAATTACTACAAACAATTTTATGCACATAATCCAGTAAATATGTAAGAAATGGATAAATTCCTGGACATTTGCACCCTCCAAAGACTAAACCAGGAAGAAGTAGAAACCCTGAATAGACCAATAACAAGGGCTGAAGTTGAGGTAGCAATTAATAGCCTAACAACCATAAAAAGTCCAGGTCCAGAAGGGTTCACAGCCGAATTCTACCAGATGTACAAAGAGGAGCTGGTACCATTCCTACTGAAACTATTCCAAACAATACAGAAAAAAAGGAATCCTCCCTAAATCATTTCATGGGACCAACATCACTGTGAAACCGAAATCTGGCAGAGACTCAACTAAAAAAGAAAACTAACTTCAGGCTAATATCCATGATGAATATCAATGCAAAAATCTTCAATAAAATACAGGCAAATCAAATGCAACAGCACATCAAAAAGCTTATTCATCAGGATAAGTAGGCTTTATCCTGGGGATGCAAGCTTGTTCAACATACACAAGTCTACAAACTTAATCCATTGTATAAACAGAACCAAAGACAAAAACCACATGATTATCTCAATAGATGCAGAGAAGGCCTTTGACAAAATTCAACAGCTCTTTATGCTAAAAACCCTCAATAAACTAGGTACGAATGGAACATACAACAAAATTTATGCTTATAAAAGCAATTTACAACAAACCCACATCCAATATCATACTGAACAGCAAAAACTGGAAGCATTCCCTTTGAAATCTGGCACTACACAAGGATGCCCTCTCTCACCCTTCCTATTTAATATAGTATTGAAATTTCTAGCCAGAACAATTAGGCAAGAAAAAGAAATAAAGGGTATTCAATTGGGAAAGGAGGAAGTCAAATTGTCTCTATTTGCAGAGGACATGATTGTATATTTAGAAGACCCCATCATCTCAGCCCAAAATCTCCTTAAACTGATAAGCAACTTCAGCAAATCTCGGGATACAAATTCAACGTGCAGAAATCACAAGCATTCTTGTAAACCAATAACAGACAAACAGAGAGCCAAATCATGAGCAAACTCCCATTTACAATTGCTAAAAAGAGAATAAAATACCTAGGGCAACAGGAGCAAAACTCCATGTCAAAAATGCACAAACAAGAAAAAACACAAAAAAAGAAATAGCTAGAACAGAATAATTCAAATGTTCCCAGCAAAAATAAAAAATAAATATTTAAGGTGATGAGCATGCCAATCACCCAGATTTGACTTCATGAACATACCAAATTATCACATGCATTCCAAAAATATGTATTTTAATATGTATCAACAAAAGTAAACATTTTTTAAGAAAAATTCTATAAGCATGAACCAATTATTTGGTAGAATGCAACTTCTGTATTCAAAATGGCTAGCATGTATATGGGGTTAAAAATAAGGGTTTTCTTTTGTTTTTAGAAAAGGGGGTTCTAATACAATCACAACAGCCCAAATGATGCACTGATCATTTTCTGAGAATCGTAATGTTAGCATACATTTTCTACAAAACTATATGACCTTTTATTGTAAATTTTAAATTGCATTTAGTAAAGGAGAAAACTGTGACTGAAAAGGTAATATAAGTAACTTCATCAAGTCTCCAAAGCTAAAAATTATCAGAGATAAGAGTCCAAGCCTACTTACTAAAAAGTTCCTGGTAGGCTGGGTATGGTGGGTTACGCCTGTAATCCCAGCCCTTTGGGAGACCGAAGCAGGTGGATCACCTAACCTCAGGACTTCAAGATCAGCCTAGCCAATATGATAAAACCCCGTCTCTAATTAAAAATACAAAAATTAGGTGTTGTGGCATGTGCCTGTAGTCCCAGCTACTCAGGAGGTTAAGATAGGAGAATTGCTTGAACCTGGGAAGTGGAGGTTGCAGTGAGCCGAGATCACTTTACTCCTTACAATCGATTATTCAGTTTTCATCACCAAAGTGAAACCAGGTAGCTATTTTGCAGTCTCAATATTTTTCTGTAGAATATGTTCTATTTAAATAATTTGTATAACAATAGCGCTGGAATTCTTGTTTTCTTCATTGCTGATAAAAGTAAGGTCGTTATTTTTTTCTTCTAAAAATAGCCTCTAGGAACAAGCAATAAAAGACAAACAAATGTAACAAATATAAGTAAAAAATTTATTTCAGAAAATAACTTCCAGAGTTAAAAAGTGCTTCTAGAAACCTGACTTTAATGTCAGTTCTGGTTCAGATGTGGCAGAATAATTGTGTCCTCAATATTCTATTTTCATAAATGGCTTCTGTTAAGAATAGATGGAATGTAAGTTGAAAAGAGGCACCCGAATCTTTTAAGATGATGCCAAAATATCTCATAACACACAGGAGATGCTAAACAGATCCTATATAGCATTATTGTCTGCTAAATAATAACCAGAGAAAAAGTCACTCTGGAAGATAAGATAATATTGTAGAGGAATGTATTAGGAAAATACGTAAGCTTATATTGAATTGGTCTCTTGGACTTGAGGCCAGCTTTAAGAGCAAGAAAATAGGTGAAGCTTATTCATACCAATGGTTACTTACAGGATTTGAAGTATTTTATCATCTTCATTCATTCCATAAAATTCATTGATCACCTACTATTTATCCAACACTGTTCAGGTCAGTGAGGATTTAACAGCATACAAAACCACAGCAACAAAAACACAAATGTGCTGTAGCTTGCATTAGTAGGGTATGCTACTGCACATCAGGATAGAGATGAAATGCTGCTCTCAGGGGGACAATAACATCAATGTCAGCTGGTTTAGCAAGGCTTAGGCGGGAGTAGTAATAAATGCTACTCAATATGAAAGTGGGGCATGCATTCATGAACATGTGCTCCTGTTGTGTTTAAAATTTACATAATGCAATTGTTTAAATAAAGAGGGGTATAATCATTAGAGATATAGTTACGATAACTTCATATGTTTATTGACTATTACTTATTTAATTCATTTAGTAATTTGTTTAGATTGTAAGACTTTTATTTTTGAAACTTCCTACCTAAGTTACAGAGCTTATGAATCAGTAGTTAAGCATTTATCTTTGTATCAGGAATGACATTTTTGATTTATTTTGACCAATTCCTGTGTCACAGGATTATTGAAGAGCTTAATGTTTAATTTTACGTGTCAACTTCATTGTGTTAAGGGATATTCATACAGCTGGTAAGACATTATTTCTGTGTATCTCTGTGACAGTGTTTCTGGAAGATATTTGTATTTAACTCAGTAGACTGGGTAAGGAAGATCCACCATTATCCAATGTGAGGAGGCATCATCTAATCTGTTGAGGGACCAAATACAATAAAAGGGCAGAGGAAAGGTGAAGCTGTTCTTTACTGGAGCTCCTGCCTTGTGGCATTAGAACTCCAGTTTATTTGGCCTTTGGACTCTGAAACTTATACATGTGGTCCTCCACTTTCTCAGGCTTTCAGCTTTAGACTGAGTACACCTTCGCCTGCCCTGGTTTCCAGACCTATTGATGCAAACTGAATTACACCACAGGCTTACCTAGTTCTTCAGGTTGGAGAGGGCATATTGTGGGACTCCTCAGCCTCCATAATCACTCTCATAATATGTATGTATGTATCTATCTATCTATCTATCTGTCTATCTATCTATCATCTATCTATGTATCTATGTATCTATCTATCACTTTTCTTTCTCTATCTATCTATCCTATTCTGTTTATCTGAAGAACTCCAATGCAGTCCAACACATCTACCACTTATTAAACTCCTGATGAAGAAAAAAAATAAACATGTGTAGTTAAAATCTTAGAAGGCAGGAGTGAGAAGACTATTTTATCAACCAAATTTAAAGAAAATAGTAAAGATATTATTCCTCCTTCCATGGCTCTTCCCCTTTTGAAAACCAGCCTATTACAATTGTCAAGCAATATTTTTAGTTTGTGCCAAGCAGTGTAGTTGGTGCTTAGTGTATATCAGGGTGTGGGGAGCAAAAAAAATAAAATAGGTTTTCCCTTTTTGCTTTTATGATACAATTTGTCTCTACTGTATGAGAAACTGAGCAACTTCTAATAATCAGAAACACCATACCAGCTCTTGATCTCCTGTTTGTAATTATCACACTTTATTGGGAATTCTCAGGAAGGGTCCCCAGAAGGAGCTATCAATTACTACTTTTGTATTCTATTCTTGGAGAGCAATTCTGAGTGGGCTTTTCAAATCTCCTTGATCTAATTCATTTGTGGGTGTAAAGCACGTAATGTTAAACTCCATATATATTGTTATCCATTTATATTTCTTTTCTTGGAAGTCTAGTAAACCATATTTATATGAAGGATTAAATCAACACTATAAAATGGTGCTATTTAAATTGCAAGTGCACTTAGTGCTTTCCAAATGGATTTAGCAACAATCAATATTACAGTCCAATTTCAACTCTTTTATTGTTCATATACAAAAATAACTACAACAGCAATTTGACAATATATGGATTATTTCTCCTAGCCTTCTCCATGTCTTGGAAAAACAGAGAAAAATAAAGTGCCTATGTTTGCACAATTTTAAGTCTAGATGGAATCTAAATTAATATCTAGGACAACATGATCTTTCCCCATAATACTTCCATTTACTTATTTTTTAGAGATTATAAAATGAACTTTTAGATAGATTAAGTGTTACATAAGTTTATTAAATGAGACTATGAAAGTCTATCCAAATCTACCAAATCCAAGTGGTCTGGAATCACATACTTATGTAGCAGCCTGAAAATGTTGGGTATTTGAATTTGTAGCCAATCAAAACCTATAGAGGCAAATCCCCAATGGACAAAACAATATAAAATCTTTATTAATAATTATTTCTTGTCAAATACACCAAACAAGACCAATGCTGTGGTTAATTAATGATTAATGTATAATTATGATTAATTTATGAAGACTGATTATAATTATTCAGTGAGTACGTAAAGTAATCCTTAAGAAATCCTCTATTTGATTTAAATATAGGTAAATAGTGAAAATGAGTACCTAGTGAATGTGTATATACATTCTAAATTGAATTAGTGAGCCCTCCATTAATTTAGTTACTTAACAAATCTACAGATTACATGTACTCAATTTAGTAGAATGAAAGTGAAATCTTAATTTATGATCTGTGGTTTGAAAACAAAGGAGATGTGATCAACATGTGTTTTTTGTCCTGTGTTTTACTGTTCTTATCTAATAAGTAATTCCAGAAATGGGGAGCCCATGTTGCTCATATGAGCTCCTATGTCAGCCCCAACAAGTATGGCTCAGAAACCTGATCATAAAGCATATTAGTGACACCAAATGATGTTCCAAGATGTTTTTAATTACAGTATCATTATATATATACATATATATATATATATACACCATATATATATACATATATATATACCATATATATACATATATATATATACCATATATACATATATATATACCATATATATATATACCATATATATACCATATATATATATATCTGATATATATATATATATATATATATATATATATATATATGGTATTTTATAAGACTCAACTAAATTTTTGAATTTTTTTTAGTTCGGACCTTTCATATTCCCCTTCATCCTTCATCACTTACACTGCTGTTACAAATTAGGATGAGAATCTAGTGACAGGAATAAAAACCAGGTATAAATCCCCATTTGTCATAGCAACAATAACTTTTTTATCCTAGAAAATTTTGACCAATATAAGCACCAAGGAGGTAGGAACCAGGAGAAGGCCCCAGAAGCTAAATAACTTTTTATATCTTTATTTCCACAGAGATTCATGTACTCTATGACTGTAGTGTAGAACTCTAGGATGTCAGGTAAGTTTTGTCTAATGAAATCGACTTGAAACAATCTGTGGTGGTTGCATGTAGTGTTGGCTTGAGAAAGGCTCTAAAGACTAAAGAGTTTTCAGGAATGCAACCTCATGCATAATTAATATTTGCCACATTTTGCCAGACTTTTAGTGATCCTCACTGTTAGTGTCTAGACTACATATTTATGCTTTTGAGTTACGCTACTAAGTTATTATTCCTCTAAAATTTGCTGTGTTGCCACTTCCTTCATACTTTTCTGGATATAATTTCCCATTATTCTCGAAAGTCTTCAGCGATACCTTGGTTCACATTTCTTGTCAGATCATTTCTTGTCATTTCTATTCCAGTCCAGTTATTTGCAGTGCCCAGACCCACACCATGAGTGCTGAGTGTTCACCTGACCCATATGAGGACAATCAAGGCTTCTCATTGAAAGTCTGTACTTGATGGCTGGGTGCAGTGGCTCATGCCTGTAATCCTAGTAAACTTCTGGAGGGCAAAGCAGGCAGATCACCTGAGGTCAGGAGTTCGAGACCAGCGTGGCCAACATGGTGAAATCCTGTCTCTACTAAAAATACAAAATTAGCTGGGTGTGGTGGCAGGCGCCTATAATTCTAGCTATTTGGCAGGCTGAGGAGGGAGAATCAGTTGAATCTGGGAGGCAGAGGTTGCACTGAGCCGAGATTATGCCATTGCACTCCAGCCTACACATGGATAGCAGAGACTCAATTAATCAATGGTTGGGGCTAGAGCTAGAAGCTGGATAAAAGACAAATCTTGAAACTGTTGATTAGAAGACAGTCAGTTTAACATTTCTGAGTTAGCTAAATGGAGGAACCAGCTAATGGCAGTCAATGAGCTACAGAAACTTTATCTTTTTAGCAAGGCAATTTTCCCAACCGGTGAGCTTCCATCATCATATAAACACATCAATATTCTCTACCCCTTCTGTTTATAATATATAGAAAATCATGGGTACAGGGCTACTCTCCATTGGAACGTTGGCTGTAATGTATAAACATCTATGACTAGATGATTATATCCTTTAACTAGAGTTTGGAGAGATGGTATGCATACTACTAAGCTACTATTCCTCTATTTGTGTGTCTTTCCTCCCCCAAAATACATATGGTGCTAGTGATGTGTACTGATGATTCCTTTGCTAAACATAGGTCTTAAGGAAACATAGCTGTGACAGGACTTTATGAAATGAAAAATGAAAAAAAAAAGAGAGAAGCAGGGGAAATGTAATTTGGAGAAAGAGGAGGAAGGCAAAGATGGCAATGTAGCTGTAGCAGATTCTCAGATGGAAGCAAATCTAAGGAATGTCATTGTCTCTTAGAGACCATAATATGAATCTTTTTTCTCCATTCCAATTTCCATGAGGACTGCTATTCCTGTTCCTGAGTTCCATGCAGTTCCTTCATTTGAAATGCCCTTTCTTTCATTCTCAGATCATTAGAATATTCATCCTTCATGGCTAAACTGCAATGTCAATGCTGCTGGGATGCCTGCCCCAATTTCTCAAGCTCAAATTAATCATTCTTTCATCTGCACTCTTTCAGAACTATACTTATGAATTTATTAAAGATTAATTTTACCCTACCATAATTTATTGGTAATAAATGAATTCTTCCTCCACTATAAGTTTTCATTAAGATAGTGATTAGGTCTAGTGTATATACACACAGGCTACATGTTCTATACACAATTAAGATAAAAGTAAGTATTAAAATCTCACTATTAGGCCCTGTGACATATTTCTAAAATATGTCTTGGAAATATTGAATACTACTATATGAGAATGATATCATCCCATTTTAAAGATAAAAAATTAGAACTTACATAAGTATAAAAATATATTTATATGTGTAAAATTAGTTAATGATACAGCTAGGATTCAAATCAAGATCTTTCCGTTACCAACACCTACACCACTCAATAGCTGCTAAAATGAATTTTCATTCATGGTTTCATTGCCTAACCAAGATGAAATGCTGACCTTGGATCATAAGGTGTTGTTTAGATTAACATGAGATGAACTAAGCCATAATTTTACTGATGGTCATTAACAAGGCTTTTATAGTTTCTATACCCTTTCTTTAACAGCCTGGGGAAATCTTTGTTGTAAACACTTCAAAGAGAGTCAGGTTATCTCATCTTATAAAAATTCTCTGCATATTTATATCAAAGAAAGGAAGACCAAGTTTAAAAAAAAAAGACATCGTGACAGAGACATTGTGTTATTCCTCTGGAGTTGTGCGTGTCGAGCACTCATTGAAGACAGTGCAGGTGATAAGTTTATTCTTAGGCTGTCATGTGCTCAGTATTCACTGAGTGTTCACCTAGATTCCATTAATTCAAAAAGTGTGATAATTCAGACTCTGGCTGTTTAAAACAGTCTAAAAATATCACAAAACATATAGGCTTAATAATACACAAAGATTTTAAACAAGACTGCAAAATTGCAGAGAAAAATAGTTTCATGTAATTAAATTACGTTTCAACTAAATTTGACCATGCATACATTCTACACAGGCATCATGCATTACTGTCTCCAATATTTTTTTCAAATATTGAGAAAATCCCCATTGTTAATGAAAGTTCACCCTTCCAAACACTGCTTATCTTCAAACTTCTCCAAGCAGAATATTCCTGATTCAAGCTCTAGTCCCAATCATTTGTCCTGTAATAACCTTTTCTCTCTATGATTGCCGTAAGGGATCATGCTATCTTTCAAATTCCCAGATCATTATATTTTCCTCTCTCCTATGACCTGGAAGGGAAATAACAAAATCTACACAAATACCTTGAGCTTGAAACTGACTTTGATGCTTCTTTCTATAAATATCTGATGCTCATGTAAAGACTCAGAGAAATAACACATCATCCAAAACACAAATGTTTTAAATACAGGAATCAAAATTTAAATCCAAATCTAACTGCAAATGCTATTCATTTAAATTTTGTCATCCTATTGCCTGTAGTCTGGAACTATATGCAATTGATTTCTATATCTAAGTAGGGCAGTTTTTACAAGTCCCCCCACACAGCACATACTAGATGAAAGCAAACCAAATGTTGAAACACATTATGGCTACACATAAATATACATAGTTAGTCTTATCTCTTAGTAAAACAGTCTTGAAGTCTTCGTCTAAATATCAAAGTTGATTTTCACTACACAGTATTAGCAATTCACTGGAGTTACTGTGTTTTTGAAGAGAATAAAGCAATATACCTTCCCAAAACAGAATCTATACTTAAATATTTTAAGATATTTAAAAATTCAGATGTTTTATTACTTTGACACAGTCAGCTATTAAGACACTATTATTTCAAATTAATGCAGTTGGTTTGACAAGTATCCTTGGCTGGTGAGCAAAAAGAATGATTCTTGACCATACTGAGAGCCTACTCAATCCAACAGTGTTAACCCAGGTGCAGAAACACCCGGCATCCCAGACCTTAGCACTGTCTTAAAATCATACATTTATTTGTGGGGGATGCAAAGACTTTCAGAAGAATGCACAGCTGACACTGAGATACCACAGAGGTCTTAAAATTTTATGATCTCTTTGTAATATTCAAATTTACAAAGTCTTTAGGGGCTTGAGGAAGTCACTGACCATATTGAGCCCAGCTGGGAGGTACAGTCACAGTGCCAGAAAAATAAAAGCACCTCTCCAGCTGCCCAAGCAACCCTGTAACCAGCTTGACAAATCTACGGCAGTGGATGTCAGCACTTGTAGTATACTCAAAGCCTTTGTAAATGATGTTTTCTGGTATCTAAAAGGACTATGTAAGGTTGACCATATGCACTGACACATCCCTCCACACAACCATGCACAACAGTTGCCAGCACTCACTCTTTCACTCTTCCTCCTTCTATTTTTTCTCTCTGTCTTCCTTTTTCTCTTTCAATGTCACATGGAAGTCAAATTGGGTGGCAAATAAAGCCTGGATCATGCAGAATTCCTGCAAACAAAGTAGGGTAATGTTATCAAGGGAAGCCTTAATTAAAGTCCATTGAAAAATGAACTAAATCAAAAGCTGGCAAAACTAAGTTTATCTTCTAGATTTTCAAGAGCACTGAGGTAGAGCCAAATATCCAAGACACAGAGTACAGTGCCTGGCACAGAGCAGGGTCTTCAATATCTATTCAATAAAGAAGCCAATAGATGATGATATAGTATTGATAGGTTTGAATGTAGAGAGATTTTTGTTTATATTATGTTCTATTGGTGATTACCTAACATTTTAGTTTAAATTATACAGGTAGTTAATATTTTATTTTATTTATTTATTTATTTTTGAGACGGAGTTTCGCTCTTGTTACCCAGACTGGAGTGCAATGGCGCGATCTTGGCTCACCTCAACCTCCACCTCCTGGGTTCAGGCAATTCTCCTGCCTCAGCCTCCTGAGTCGCTGGGATTACAGGCACGCTCCACCATGCCCAGCTAATTTTTTGTATTTTGAGTAGAGACGGGGTTTCACCATGTTGACCAGGATGGTCTCGATCTCTTGACCTTATGATCCACCTGCCTCGGCCTCCCAAGGTAGTTAATATTTTAACCAGTGATATTTGGATGCCAATATTTCCCCTCCCTTTGAAAATTGAGTGCATTGTTCACCTTACAACATTATAAAATGTGACATGAATAAAAGTTTAAATTTTTATTTTGACACAAAGTCTCACTCTGTTCCCCATTTTGGAGTCCAGTGGCATCATCTTGGCTCACTGCAACCTCCACCTCTAGGGTTCAAGTAATTCTCGTGACTCAGCCTCCCCAAAAGCTGGGATTACCGAGCTGCATTACCACCATCACCACACCCAGCTGATTTTTTTGTTTTTAGTAGAGACGGAGTTTCACCATGTTGGCAAGGCTCGTCTCTTGACCTTATGTGATCTGTCTCCCTTGGCCTTCCAAAGGGCTAGGATTACAAGCATGAGCCACTGCACCTGGCTATAAGCTAATTTTTTTTAAATTAATCAACAAGGTACAGCCATAACAGTGTTTTAATTTGTTAGTCCTAAATTCCTAAACAAAGTTATTGAATCAATAATAATAAGACCCTCTATTTTCTTTGATTTTTGACAGATATTAGCTTCCATTTAGGCCCAAAAGAGAAGTACCAATTAGCAATCATCATTTCTCTCATGAAGCATGATGCATTCGACGTTTATATATTCCATGCGATATATAACTTAAAGCAATGGGTTAAGTTGACAAGATAGCACTCTCCGTTTCAACCTAGGCCAACTGTAGGCTGATTATACCTGATATGATTCCACAAATCCCTCAATCGGGCTATGGATTTCAACCTCATTATCCAAGAAGACTGCCAACTCCCCAACCATCACATTTGTTTCAAGAAGCAGAATAGAAAAAAATGATTAATAGCAAATGGAGGTAAATACCTTCTCTAATCAAGAATCAGAAATTCCATGACATTCCCTTTTTCATCTTCTTAACAACTTAATTACTGAGAAAAATACTAGTGAGAAGGTGTAGTCTTTTCTCATAATTGACATGTGACCAGCCACATGTTATTATAATTATCATTATTGTAGAAGGCTAAAACAAATATTGACATAGACAAATGTCTTGGCCACAATTAGCATGGTATGTAGTAAAAACTCTGCATCTTGGGCATTCCATTCCACCAGGGCAATGCCAAGACAAACTCTATACCTCTGGATTTCTCTTGCATGAGAAAAATGGAGATCTGCAAAGTGAAGCTGGGGTCAGTTTGCAATTTCACGTAACATATGTCTGTCAGCCATGCTCATCCTAAGGGAAAGTAATATTCTTTTCTGAGGCCAAAGGTGAGAATGGCCAACTGGTAAATTAGCACAATTTGCATCTTTTCTTCTTTGCTCATAAAGCAAGAATGTGTTTTTCTATTTTTATGTCTAGAGTTAAAGCACATTTAATTCAGTTAAAATCCATGGGTTAGCCAACAAGATTTAAAATCAAATACTAACTGATAATTCACTAACCTAATCATTCTACATTCACAATGGCACAAAAAATTTACTAGAAACCTCACACACTAAAGGCATACATACACTGAACATCCTGCATGTCATGATTCTAATGTGTCAAGGACAGGACTGAATGTTAGTGAAGGCGAATATACCTTCTTATATTTGAAATAATCTATATCACTTTAAAATATTTTATATAACCTCTATCATATCTATGAAAACAACAACATGTAGCTTCTACACAGGAGGCAATTTATGATAGTGGGATACAACTGTAAACTATTAGTGCAAATTGCAGGGTTCTAGACCTGCCTCTGCCTCAAACTTTTTCAGTTTTTTGAGAAAGTTAAATAAGCTCTCTGAGGCTTCTTTGCTCCTCTGTAAGATCAAGGTGGGTAATTAGTTTCCTTAGGGACTTTTCAGCTATGACACTCCACAGATACATGGATTTTGTTGTCATTTTCAATGAAGTTTAATTTTCTTCAAGAATCAATCTTTTCACCTTTGAAAATTTGTTTCATTTCATAGGTCTTAAATTTATGTCTGTATCTCATGGCCTTAATGTTCCCAAATCCTTATTTTAGTTTTATACTTACAGTCAGCAAAGGTTCTATTTCTAGCAGTTTCCCAAAGGAACTGAAAGAGCCTCATCTTTGGCTCATTACCTCTGAGAGCCGACTCACTGATGCCTGCTGTTTCTACACCCTGTGCCCAGCTCCTGCCTGCAATTGTCACCAAGGTCAACACAGGTTTGTCACCTCTGTCAAATGGGGGAATCAAAATGAGTTTTCTCATGTTGAAAGCTGACTTGGGTTTGGGTCCCTAGAGCTTGAGGTTATTCCATACTGACTAGATAAAATGCCCTGCTCAACAGCTACCGAAGAAATACAAACAGGGGTTTGATAGTTTCATTTTCATTTCTATGTTTTCCAAATTAAAATTCCTAGTAAAAGGAAATCATGGCTGTTTCCGTATTCAGGACTCAATATCTGTGCTAATATAAAAAAAAAAGCCAAGTTTAAATACTGTTTTATGTTTCTTTTCCATTGCTATGAAATTGCAGGCCTGGCAATGCTATCAGAAGCTCATCTAGACAATAGGGGTAAAAATAAAAATAGATTGTGAAGAAGAGATTGAATAATGGGTTTGAGGGTTCCTTGAGCAGTTGTGGTATAGTCATTTTTGCTTCCTGTTTCATAGATGCTGGACTATAGCGTCATGATAAGCTTGATACCCTCTCAAATCTTCCACATACCAGCCATGCCACAGGCCCTTGGCCAAGATCTTGGCAATCATAGGGAACACCCACTGTCTCCATCTTTAATCTCTTATCTTTGACTTCTGGAATTAAATTGAGGACTATTTTTTAGCATATTTTATCTTGATTTGATTATTCTCCAAAGTTGTGACTTTTTGCTGGTGGATAAATTCAAGAGATGACTGAATATTCCCAACCATCTCAGTAAAGGAACAGACATTATACTTTGTAGTTCAAAAGTTTTCAAATTGATTTTCAGATTGATTTTTCAGAAGAAATGCAAATCCATGAGAATCTTTTTAAGTAAAATTTCTGCTGTCAGAAATTTATTTCCCATAACAAAATGGGAAGAAAATATTTATGACATCCTGTGTGATAAGAATCAAGCCGGATATATGGTAAATATTTTTTCTTTCAATTCTTACATTTAAAAATGTGTGAAACTGCTTTAAAACTGATGAAATTACAGTGCTTGCAGATTGTAATTTTAAGGTTACTCAGTCCATAAAGGAAGATAGCTACATTCAATTCCGTTGTGGCTTAAAATCTGGGATCTCTCCATCAGGAGTTATGCTAATTCTAGCTAGCCCAGGGTTTTTGCCAGTTAGCTAGTTAAGCCCTTCTTTTGTGACCTCACCACTTGCTTTTCATGCCTCTCTGCTGTTGCTGACAATTCTCTGGGATCCTTTTCCTGACCTCATCTCAGTCAAGGTCCTGCATTTGATCCTGACTGTGGCATGTGGTGCTGGTATACTTGGCTTTTCCTAAAAACTTAGAATCACTTTGCATCTTTGGTATTTTGTGCTATTTCAGAGAAAACATTCTGCTAATCCAGAACTTCTGAGGACCAACAAGGACTGAGATTTCATTGGCCAGGTCCTTGCTGAATCAAGGACCTGGGCAGCTGAAAAGCAGGACAGTTTACACCCCAACCATACACATTCTTTCTGTATTTATTTTTATTAACTTCTATTTTATAAATTTATCTCTATTTATTTTAAGGTTGTCAACATGTCAACTTTCTGAATGCTTTTTTTAGTCACTGCCTTTGGAAAGCCAAGAAATTTTGCAGGCTGATAGAGCTGAATATCATCAACTGGAAATATCATTTTGGGGAAGAGAATTTATACATTTCACTCCTTTTTTATCTGTGTTGAACTGCAAAGGGTGGAAAATTGAATCGTATGCTACTATCCGGTCAACAAATGTGCCCGTGCTAGCAATGCTTTATGATGGCTTTTCAGAGCTGTAGCAAGTCCAATCCATGATTAAATACAAATTTTAACCTTCTTGCTTCACACAGAAAATGAGATTTGTGCCGTGGGCTCTTTTCCTAAAATGTTGAAACCAGCAGAAAGTCTCATCTTGCCATCCAGTTTTCCTTTCTACCATTTCTATTTGCATTTCATTAGCATAATGTTGAAAAATGGAAGCAACCAAAATTTTTTTCATAACTGAGCAGGAGAGAAATGGACTATCCTGCACTCTTTCAACTGCCTATTACTTTAGGATAGGGCAGTGTGGTACATTAAATGATTTCAAATTGATTTTTTTCTTGTGCTCATACTCTTTCCATATTCTCTGTTTCTAACTGTATATATCATATGAGGAGCAAAGCATTCTGAAATCTATATCATTATTTGTAAACACATATATTACTGAAAAATATGTATGACATCTAATAAGTTCCTTGACTTTTTTGAAAGTCTCCTCCTAAATAAGTCTTACCTATCTTTGTATGTTGACACAGTTCCTTGCTACAATTCACACTGCATAAAGATTAATGCCCTAGTCCAGCCTTAACCTAATTTATTTACATTGTTAAGATATCTTGAATTGAGAATAGGCATTTGAGAAAAGTCATGCTTAAATAACTAATAAAAGCTATAATATGACCACTCTCTGAGCCTAGAAACAGTGGCTCTTTGATCTTAAGAGTCTTTCTAAAGAATAGCTACATCTGCATTGACTCAAAATGTTCAGATAATATATATGAATAACTTCAGTAATTTGCAAAAGTGAGTAACTTTTCTTTCAGGATTATAACTATATGCTTAATGAATACTTGTGGGTTGCAATTGTGTGGCAGAGTCCAAATTTTATGATATCAAGCTGACCAATGTATACATTTGACCAAAAATGCATCTTCAAATTGAATGCATCAAAGACAGAGGGCATGTGCCCTGTTTGGAGTGCTGGTGGAGATGTGAGTTAATTTATGTAAAATGACCCAATGAATTTGTTCAATCTTAAAAAAAAGAAATAAAGCTGACCATGTATTTATAATTTACTTCAGCTGCTAACCTGTGATTAGTGCCTCATTAGAGACTTCTATCATAAACCATTTACTTAATAAAATAGCTTCAATAGCAAGGACTCCCATTTTTCCTAAACTATTCTTTAAAAATTTTTAATTTATATTGAATTGACAACTATTGTACATATTTACAGGGTATAATCTAGAATTTAAATACATGTTTACATTGTGGGATGATTAAATCACACTAATTAACACATCTAGGTTTTTCTCTTGTGTGGAATAGGCTTGTCTAATCCTACACAATGGCAAGCCACGGCTTAGTGCAGAAAATTCTGTTTAGCGATGAGACTACAACATGTTTTGTTTTTGTGTTTTGTATATGGGGATGCATTAGGATACAGAGATGTGCTGAGTAGCCTCTCCTCCAAGAGAACATGTAAATAAAGCTTGATGTAGTAGTTCAGTAGTACATTCTGGCAGCTGACAGTGTCCCCATAGGACTCTCCCAGACACAGGTATGGAAAGTTTTGGGCTAAAAGGTTGGTTCTGGGACCCAGAAGTAGGGCAATGTATCTGACATGAGGCCACCAGGGAAAGGTTTGGTGACAGGTAAAAGATTTTTCAAGTATAGTGTCAAAGCTGGAAAACTGGAACAAAGATTATCTTAGAACCAGGTAGAACTGGTCACTCAATTATTTTTCCCCAGACCAGTATTTCCATTCTCCATATTTCTCATTCATTCATTTGAGAATCACAGAGTGTGAACAAAAGCAGCTTACCTTGAGTGATGTTCCATCCAGATAGGAGTGAGGCCTGTTTAAATAAGACCATGTCTAAATGTTCATTTCCACTAGTGTTCATGTTATCTGCAGAGCCCTAAGCGATCACTGACACTTTTCTCTGACACTTGACTAGTTTTCTATGGTTAGTGGAGTCTTTCTAAACAGAAGCATTTTCTACTCACAATCTCTTTCTTGTTTGGCATCAATTTCTAAAACACTGGATAATAGTATTTAAGAATTAGTCCCTCATGCTTCCAAGTACCATAATCAAACCTCCATGCTCAACTGCTTAACCAGAGCCACACAGAAGACTAAGGTTGATCATTTCAGGTGTCTTAAGTTGGCACCAAGCAGAACTAGAGGCTGGATGAAGGATTCAGGTGCAACTGAAATGTGTTAAGAAAATGACCCTAGGAAGAACTATTAATAGCAAGGGAATAAGGAGAGACAGTCTAAGGGGGAGAGAAGCCAAACAAAGAAGTGATTTCAGGTAAAGTCCTAAATGCAGCATCATCCCCAATAGAGCTTTGAATAAGAAATTATTCCTGCCTTTACTGCATTCTGAGAGAAGGAAGCTGGGCTGTTTTACTTCTCCACCAGTCATGGGTTATGGGCTACCCTGGAATTGAATAAAGGGGGATGGTTAAGTTCTCAAGTGTTTCTGGGTCTTCCCATGGATATGGAGTCTCCAATACTCAAAGAGCCAGCCTTAGAAGTTTGTAGGTGTGAGAGGTTAACGGCAAAGCACAGAAAAGCTCAATGTTGGGTCCAAAGATGTGCTAAAATGAATTTCATGGGATCTTAGCAGGGTGCCAACCATTTTATCTGTAAAAATAAGGACTTTAATTATGTTAAATATTGATGGGCACATAGAGATAGATATTTGTGCAGAGAAGCCTGTGGAGTAAGAGTAGAAAATCACAGCTGCATTAAATAAGGTAATTTATATTCAAGCAAATGGTGAATTTAGCACCTTTATAGAAATTAATGGAGACATAATAAACCTAGGCACCTCAATGTAGATAGGCAGAACTGTCACTTGCATTATTAGAACTGAATTGATTAATTCAATTGAGTTTTTAGAATAAAGCCAACCCATGAAATGCTTTGAATTCTTCACATACCTGCTGCATGGGTCATAGAGTCTTACACTTTAGAAAACAAAGAATCTCTGGGGTCTGTCTGGCCCAGGTGATCTTATGGGTTGTGTAGGCAAACCAGTTCAGAAATGGAAATAACTTTTTGCAGGCACACAGCAAATGTGATGTCATCACAAGTTATTATAAACTATTACCTGGTTGCAATCCTTAGCATCTTTTATCAGAACTCCTAAAACACCGAACCAATACCAGGCTCATTACCATCCAAGCCATTCTCCACTTTTAGCAGGGACTAAAGCTATTCCTTTAAATACTTTGGTTCCTTCATTTGTATTTACTGTGGCTCTTCCTTCTCATGTACTTTTCCACCTCTCTAGCCTCCCCTCCTACTCCTAATTCCCCACACTGAATATACCAACCTACTTGTTTATATGAAAATGTTAATGTTCCCTAATGCTTCCATGTCTTCATACTGGCTGTTCTCTTTTAGAACAGTTTCTACACTCTCCCAAGTTTTAACTGGCTAAGGTAAGTCTAATACACATAGAAATGTTTTTGTCCTTTTTGCTCCCACAAATCCTGTTTGTGTTTCTACTGGAGGGTATATTACTGGTTATTGTCATATTCTGTTGACATCTCTGCCTTTCTCAGTAGAGTGCATATATTTCCAGAACAATCTGTGGCCTGGCACATATGAAACATTCAAGTGTACTAATTATTAGAAATATGAAGATGATAATACATGCACTGCTGATATACTGTTGATCTCTGGAGTATCCAGAAAAGTCATTTCAAAGTGACTATAAAATGTAAAGGTAGGAGTAATAAATCTGAGTAATAATTCTCTATATCCCATAATTCACATTGTTAAGAGCTTCTCATTGTATTTTGCCATCTAGTAATTGAGGATACCCATTTGGAATCCCATTGGGATTGTGTTGCTTGTATACACAAATACCCCATTGATAGGCTGAAGGTTACTTAAAGGCCCAGAAAACTGAGGTTCTGTATCTTTGGATCTCTACTGTTAAGGATACTTTTGGTTGCAAGAAGCAACCAGCCATTTCATACAAGGTAAGTTCTTGGCTCATCTGTTTGGGAAGTGTAGAGCTGGTACAAAGAAAGGCACTGTCACATTATATATATCAAGCTCCTCATATGGTATCTTTGATATTTGCTCTTCCTTCTCAACTCTGATGCCCTTAGTTTTCTTCATTATGTGAAGGCCCAGTGATAGATATTGGACTTAAGATTAGTGTTATTTTCAAAAGTACTATCATTGGAGATGAAGGATCTAAAGGCAAAAGGTGTCCTGGTTCCATATAGGGATTCCCCAAGCCCCAAAGTTCTTCTGTAAATTGCACATGCATGTGCACACATGAGAGAGAGAGAGAGGGAGAGAGAGAGAGAGAAAGAGAGAGTTGAAATACATTTCTGCACATAGCCATAGGATTTTTCAGAGAGAAAATACCCTATCATGAGTGAGATTATTTCATCTTACTAACATACATGGAACATTGGACAATTTCAGGATGCCTATGGGGCCTACAATCCTCCTATTTGGCATGGCTTTTACAAAATGCAATGTTAGGATTTTCAAAGACACTGCTATGTATTTATGCATTTTTTTAAATTTTATGTAGACTTTGATGATGCCAGTGGAAGCTGTCCAAGGAGATATATTCAAAGGTTTCACATAGAGATATTTTTAAATATCAGAGAGTGGTATCTTAATTTGAAAGTAAGTGAGCTAAGAAGCTATGAAACCCTGAGCTGATAGTTAAAATGGAGACTAGTGTCACCTTTATCTCTTACTAGTTATATGGCCATGAGAAGTTATTTTAACCCTCCTGGATATAGTTTCTCTATCAGCAAAATAAGGATAATATCCACTTCATGGATTTGTTATCAGCAATGTTCAGCAGCAGCAAGAGAGAAAAGTGTTATTATATTGTTTGTATATGTATAGAATATTAATTTTTTTTAAATCCTCGATTCTGGGTAAAATTTTTCATCTTTTTTTTTACATTTGTTGTTTATGTCTTAAATAGCTTGATGTTCTCAGTACAGATTTACAAACATTCTTTATCTTGTTTGTTTATTTTTGGAAATAAGTGAAATGAATTTAGGTAGAGACGAAAAAAGAGAAGAAAAATCGTGATGCAAAGAGCTGACTTCTATGCATCTAGGACATATGAAGTTGCAAATATTATTAAAAACATATTATTTCCACTAAAAGCCCTTGGAGATGTTACAAAGTGCTAATTGTCTTCACAGATTAACCTAATCATAAAATGTCTATGCAGGGAGGGTTCTTATAAGCAGCTGCTAGAGGATGTAAAAAATGCAGAATGTACCTCTTCCTGTGTCCCTTTTCTTCTTCTCACAGAAGACATAACTAATCCATTTTCAAGTACTTTACTTAATAGTTATTTTCTATTACTATAGCTTATGCTTCCCTTACAATGCCATGCAAATAATATCAATCTACCATCCCAAAGTAATCCAAACTGCATACAGTACTGATGAAAATTGTAATACATAAAGAGGGAATCAATTGCCTTCAGGCAAACAGCAAAACACAATAACAACAAAAGCAGGGTGAGAGTTAGAATATAGACTTCCTAATACTCATTTATAAGAAAAGGATTTAAAACAAAGTTACAAAACCAAAGCAAATGTTAGGAACAAATGTACATGTGGTGAACTTCAGACTGTAGTTTCTTTGGGCATTAAAGAAAAATCCTGCCCATCTGCTATATTAACATATCATGGAGCACACTGTCTGTGCTGGTTACAGAAAGAAGTACCAAAAAAGATGCAATGTATACAATGAACATTCAGTCAATAAGCCATGTAGTAAAGAAAAATGTTCAGCTAGGATTTGGCTTGAAGGAAAGTAGGCTCATTTCTTCTTTTATAATTTAAGATTAATAAATGGGGTTTTTTTAGTCCATAGGTTTTCTGATAAACCAGAGATGTGATTTGATTATATACATGGGTTTCCTACTGGGAGAAAAGTAACCTTGATAATAGACACAACTCAATATTGTACAATAATCTTGTTTGGTAATTTTTTTAAAGACTGTTAGAAGAAGACACTGCTATAAGTGAACCTCATATATTATTCATAAGCCAAAAATAGTCTGTTTTTAAGTTTACAAGTTTAACAAATCACTGAGTCTCGGATTGGAGAAATAACTCACCCAGGGTCACATAACTGGTGGCAGAGCCAAGGGTAGAGCATTGATCTACATGATGCTGCAACCCATTCCCTCCCTAGCAAGGAGGAAACACTACATGTCCACTTGGGGAGGGAGGGCTGTATTGATATGGTTTGGTTGTGTCCCCACCCAAAATCTCATCTTGAAATATAATCCCCATAATCTCCACTTGTGGAGGGTGGGATCAAGTAGAGATAATTAAATCATGAGGACAGTTTCTCTCATGCTGTTCTCATGATAGTGAGTTTTCCTGAGACCTGATGGTTTTATAAACTTCTGACATTTTCCCTGTTGGAATTCATTTTCTCTCCTGCCACCCAGTGAAGAGGTGATTTCCACCATGATTGTAAGTTTCCTGAGGTTTCCCCCAGGAGAGTCAATTAAACCTCTGTCATTTATAAATTACCTAGTCTTGGGTATTTCTTCATAGCAGTGTGAGAACAGACTAATGCATGTATATTACACTAGATTAGTTTATAATGTGCTCAGTTATAATGGTTTTCATATATCATTATATATGTAATTTCATTACAACACATTTAAATTCAAAATTCTTTGAAAGGAATACATACAGGCACATAACTTAGTTGTTTAAGATCAAATAAGAAATAAGTGGTTGAAATTCTCAAAGCTTTTAAAGTTTCTTACGTGTGAAATATAAATATCTAAATAAATATATTGAAAAATCCTCATATACACTAAATATATACTAAATAATTTAGCATATATACTATTTTATATTTATTGCTATGTGTACATGATTAGACATTTGTAATTTATATAGTGCCTCCTCAAAAACATCCATAGAGCTGTTTTGTATTTACAGGTAATGCAATAGAAAGTTCATGGTTATATATAGCTTGTAGCTCCACCTGCCTAATACAGTTAAGAAAGTCTTAGTTTTGCTTCTATAAATTTTAGAGATAATGCCTACATTAAGGAAGAGTGACATCTGGTTGGAATGAGATATGGTATATCAAAGTACCTGCTCGTAGTTGTTCCATAAGTATATTAGATATAAGTTAGAGTATATATTAGGTATATTGGGTATGACCAGGAATTCTGAATATAGATGAGACAACTGAAATTCACAGAGGTTAAGAAACGGTGCAGAAGAGAGAAAAAGACAGATTGCAGCAAGACAGAATGTGTGGTGGAATCAGACAAAGAACATTATTTTCCAAGTACTTAGCAGGGACTCAACAAAAATGCAGCCACTGTTATAGAGGAACTTTTCAATGGCCACACATGGGAGATAGCAAATAGTTACTATGTTTTCTTTCCACCTGTCTCCCATCCAGCAATGTCTCCCACCATGCTGACCTGAACTATTAAGTTTCCCTGTAACTCAAACTTCAAATTTTTTGAATTGCCCTTTTCCCTTACTCCCTGCAGGGTCACTGAATATGACGTATCTTCTCTGTAATATGGTTGTACTCAACCATCACTACATTAGTTTATACTCATTCTTCTCATCGGAAATGTTACTTGCTCTAAGAAGGCTTCATGGAAACTTTTTATGAGGACAAAGAATTCATTATGCACTCTTACAACATCACTTATTTCCTTTAAACAATTGTAAAACTCGGAAGTCTATATTTATCAAGATGAGTATATAGTAAACTATATCCATCTATTAGTCTGCAAGTTCCAAGAAGACCAGGTACTCAATGAGATGTGCTCACTTTTGTGTCTCCAGCATGTAGCAGTGTCTAGCACATAATATTCATTCAATAAATCATAGCAAAAAGAAATAAAGGAAATTCTCAAATTTGTATCCAGTCCTTACAACTTTCCCTCAAGTGGTATTAATTCTATATTTCATGAGAAATACTTTATTATTGATATCTGCCCCATTAGAGTTTTGTGGAAGGAGAAGCTTTCTACCTTCTCTGACTTATGATACAAAGCTAGGCACTAGCTGGGTAGTCAGAGAAAGTCCAGCACGGACACTGCTTTACACATAAGCCAGATAATTTATAAAATTCACTAACTGACTAGCCAAGGATGTTTGTGAATGCAGATGTTGCTCTGATGCCTGAATTATAATATTTGTGATAAGCTCATGTTTACTCACTGGGAAACCTCTCTTAATTCTATCACATTGCAGAGATGGCATGGGTTATAGAAATGAATGGAATTGAGACATATGAAAAGAGCCTCAAACCTAATTTTCTGGACAAATAAGTAGATCTGGGATGCAGAAACTAAATCTTGTAATGTCAACAAAGCTTTTATAAAATTTCTCTAAAAAGAGAAACCTTAATATTAAAGTCTCCCTCACACATTCTTTATTTTGTGGCCAGAAGAAAGAGGAAGAAAGGTTGCTAAATCCAAAAAGAGTAAGATTCTACAGTTCAGATAATTATTCCAACTCTATTTCAGCCTACTGATAATATATACTTAAATCTATCATAGAACTGAAGTTAACAGGACCCACTGCTCTTAGTAAATAAAATGCATCTAGATAGTTATATAACTGCTCAATCCACAGTTTTATCTGCAGTATATGCTAAGAGTTCTCTCAATATTGCTATATCATTTGCTAAATTGAAAAGCACAAATTAAGTTTTCTCATTACTCTGTAAACCACTGGCCAAATTATGTTGTTTTGAAATATCTAACTCTGTCAGTTTTCATCAATTGATCAGACGTAATAGTTTCTTTGATTAAATAAATTAAATGGGATTTGTGGCTGCCAGGTTTTCATTTTTTTCCCAATCATTATTTAAATTATATTTCTGTGTATACAGTTATATGTTAATTTGCTAGACAATGCATGCAGAGGTTGTGATAAACTATTAAAATTTGCTAAGGATGTATATGACTCAAGGTTATATTTCATGAAATGAAATACACACTTTATAGTAATATTCCCAAATATTGCTAACAGCAAATAAATTTGAGAATGATCTGGTCATGCATCTATAGACATACTGTGCTTGCCCATGTCTCAGTGATAATAGACTTTCGTATTCCCACAAGCACAAGCATTTGTAATAATGAAAAAGCTTCTTTGTCACTAGTATCATACAGTGCAGCTCTGCTAAAGAGTCTTCTTTCCATTCTAGATTTAAATGTCACCTCCTCTTGAGGTCTGCGATTCAGATCCCCTGAAGAACTTGTTTTCATCGCTGAGCTCTTTCACTATGTTTCTCTGTCTTTTTTGCATATGATCATTTTGAACGTTTGAAGACAATTATTTGGTTGACTGTGTTATTCCTACCTGAACATGTAGAAATCCAGGATTGTCTCTAGAATCCTCAGCACTGATTTGAAAACATTTGACTATTTTATGTAGTGTTGTAATAAACATAGAGGTTTGGGTATCTTTTCAGTATACTGATTTTCTTTCATTTGGAAAAGAAATATCAGTAACCAAGATACAGAATCAATCTAACTATCCAATAACAAATGAACAAATAAAAACAATGTGATATATACACATACATAATGAAACACTATTCAATCTTTAAAAAATGAAATCCTGTTGATGCAGGATATGTAAGTCCCCCAAATTGGGAGTTAACTTGTGAGGGTTCTAAGCTTCTCCTGGGAAATAATTCAA
The DNA here is from genome assembly GCA_028533165.1 of Leontopithecus rosalia. Taxonomy (NCBI): domain Eukaryota; kingdom Metazoa; phylum Chordata; class Mammalia; order Primates; family Cebidae; genus Leontopithecus; species Leontopithecus rosalia. The sequence continues at coordinate 25,164,365 of CM052654.1, read as the reverse complement.
GGGCATGCTGGTGTTGTTAAAAAGCAATTTTGTATTGAACTGTAGCTCTTCAATGTGAAGCAAGGCTGAGAGGCAGTGTGTATGGAGTCAGCAAGGTATGGGTTCTTGGCAACTATATTTATACTTACATAAACCCAGGTTCAATTACATGCAAATTAAGGGGTGGATTATTCAGATTTTTCTTGAAAAGAGGCCATAACTTCCAGGTCAATGACATAGAAAGAGGTGATAACTTCCGGTTAACTGCCATGACATTTGTAAACAGTCTTAGAACTGGTGGAAATGTCTTATGCTAATGAGAAATGAGGGCGGCTAGGGATCACTTTCATTTCCATTTGCTGCTTCCAGCTGGTTTCCTTACTTTATTCTGTCTGACCAAGATCTTTTGGTCAGCAGGGTTGTGACCAGAAAATAAGTTATCTTGCCCCCTCAGAGATTAAATACTCCTCTTTAATATTAATGGGGCTGCAGCAGAGCAGACGTCCATCTTCTGTAACTGCTTCTCACTGATTTTATGGGTGTAGTCCCTGACTTACTAATATCTGATAATGAAAGGACTTTTTATTTTGTTCGTAATTTATCATCAGAGCATCTTTTATTTTTATTATTTGTTAAAATGTTTAGTATGACTTAATCTTTTGGTTTAACTAGAGGGTTTTTTTCCCCTTTTGGAAAAAGGGCAATATTTTATTACTTTTGAAAGGCATCATGAAACTGTCCTAAATATCAAGGGGGGCAGAGTGAAGTCTCTTGTCATGGCCTAAGTTTCCTATGTTTCTTTGGGAATTCCTTTGGCCAAGGCACACAGAGTCAAAAGATTTATGGACAATTAAACATTCTAGGCCAGACAGGAATGGAGGAGACCAGGCACTTGTTAAAATTTAAAATCATTTAAAGAAATATAAGAATTGAAAACTGAAACCCAAAAATAAGGTTACAGTTAAAAAAATGAAGCATATAGAATCAAATTATATTTGGAGAAAGATTGCTTTTATAGACCACTAAGATTAACTATTTTATCATTAGGCCAAAATAACAGTCAGAACAGGAGAAGAAAAAGTTTAAAAACCTGACAAAAAAAGCTAAAGGTGAGAGCCATTACCCCAGGCCTTTCTAAAGGAAGCAAGAGCTGAAAGCAAGATACAACAACAGTTGAATCTCTGAGACAAAAATCTGAGGTGTACGAAAAGAAACTAGTCATAGCATTAAAAGCTTTATTGTCTGTAAGCTGGTAAACCAATCCCTTAGGAAAATTTGGTTTTGACATGAAGACCATTTTTAAGGAAGTTTATTGTAAAAATTTTCTTTTAATTACAGCTAGCCTAATCACACACAAAATTTCATAAATCCCCCTTCACGAACCTGTTGTGACTTACACAGACTGTCTACAGTATGCTTTCACACCCTTACTTGTCCTATACTATCTCTTTCTTATGTAACCGGTTCTTTTACCCTAGGACAATAACTTACCACACAATATTCTTTTTAAACAAAATTACGTTTTCATTTATTTATTTATTTTTGAGACAGAGTTTCACTCTTGTCACCCAGGCTGGAGTTCAATGGTGCAAAAAAAGCTAAAGGTGAGAGCCATTACCCCAGGCCTTTCTAAAGGAATCAAGAGCTGAAAGCAAGATACAACAACAGTTGAATCTCTGAGACAAAAATCTCACTGAGATTTTTGTCTCAGAGCTCACTGCAACCTCCACATCCCCTGGGTTCAAGCAATTCTTCTGCCTCAGCCTCCCAAGTAGCTGGAATTACAGGTGCCAGCCACCATGCCCAGTGGAAGGAGGAGTGTATTTTTTTTCTTTCTCAGTAGAGAAATGGTTAGGACATTATTATTCTCTATAGCATCATTTATTTTATTATTATCATTTTTTTAAAGACAGAGTCTCTCTGTCACCCAGGCTGGAGTGCAGTGGCATGGTCTAGGCTCACTGCAACCTCCCACTTCCAGATTCAAGCCATTCTCCTGCTTCAGCCTCTTGAATAGATGGGATTACAGACATATATCACCACACCTGGCTAATTTTTTTTTTTTGTATTTTTAGTAGAGATGGAGTTTTGCCATGTTGGCCAGGCTGGTTTTCCTTGACTTCAGGTGATCTGCCTGCCTTGGCTTCCCGAAGTGCGGGGATTACAGGCGTGAGCCATTGCACCTTGCCAGTAGCATCTTTTCTTATAGTAGGCACACCAATTCAGTCCCTGGGGCAGAAAATCAGGGGCTCTTGTCTGTGTATCCTAGATGCTGATCACACAACACTTTCTCAGGATGGGCAATTCTTATGTGGTGGGGGCTTAAAGCAACTGTTAACAGTTGTGCTTTTTGGCTATTTCTTTTTGTTCTCATTTTTCACCTCTTTCATCCTGTCCCTTTTGTTCTAAACTGTAAAGGTCACATTTAAGGGTTGACTCATAGAGGTTTGAGGTATTATTGTTGCTTTTATAGCTTCCTCCTAATGGATGGAGTAGTGGGTCCTATATACAGTGCTTGCTCATCTACTCAGTTCCATGGCCTACCAGGAAAGATGATGGCTCTTAAAAGAGTCTTTGATTAGTGTTACAGCTCTATAGCATGGATCACCGTCTCATTGTTTCTCACCAATCACTGCCTCTCATATCTTGCCGTCCCATCAATTGCCACATCACCACATCTTGTCTGGTCAGCATTCACTGCAGTCTCAGACATCAGCAGTGGCTTGCCATCTCACCACACAGTAACTGCCATCTCTGCTGTGTCTCACAACTTCATCAGTACTGCCCATCACTTACTTTCTTTGTCCTTTCATGGTCCCAAATGATGGAGGACATGTGACTTTGCAAGTTGGGGCTTAGCCTGTGGGGATCCTTAGCTTTTCCCAGGATAGCATTCAAGCATAAGCCAGTGTTATTGAACAGAAATCTTTAAATGAACCAGAGCTGCTCCATGCAGAGCAGGGCCAAATCACAGGCAGTGTGCTCAGAGTAAGCAACATATGGGCTGTTGGCAACTATATTAACACTCATGTAAACCCACTTTAATGTACATGCAAACTGAGGGATGGTCAATGCAAATTGGGGGTTGGTTGTTTAGAACTGTCTAGAAGGCCGGGCGTGGTGGCTCACGCCTGTAATCCCAGCACTTTGGGAGGCCGAGGTGGGTGGATCACAAGGTCAAGAGATCAAGACCATCCTGGTCAACATGGTGAAACCCTGTCAATACTGAAGATGCAAAAACCTAGGTGGGCATGGTGGCACGTACCTGTAATCCCAGCTACTCAGGAGGCTGAGACAGGAGAATTGCCTGAAACCAGGAGGCAGAGGTTGCGGTGTGCTGAGTTCGTGCCATTGCACTCCAGCCTGGGTAACAAGAGCAAAACTCCATCTCAAAAAAAAAAAAAACCTAGAACTGTCTAGAAAAGGGGCAGTAACTTCTAGGTTATTGCCATGAAAAAGGGTGGTAACTTTTGAATTTTTGCCATGGCATTTGTAAACTGCCATGATGCTGGTGGGAGTGTCTTATGATAATGAGCAGGGAAGGCAGCTGAGAATTGCTTTCATAGCCATCTCCTGGTTTCTGTGGTTTCTTCACTTTATGCTGTCTGGACAAGATCTTAATTTGGTTAGCAGAGTTGTGACCAGAAAGTAAGTCCTGCTGATCTCCTGCCTCATTATCGTTCACAGAAACATAGATGAACCTGGAGGGCATTATGTTAAATGAAATAAATTGGGCACAGAAAGATAAACACCACATGTTCTCACTCATATGTAGGAGCTGAAATAAATTGAATTCATTGAAGTAAAGAGTAGAATCATGCTTTTCTGAGCCTGGAAAGGTTAGAGAGGAGGAGGACAGAGAGGGAGACTGGATAAAAGATACATAGGAGAAATAAGTTCTATTGTTCTATAGTACTGTAGAATGAATATAATTAACAATTTATTGTATATTTTCATAAGGCTGGAAGATTTTGAATGTTCTCAGAACAAAGAAATAATAAATGTTTGAGGCAATGGACATGCTAATTAACCTAATTTGATCATTACGTATAATCAAAATATAACTGTGTATTCCATAAACATGTATAATTATTATATGTCAACTAAAAAGAAAACAGCATGGACTAAAGAGGTTATTTGAATCTTCTATCATTTCTCTCCCAGTGTTACATGGACAAATGATAATTTTTACTCTTTCTTTCTAGATGTGTCAATGCTCAAAACAGGAGCAAATGCATCAGTATGCAGACAACACTAGCCCTAAAAAGTTAACCTGTATCTGGGATATCATGAATCCTCACATTCCCCAAAAGGTGTTTTTTGTTCTAATTCATTAGGACTCACCATGGTTTAGTAGGTATTCCCAAGGATTACTCACTTTCTAAAAGAGTGAAAAGGATATAAATATTTTTGAGGCAATATACTTCATAAAATTCATAGTAAAAAATTTAAGAATGACAATCCAAGTACCATGTGTGTTACAAAAGGCTCTAGTTTATCTTTTAAAACAATGACTCTGAAAACATACATAGCACATAAATAACAAAATGTTTTTACAATATGATTGTGTTAAAAAGCATATTACAAACAGAATTTACACAGTGCTTTTGTGTTCTATGAAAATATCCAACTATGAATGTGAATAAATTTGTGAGTTTATTCATTATAATTTAATAATTAAGGGCATGCATTTTTGATTCACCCACAAAAAAACGGTTATTTATGTAACCAGATATGACTAACTTGTATTTTATCTCTTTCTGCTTTGTTTTTATTAGTTATGAGGTAGAAATACTAAAAATAGCTAGTCCAAAAGATGGAATGAGATAATGCATGTAAATTGTTGTGAACAGAAATTGTATCAGAAGAGCATTTCGTACATATTAGATATCTTATATGTCATGTGTAGAAACTAAAAGCATATTTTAATAACTATGGCTGTTAATGGTTATATTTAGGTAGTCCAATCTTTGTATATCCTTTTATTTTTATTTCTGGGTTTTCTAATGCTCTGTAATTAATAGGCATCACTTTTCCAACCACAAAAATATCTATTTAAAAATGATCCCTTTAAGTATCTCTAATTTCACTTCCACTGAACACTCCAATATGATTTATATTAGGGCTATGTGGGTACATGAAAAATATATTACTCAAAATAATACAATACAGTGCCCTTCAAATAAAACTGGAGCTCAGTGGTATTACTTATGAATAACCTGTCAGCAAGTATATGTCTAAATTTAGAATGTAGCAACAATACTCAGCTTCCAGTTTTTATCTAATTAGCAGCGGAAACAACACCGAAGTGAGTAAACTGAGTTTTCCTTAGGGAATCTTATCAGGTACCAGGCAGAACACATCTCTACTCAGGTAATTGTATTTTATTAAAGGAAAATATCTTAATACACTGAACTTTCCCAGGGGACATAGAGAATATTTTGTCCTCTAATACTAGCATCGCCCTCCACTATAAATTCACCAAGAAAATATTCAATAAATATTCTTGACTAAATGCTCCATGAATAAACATTAGGAGCAAATTATACAAATAAGTATTATCACAAAGATTTAAACAGGCAACAAATCTATAATGCTGACTGCTAGAGCTCAATTTTTAATGAAACTCTTCCAAGTTTTTTGGCTGATTATCCAGTCTGCTGTGTATTTCCCATATGGTCAAATGCATGGAACCAGAAGACATATGGCCAGGTTAAATGAGCAGTCTTCAGCTGTACACCTCAGTGGAAATGACTGTAAGCAAGGGCTGGTGGTGAGGATTCATTGATTTGGACTTCCTGTGACTCAGCCACCTAAGAGAATCTATCCTTCTGGGAATAAATTTGCAAATATGAAGTCACCCATAAGCTTTTCTTTGTATTTGGAACTATAGAATTTATACATACTAATCAAAATGATTGATTGATTACCCTAAGTTTTCCACTGAATACCTAGATATCTAGGTTCCTGTGATGGTTAATTTTATATATTACCTTGACTGCATCCTGGAGTACTCATATATGTGGTTAAACATTATTCCTGGATATGTCTCAGAGCATGTTTCTGGATAATATTAACATTTAAATCAGTAGACTGAATAAAGCAGATTGACCTCCCTGATGTAGGTGAACCTCATCCAATACATTGAAAGCCTAAATAGCATAAAAGGCTGGGTAAGTATTAACTTTCTTCCCTTAATTGTCTTTCAGCTGGAACATCAGTCTTGTGACTTTGCACTTAGCCTCAGAAAAGAACGTGAAGTCTTACCTCTTTGATTACCAGTTTGCAGAACTTGTCAGTCTTACCTCTTTGGTTACCAGTTTCCCTACTGCAGATCTTAAACTCCTCAGCCTCCATAGTCTTATAAACCAATTTCTCATGAGAAGTCTCTCTCTCTCTCTCTCTCTCTCTCTCTCTCTACACACACACACACACACACACACTCCTATATATATATATATATATATACGTATATATACGTATATATATATATATATATAGGTTCTGTTTCTATGGAGAAACATCTGTTCCCATTTTTTATATCTCTCTGGAGAATGCTAATATGGCTCCTTTCCAGCTTTTGCATTCATTTTCCATAAGAACATCAACATGTTTTATAGTTTACACTAAGTCTCAAGTTTCCTTCTCTGTGAAATCAGATTATTCTACCTATGGTTTATATATCACAGGATTTCACAGATTTTACTATCAATGAACATAAAAGTGTTTGATATTTGAAAGGTGCTTTGAAAAGTAGATCATATAATACGAATTATTATAGATTAAATCCAAATTATTCTTACATGCATGTACAAAATGCAATTGTTTAACAATGACATACAGTGCAAAGAAGACATGAAATACATGAAAATTGCTATGGTAACTGAACTGAATCACCAAGAAAGTCCAAGTTTAAGATTATATATGTTATAAAGTGGCCAGCGTGGTGGCTCAAGCCTGTAATCCCAGCACTTTGGGAGGCCAAGGCGGGTGGATCACGAGGTCAAGAGATCGAGACCATACTGGTCAACATGGTGAAACCCCGTCTCTACTAATATATATATATATAGACATACATATATATGTACAAAAAATTAGCTGCACATGGTGGAGCGTGCCTGTAATCCCAGCTACTCAGGAGGCTGAGGCAGGAGAATTGCCTGAACCCAAGAGGCGGAGGTTGCGGTGAGCCGAGATCATGCCATTGCACTCTAGCCTGGGTAACAAGAGTGAAACTCCGTCTCAAAATAAATAAATAAATAAATAAATAAATGTATGTTATAAAGTATATTGTATTGTTTGCATAAACACATTTTAAATAGCATTCCTTTGCTCAGGACTAGCATATCAGATTTTGTGGTTTTTCTAGTGCATTTAAGAGTTGTCCCCTTTATGGAATTCTGTTGTAGCCATTCTGGTGCAGATGCCACAAGATAGTAATGTGCTGTTTTTTTTTTTATTTTTGAGGTTGGTCTCTTTCCTCATTTACATCTGGAGCTTTGGAAATAATTGACATATAAAATGTTTCAAATAATAATTGTAATTAACTTCAACAGTACAAGAGAAGAAAAAATGTAGCAGGAAGGTGAAAGTTAATTTCTTTCACCTGGGGAATCTGTTCCTGATACTCCTTCCTGCCCATGAAGCACTGTTTATATGAATAATTTAGATATTTCATGCTATGATATTTACATTTATGTAGCTATGCATTTGGAAGATTAATTGATATAATTGGCATTACTTTAGAAAAATTCAGTTTGATGGGAGTAAGAATGTGTAACTATTTTCTTCTCAAATACTTTCTGCAGTCCATAAGGTTTGCGTCCCTGTCAGAAATTTATGCTCTACTTCTAGGAAAGAAAAAGTACAGATATATAATTGAGAATGTAATTGATCATCTGGCATATTAAAAAATAGCATCGCTAGTCCTGGAAACCTGACTTGGCATCAAAACAAGAGGCATTATCAAGGCCTGAGTGCTAGTCTCTTTCTTTGTACATAGAAGCTTTCCACTGTAAAAGTAATTAGTATACAGTTGATAAAAAGAGAGGAAATAAATCAACACCAGTTACTCCACCTAATTCCAGCAATAGAAACAACAACAACAATAATAATAATTAATTATTTATTATGGTCTTGGCATTTCAGGTAAATTATTTTTAATCCTTGTACTAACTTTGCAAAGTAGGTGAAATTGATACCTTCCTTTTATAGATGAGGGAAAGCATACAGTGGGATTAAATAAATTATTTGTGTTTTTACTGTGGCATGCGAATTTTTAAGAAAAATTTTCCTTTGTAAATATGTATCTCTTTGTCTGTTGAGTTTTATATTTGTCAATATATTATCCATTAGCTTGTTTCCTTAACTTCTAAAATAATTTCCTGTTTTATTACCTATACATTTACATCAATATTATCAATATGCACTAAAACATACAAATGTATATACCTTATTTTATCTAGCCAGTATTTTGACCACTTGGCTTATTTTCCTCTTTATTTTTAATACCATGGATAATAATAATATTAATATTTTGCATGAAGCTTTTCTATATTTTACATTATTTATGCAGGTTGGCTTTCTAGCAAAGTAATTGCTTTGTCAAAAGACATTAGTCTTATTTTTCTAAAATATTTAAAACCTAAAGCCAAATGAAAAGATATGTGCATATGACATAAGTCATAGTCAGTCACATTTGATTCAACTCTATAACTTAGGATTTTCCCAAACTATCCTCCAATTAGGCTATAGAAATTCAGTTGGTAAAGATAGTTTCTTATTTTTAAAAAAGTTGTGAAATTATCCTTCTGACAAGGAATTATTATTTATTATTATTTTTTGAGCTGGAGTCTCACTCTGTTGCCCAGGCTGGAGTACAATGGCAAGAACTTGGCTCACTGCAACCCCCGCCTCACAAGTTCAAGCTATTCTCCTGCCTCAGCCTCCTGAGTAGCTGGGATTACAGGCATCTGCCACCATGCCCAGCTAATTTTTTTGTATTTTTGGTAGAGATGTGTTTTTGCCATATTGGTCAGGTTGGCCTGAACTCCTGACCTAAAGTGCTGCACCCTCCTTAGCCTCCCAAAATTCTGGGATTATAGGTGATAGCCACGGCGCCTGGTCTCTGACAAGGAATTATTAACCAGAGTATATAAAGAGCTCAAACAACTCGGGGCTGGGCACAGTGGCTCATGCCTATAATCCCAGCAATTTGGGAGGCCAAGGCAGATGGATCACGAGATCAAGAGATTGAGACCATCCTGGTCAACATGGTGAAAACCCATCTCTACTAAAAATACAAAAATTAGCTGGGCATGGTGGCGTGCACCTGTAGTCCCAGCTACTTGGGAGGCCGAGGCAGGAGAATTGCTTGAGCCCAGGAGGCGGACGTTGCGGTAAGCCGAGATCAAGCTGTTGCAATCCAGCCTGGGTAACAAGACTAAAACTCCATGTCAGGAAAAAGAAAAAAAGTCAAACAACTCAGTACCATAAAAAAAAAGCAAATAATCGAATTTAAAAATGGGTAGAAAGAAGATCTGAATTTTTAAACAAGACATACAGATTGCCAACTGGTATATAAAAATATTCAACATTGCTAATTATTAAGGAAATACAAATCACAACCACAATAAGATATCATCCTACCCCTGGTAAAATGGCTTTTATAAAAAGAAAAAAAAAAGGAAGTAACAGATACTGATGAGAACGTGGAGAAAGGGGAATGTAAATTAGTATAACCACTATGGAAAACTGTATGGATGTTCTTCAAAATACTAAAAGTAGTTCTACCATATGGTTTCATAATTCCACTATTGGGTATATATCCAAAAAAAAAGAAAATCAATATATTGAAGACATATCTTCACTCTCACGTTTATTGCAGGACTATTCACACTATCCAAAATATAAAATCAACTTAACTATCCATCAATGGATAATTGCATAAAGGAAAAATGCTGTATATATACACAACTGAATATTTTTCAGCCATAGAAAAACAACATAGATGGAACTAAAGGTCACTCTGTTAAGTGGAATTAGCCCAGCAGAGAAGGACAAATATTGCATGTTCTTACATATGGGAGTGAAAAAGTGGATCATATGACAATAGAGAGGAAGTTTGTGGTTACCAGAGACTGGGAAAGTTAGGGGAGAAGTGAGAATGAAAAGATGTTGATTAATGGGTGTAAAAATACAGTTTGAGAAAAGAAATAGGATCTAGTGGTTGATAGTAGGGTGGCTGATAGGGTATAGTTTACAATAATCTATTGTACATTTCAAAATAACTAGAAAAGAATAATTTGACTGTTTCTTTGTGGCATAAAGAAAAAATAACATAGTTAATGTGATGGATATCCCAAGCATATTGATCTGATCTTTATAAATTATATGACTGTATTAAATTATCACATGTATCCCCAAATTTTGTACATCTATGATGTATCAATTAAAAAACAGATAAAATAAAATAAATCAATATCATTTTTCCATACTTGGATTATAAGGGGTAAATCTGTCTAGGTCCTTAAAATCCAAAGGAAATATGACTCTGTGTATCTAACTGTAATGTCCCATTAAATAGTCTGTTCAAAAAGATATTCTGTGCTCACTTCAATTTCTACTTGATTATTTCATTCCTATTAATAACATTTTAAATGCTTGAATTAATATGGCAGAACAAAACAATTAGCTAAAGTCACTAGAATATATCAAATCAATTTCTACATTATGATGTAAAATAAATGTGATGTCCTATCATGTTTATTAACTGATTATAGTAGAGACTTCAAGTAGATAAATACTAAGTATGCAAACTTCAGGCATTGTTTAATTTTAAATATTTTTAAGAACATGTAGTTACACTATATGCATAGTTTTGTGTATGTGTGTGAATATTCTTTATAGAGTGTAATCATGTCATCCTAAAACAAATCTTAGTTTAAATATATCAACCAACGACTTCTATTAATTCAGTAAATCACTTGTTCTGTACCAGATTCCCTATCATCTTCTAAGTATGTAAGATTAATTTATAATAAGTATAATTTTTGTTAAATTTATTATTTCCATGAGGACCTCAAGTGCATTATTTCAATCCTCATATCTTCCCCATGATGCAGTAACATTGCTATCCTTGTCACAGGTAAGAAAACTTAACAGTCACTTGCCCAACATAATATAGCTAGTAATTGGATAAATAAATATATTCAAGTCAGGACTATGTGGTTGCAAATGACAGGCATATAAATTGAACTATGGTGGAAATTTGGTAATAGCTTTATTGGAGGGTGTATCAATAACTTATTGCTGAGCACAATCCACCTTAAAACGTAGTTACTTAGGAAAAACAAGAAAGGAAAGAGACACAAGGAAACTTAGAGGTGCTGGATATGTGTATTACTTTGACTGTAGCAATGGCATGAGTGTTTGCATATGTCCAAACTCTCATATTAATTATTTTTATGAGTTAAAAAATTGAGTATGTTGTATTTTGTGAGTACATAGTAGGTCTGTATATTTATGGGGTATATGAGATATTTTGATACAGACATATAAAGTGAAATAATTACATCATTGAGTATATAGAGTATCTGTCTCCTCAAGCATTTATCCTCTATGTTACAAATAATCCACTTACACTCAAGTTATTTTTAAATGTACAATTAAGTTATTATTAACTATAGTCACCCCATTGTGCTACAAATCTTAGGGCTCATTTATTCTAACTATTTTTTTGTACCAGTAAACCATCCCCACTTACTTCACCCCAACCCCCACCACTACCCTTCCTGGCCTCTGGTAACCATCCTTCTACTCTCTATGTCCATTAGTTCAATTGATTTCATGTTTAGATCCCACAATTAAGCTAGAATATGTGGTGTTTGTCTTTCTGTGCCTGGTTTATTTCACTTAATGATTCATGTTTTATTAGTTCATCATTTACTTTTTCTACTAAAGACAGGAGAAGTTTACATACCCTAATTGTAGTGTTACACGATTGATCTGTGTCTTTTGTGTGCTTACTACTATCAGTGAATTTTGCACCTTCAGATGTTTTCTTCTTGCTCATTAACATCCTTTTCTTTCAGATTGAAAAGCTCCCTTTATTTAGCATTTCTTGTAGAACAGGGCTGATGCTGTTGAAAGCCCTCAATTTTTGTTTGTCTGGGAAGGTCTTTATTTCTCCTTTATGCTTGAAGGATATTTTTGTCAGATACACTATTCTAGGGTAAAAGTTTTTTTTTTTTATTTTTCCTTCATCACTTTGAATATGTCATTATGCCACTGTCTTTTGACATGTAAGATTTCCACTGAAAAATTTGCTGCCAGACATATTGTAGCTTAATGGTATCTGTTCCTTATCTCTTGCTGCTTTTAGGATCCTTTGTTTATTCTTGATCATTGGGAGTTTGATTACTAAATGCCTTGAGATAGTCTCACTGTGGGTTAAATATACTTGGTGTTCTATAACCTTCATGTACTTGGATATTCATATCTTTCTCTAAGTTTGGAAAGTTATCTGTGATTATCCCATTGAATAGTGTTTTTATCCCTACCTCTTTCTCTACATCCTCATTCAAGCCAGTAAGTCTTAGGTTTGCTCTTTTTAGGCTATTTTCTAGATTTTGTAGGCATGTTTCATTGTTTTTTATTTCTTTTTATCTCCTCTGACTGTGTAGTTTCAAATAGCCTGTCTTCAAGCTCACTAATTATTTCTCCTGGTTGATCAGTTCTGCTATTAAAAGGCTCTGCTGCATCCTTCAGTATTCCAATTGCATTTTTCAGATTCAAAAATTCTGCTTGATTATATTTAATTATTTTAATGTCTTTATTACATTTATCTGATAGCATTGTGAATTCCCTCTCTGTGTTACCTTAAGTTTTGTTGAGTTTCTTCAACACAGCTATTTTGAATTCTTTGTCTGAAAGTTTGCATATTTCTGTTTCTCCCTGGTGGCTTATTCAGTTCATTTGATGAGGTCATGTTTCCCTGGATGGTGTTGATAACTGTATATGTTCTTTGGTGTCTGGGAATTGAAGAGTTAGGTATTTACTGTAGTCTTTGCTGTCTGACTGTCTGAGCTTACTTGTACTCATTCTTCTTGGGAAATCTTTCCAGATATTATAAAGGAATTGTGTATTGTTATATAAGCTGTATCTGCTTTAGGGGGCACCCAAGCCCAGTAATACTGTGGTTCTTACAGACTCATTGAGGTACTGTCTTGATTATATTGGACAAGATCCAGGAGAATTCTTTGGATTGCTAGACAGAGACTCTTGTTCCTTTTCCTTACTTTCTCCCAAATGAATGGAGCTTCTCTCTGTTCTGTGTCACCAAAAGTCACCATGAGTACCCATGTGGCCACCGTCACTATTACTGCAGTGATGATTAAGTTAGACCTGAAGCCAGCACAGCACTGGGTGATAACCAAGGTCTGCTGTAAACACTCCCCAGCTGCTGCCTATGTTCACTTAAGGCCTCAAGGCTCTGCAGTAAGCTGGTGGCAAAGTCAACAAGATTTATGTCCTTCCCTTCATAGCAGTGAGTTCTTCCAGGCCCTAGAGGAGTCAAGAGGTGCTATGTGCTGTGTGGGAATCAGATTAGAGTCAAAAACCTTAGAAGTATATCCGGTGTTCTATTGTACTGTGGCTGAGCTGGTACTCAAACCACAAGATGAAGTCCTTCCCACTCTTCCTTTACTTTCCAAAGGTAGAGAATCCTCATCCCATGGCCACTGCCACCACAGGCCATGGTGAGTACTGCCGTACTACCACTGATGTTCCCTTAACACCCAAAGACTCTTAAGTCAGCTTGTGGTGAATGCTGCCTGGCCTGGAACTCACTTCAGGACAGTGGCCGCGTCTCTGGCCCAAGGTATGTTGGAAAATGCTGTATAAGAGTTCAGTCCTGGAATCAGGGACTCCACTTAGTGCTGTACCTTCCTGTGGCCATGCTGGTACCTAAGGGTCAAGACAAAGTTCCCTTACTCTTCTCCCTTCTTTTCTCAAGAAAAAGGAGTTTCACCCTATAGACACCACTGCTAGGAATGTGCTGAGTCTCACCTGAATCCAGCAAGTCAGGGGCTCACCTGAGGCCCTCCATGTAGTACCTGGGTATCACTGTTAGTTATTCAGGGTGCAAAGGCTCTTCAGTTAGCATATGATGAATGCTGCCAGGACTGGGTCTTTCTCTTCAAAGCAGTGTTTCCTTCTAGCCCAGGGTGTGTCTAAAAATGTCATTCAGCAGCTAGGGTCTAGAATAGGGTCCTCACAACTCTGACTGCTACCCTATCTTACTGTGGCTGAGATGGTATCCAAGACAAAGTTCTCCCCAATCTTCCCTCTCCTCTCCTCAAGTGAAAGGAAGGGGAGTTCCCTTTTGGAGCCATGAGCTGTGCAGCCTGGGTTTGCAACAAGGGTGATGCCATTGTTCCCAAAGCCACCCCTGTGTGTATCTCAGTAGGTTCTGTGACCTCCTGAGTCCATTGGTCCTGGACCTAGTTCAGCACTAGCACTCACCTAAGAGTTACAGTTCTTGTGGTCTGGACTGCTTTTCAAGTTTACTCAGACACCCAGAGCCTTCAGCCCATGGTAGCAAGGTTTGTAGAAGCTCAGTTTCTAAACAGTGGGATTGATGATTCCCCTCTGGCAATGGCTGCTTTAAATGCTCCATCTGTGGGTCAGAGTCAGCTGAGTTTTTTCCAGTTGTTCTTTCTGCTCTAACAGGACAGCACTGAGTTCAATGCCTCACAATTGCTATGCTCTCTCTTTGCCAGTGCCGGGAGACACTCTGAGCACCATGCTGCGGTTGCTGGGGGTGGGGTGGTGGTGTGGCATTCGTGATTCAGGACTGTTTTTTCTACTTCAGTGTCTTTTTTTTTTTAAGGTAATATGCAGTTAAAACCAGGTACTATGAGTGCTCACTTGATTTTTGTTTTTTATGAAGGTTTTCTTTTTGAGTGTGTGTAGATAGTTGTTAAATTGGTATCTTTGTGTGGATGGGGCAATCAGTGGAGTTTCTTTTCAGCCATTTGGCTTCACCTTTAATTGGCTATTTTTAGAATAACTAGTAAAGGTAAAATTAAAAGAGAGCAAAAGTAAGACTAAACGAGCGAGAGAAAAATCAATTAGCAATAGTGTAAAATGAAGGATTTACTGTTAGGGATTCAGAGAAACACCTCCAAGTGGGTTTGTGATTAAAACACTGAATGCTTCTGGGAGCACAAAAGGCTTGCCTGCCCTAGTTTGTTCTTATCCAGACAAGACATGGGCAGCTTCATTCTCTGGCATTGAATATAAAGTTTATCATCAAGGGGTTGCCTCTTAGCAATATCTTTCTAAGAAAACCAGTGAAGAAAGTTGGATGCCACCCAGTTTGGGAATAACTACTAAGTATGTTTTCACCAGGTTACTTTGTCACTTAAAGTGTTAACTTCTTCTGAGCTACTACTTCAGTTTATCTCCATTACCTATTATTTTCTATCCTCTTAAATGGAATTATATTGTGACACTACTCAAAAGCTGTTAAAACAACTAGTAAAACATTTCAAACTAAACGCATGCAACCATTTTATTTTTCAGGAAATGTGTAACACTGAGATGAATACTAATCATTGTTGATTCATGGTGTATTAAGTAGTTGTGAAATAGTTTATCAAGAAAAAAATATAGAGGAGATGTCTTCTGAAGGATATTAAGCCTAAAGTCCAATTTGCTAAATCTTTCATTCAGGAGGAAAATAGGAAGCACTTGCAATGGATGCAGCAGGGATGCTAAGTTGTACAGAACTGTTCTTACCATTACATAAACAACCCAACTAAACATTTCTTTTAAAGTAAGAGGCCAGGAAAAATGCATTCAATTTAGGACCCATACTCAAGCATCTGGACCTTTAAAAAAGGGAGCTAAAATTTGTCAAACCTTTTCTGTTCATAGATAAGAAAAGGTTTTCATGGCTGTAGTAGAGTCAGAGGTGAAATTGGAACTTACTGTCTGCTTCATCAGGGAATCTCTTTAGGGTGGATTTTAGGATTTTAAACATTATTAAATACTAATAGTGACATTTGCCACTTGGTGTTTAATATGTAGTAGTTCACATATTAACTCCTCCAGGAAGAATGTACATCTTCAAAAGCTAAGAAAATGACAAATATAATACGGCAGAAAGAGCAAGTCAGTTTTTACTGAGTATATCTACTCCTTCGAACAAAAAATCTCAGTGTCTATCAAGTATCTCATTGTTCTCTGTAAAGTAAATGATTTTGTTAAGACACATACTGTTGCAGCTCTTCCGATTCAAAGTATTTTGTCTGTGATTAGAGAACCAAAGTTAGGCAAATTTGACATCTTAGCACTATTCTATTCTGGCACTTTGTTCCCTTTCTCTAAGAAATGGAATATAAATGTACATCTGCTCCAATTTTCTACTCAGACTCGACCTCTTCAAGTTCTTTTTCACCACATCATTAGAAGCTATGTCTGACTTATTTCTATCTTTCTTGTGTGGTGAGTCTTTCTTTAATATGTGTTGCTTCTCCAGAGAAACAGTAATCTCCTAAAGAGTAGCCATAACCATACTTAATGTATGGCTGGGTTCTTTGCAATAGGGTATAGTTTTACTTTGTTTCTACTTTTTTCTTTGCTTTGTTGTTTTCAAGTTTTACACCTATGATGCCTTGAGTTTGAATCAAAACTCTCTGTTTACCACTTGTGTGAGCCATGTGTAATTATTTTTTCTGAAGCCTCAGTATCTCAGCTTTTCTGTCTGTAAAATAAAGATTACTATTATACATAATTCTTAAGGTTTTGTAAGTATAAAATGATATTATACCTGTTAAGTGCTTTAAAAAGTGTCTAGTACATGCTAGGCATTGAAATAATATTGCAAATTTGTATTAACTTGATACATTCTAATTATCAAGCATTCCATATGTATATGTAATAATAATAATCATCCATTGTGGCATAACTGGGATTTATATTGGTAGAAAGTTTGAAATAATTATACTATTAGTGATCTATTAGGTGCTGACACTTGAATATATCTGACACTAATGCACAAATGTTTAATGTTTAAAGACCAAAGTAGTACTTCTTTTTAGGTTCAGAACAGCTCCATACTGTCTCCACTGTATCATTGCAACTCCAACCCTACATGATATGTAAATCCTGGAGCAAACATTATATCCTGATCCCAAAGTCTCTAATTTTTCAATTATCTATTTTTTTCTGATTTTCTCTCCCACTAACTTTTTGAATCTAATTTTAATTCTACCTTCCCTCTGTTCTATTTTCTCTCACTCTTAAAAAGGAAATCCAGTGATCTTTCTTAACTTCTTGCTTCTTGTTAACATGAATTTTTCATACTGACCTTATATTAGGGTATTATTAATCTAACAGTACAGTCATGTGCTGCACACTAATGTTTTGGTCAACTATGAACCACATACATAATGGTGTTTCCATAAGATTTTAATGGAGCTGAAAAATTCCTGTTACCTAGTGATGTCACAGCAAAATGCATTTCTGAGGTATCTGTAGTGATACTACAGTAAATAAACCTATTGCAAAGCCAGGCACATAACAGTCTTAACACAATTGTATAGGGTACAGAACACTTGATAATGATAATGAACAACTGTTTTCGGTTTATGTGTTTATAATACATGTTTTATTATTGTTTTAGTGTATATCTCTTCTATTTATTAAAAAAATCTTAGCTGTAAAACAGCTTCAGGCTGGTCCTTCAGAAACTATTTCTGGGCCAGGCGTGGTGACTCACACCTGTAATCCCAGGACTTTGGGAGGCTGAGAAGGGTGGATCACAAGCTCAGGAGTCAAGACCAGCCTGGCCAATACGGTGTAACCCTGTCTCTATTAAAATACAAAAAATTATCCTGGCATAGTAGTGAGTGCCTGTAGTCTCAGCTACTTGGGAGACTGAGGCAGGAGAATTGCTTGAACCTGGAGGCAGAGGTTGCAGTGAGCAGAGATGGCGCCATGGTACTCCAGCCTATGGGTGACTGAGCAAGACTCTCTCTAAATAAATAAATAGATTTAGTGTATTTTGTGTAGCTTAAGTGTAAAGTGTTTATAAAGTCTATAGTGGTGTACAATAATGTCTAGCTTTTCATATTCACTCACTGATTCACCAAGAGAAACTTCCAGTCATGAAGCTTCATTCATTGTAAATGCCAAATACAGGTGTACCATTTTAAATCTTTGGTACCATATTTTTTATTGTATATTTAGATGCATAAATGCTTCATTGTATTATGATTGTCTACAGTATACAGTACAGTAACATGCTATATGTGTTTCTAACCTAGGAGCAACATGCTATACCATATACCCAGGTATACAGTAGGCTATCCATCTAGGTCTGTGTAAGTACACACTACAGTGTTTGTACAATGACAAAATTGCCTAATGATGCATTTCTCAGAATGTATCTGATGTATGATGATATTCTCCTATTAAACTTGGACTCAGAGAGAAGCAAAGAAGAGAGAGTCAATGACACCGTTATTAAACCACACAGAGTATATATAAGGTTACTTGTACTTCTCAATAAAGTAAATAGACACCTAGTTCATAAAGGTGTCAGAATGTGTCCAAGACTGTGGTTACTGTGACATTTAACAGGAAGCATTTATTAGCTTTTAAGCACAGAAAGGAAAGGAGATATCTCTGTGAGTATTATTATCAAGTGAAATCCCTCAAGAATTGCTCTGCTGCTTAGTGGCTGCAGCGTACTGCCTTCTCTTCATGTTGCTGTTATACATGGACAGATTAATTTCTGTCTGGTGCTTTGGTGCTCCATTAGATTGTTTTTGATGACTAAACTAACATAACTTGGAAGACCTTTTTATTGAATTTTCCAGGCAGTCAGAGGACTTGCCAAAGGGATTTTTGTATAAGAGCCAAGGCTTTTTATTATATAGTGATTTCACACATGGTCTAGTGAGAGAAGACCTTTAATTTTTGCCTTGTAGAGGCCACTACACCACAAAATGGGGAGATGAGACATTGACAAATTTCTCTTGATATTTCTCAAGGATGTTCTGGTCTGTGGATAGTTCTTAGTTGAATGAACATTCTGTGAGGGGAGGTGGACATTAAGATTTCCTATACCTTCATCCTTCATGTCAATCAAAGTCTCTTGATATTTCTGTTGCAGAGAATATTGGGATATCTAATGGTATATAGCAAATACCCACTATGAACTAGGTACTGTGCTGTAACTATCCATTTGTTATTTCAAAGCATCCTCATACCAATCATAAAACAGTAAGTAACATTACTACAATATTACAGAAAAGTAGAGTAACCCAATTCAGAGATTTGGATAACATGGAACAGATTTGAATGTGCATATTTTTGAGTTTCAGGTGAGTTTTAATAGAAGACATCTTTTACTATTCAAATGGTAAAATTATACCATCTTATATCTGATAACTGCAGCCAAGGTTATTAGAAAAATAACAGCAGGAATTGGTTGTTGATTTAAGGATTTTGCTTTATAATGTACTTTCTTCTGAAGTGAGTAGTCAGTACCTAATTTGAAAAATATGCACATGCATTAATGTATAAAGACGAAAATGATAATCAGCCAAATCCTACCATTCAGAACTAATTAAAGGCAGTCTTTGCTTTGTATGTTTTCAAT
Organism: Leontopithecus rosalia; assembly: GCA_028533165.1. NCBI lineage: Eukaryota > Metazoa > Chordata > Mammalia > Primates > Cebidae > Leontopithecus > Leontopithecus rosalia. The sequence continues at coordinate 25,144,714 of CM052654.1, read as the reverse complement.
AGGGACACTTCAGTTCCAATGCCTTGTTAAAATGACACACCAGTCTCTCAACAACACAGTTCAAATGTCAGTTACCACAGTCTATTAACTGTGAGCAATTGGATAAAATACAAACTTCACTGTTAACTCTTGAGTCCACAAATCACTACATGAATGGCAAATGTGCATCATGATCCATGGATCAATCGCATTACTTATTTTCACATTTGGCAGTGATTGGACACTGCACATCTATTTTTTAGGTCATGCGTAGAAAGAAAGTTATATAATTGTGTTGCTTTCTTATCTGCCAGTGATGAACCCAAGTAACATTTTACAAAATCTGATAATCAAAAGAAAGAATTAAGGATGGGCACGGTGGCTCATACCTGCAATCCCTGCACTTTGGGAGGCCACAGCAGGCAGATCATGAGATCAGGAGTTCAAGACCCATCTGGTCAACATAGTGAACCCCATCTCTACTAAAAATACAAAAAATTAGCTGGCTGTGACGACAGGGGCCTATATAGTCTCAGCTACTTGAGAGGCTAAAGCAGGGGAATCACATGAACCTGGGAGGCAGAGTTTGCAGTGAGCTGAGATCATTCCATTGACTCTATCTCAGGTGACAGTGTGAGACTGAAAAAAAAAAAAAACCAGGAAAGAACGAAAGAAAAGAATGAATCAATGAATTAGGTAACAAGGATGAATGTGCAGAAAAGAAACAAAAAGTGATAGCAACAAACTAAAACTGGATTTGATTAGAATATTTGGGGTGCTGAAAAATGAGAACACATGGACTCAGGAAGAGGAGCATCACTCACTGAGGGCAGTTGGCAGGGGCTAGGGGATGGATGGGGAAGTGGGAAGGGTGGGGAGGGATAACATGGGGAGAAATGCTGGATATAGTATGCACCTATGCAACAACCCTGCATGACTTGCACATGTACCCCAGAACCTAAAGTAAAAGAAAAGAAAAGAAAAAGAAAATGGCAATAGCAAAGTGATGAGTATCCTGGAGGAAGTAACAATATGTACACAGGATAGCAGAAATGTTTACCACTCTTTGAATTGAAAATAAAATGAAATTACAGAATAAACAGCTGACCATGGGAACACAGCCACTGCCACAGTTTAAGAGACTCTGGATATGCAGTCAGGGAAACTTAGTGAAGGTAAATTTACTATCATACATGAAGAATGTGGCTGTGATAACAAAGATGAAACTAACCCAGAGGAAATGATGCTCACAAAAACTTCACTGTAAAAGAGTAGCTCCTTTAAAAGTATAGTTCAGAGCATTTTATGACATATAAAGTATGAAGAATAAAGTGTTGAAAAATGATGCAAACTTGGAAAGGTCTATCATAATTTATTAAGGCATACAAAAGATACCCTGTATGATAAGTTATACAAGAAAAAGAAAATAAGCACAGTCAGACTACACCTGACCAGTTTATTTTTTAGCATGAAATAAAACATTTTAATGCATGAGTCCCTAGTGTTTTAATTAGAGTACACAAAATAAATCTCAATGTACTACTTTCTTTTATTTGCCAGATTTGTCTGTGATCAAAAGCAAGAGAGTTTTCATCATTTTCACAATTTTTACTATGATCACAGAACAATCACAACTTTTCCAACTGATTTTTAAGACCACTTTTCTTTCTTTCTTTTTTTTCATATGAGACCAAGTCTTGCTTTGTCTGGAGTGCAATGGTGCAATCTCAGCTCACTGCAACATCTGCCTACCAGGTTCAAGGGATTCCCCTGCCTCACCCTCCTGAGTAGGTGGGATAACAGACGTGGGCCACTACGCCCAGCTAATTTTTGTATTTTTAGTAAAGATGGGGTTTCAACATTTTGGCCAGGCTGGTCTTGAACTCCTGATATGATCACTCTGCCTCAGCCTCCCAAAGGGCTGAGATTACAGGCATGAGCCACCACGCCTAGCCCCAATTTTTACTTTCTATGTGCATGGATATGTTTGTGGCTCTGCACTACTGTCCAAACTGAGGACATCTGGTACTGTATAAAATGAGGTTGCTTTCATGATCAGAGTCCACTTAATTTTATCCTAGAAGACCTCATCTATGTTGGAACATTTGCATTCATCCATGGCTGTTCACTGGCTTTGGGTTGCATGGTCTAGCTATATCTAGGGACTCTGACACTTAGGGTCTGTCTCCAACCCAAAGCTATGTTAATTATAATGATGCATAACTCTAACAGCTACATGTTCTCCACTGTAGGAGCCATTTTAAATCTCCCTGGAAATAATCACTTATTTCTTTGTTTCAAATGACAACTAGATTTCTCTTTGTTTCCCAATGCTACATGACCTTTCTTGCCCAAAGACACTAAAGAATTGACTGCTGATATTACCAATCAATCACTTCCTATTAAATCATTTTGATAATTTTGATGTGCTACACAAATTACATCATTATTTATTTTGCTTTGTTCAATGAAAATTATTACACAGGCTTTCTTTTTTTTTTTTTTTTTGAGACGGAGTTTCGCTCTTGTTACCCAGGCTGGAGTACAATGGCCCGATCTCGGCTCACTGCAACCTCCGCCTCCTGGGTTCAGACAATTCTCCTGCCTCAGCCTCCCGAGTAGCTGGGATTACAGGCACACGCCACCGGGCCCAGCTAATTTTTTGTATCTTTTTAGTAGAGACGGGGTTTCACTATGTTGACCAGGATGGTCTCGATCTGTTGACCTCGTGATCCACCCGCCTCGGTCTCCCAAAGTGCTGGGATTACAGGCTTGAGCCACCGCGCCCGGCCTACATAGGCTTTCATTTGTAAAGGAATTACTACTCCTTAGTACTGATACTGCACTGGCTATATGAAAAGACATCACGTGACTGAATTGTAATTAGTTTCTTTTTGATGTCTTAGGTGAATTTAGATTTTAGTAATTCTAAATATGACTGCAGAAAACATCTTTTTCTTCAAATTGTTCATATTTGAGATTATTTCCTAACTGTGATATTATTAAGTTAAAAAGCATAAACACAAGAATTTATATAATAAACATATTTTTTTCTGGCAGTATACTTTTAATTTCCTTTGCTTTAAAAAAACACATTCTGGGTGAATGTTTTCTTACAGGATCTGAATCCCTCTGCTCATAATGGAATAACAGTTGACAAAAATAATGTGGCAGGATTTTGTTTCTTCTGCTTTCAACCTGCACATAGAGTAGCAAGCAGAAGTGGTGAAAGGAAGCTCATTTTCTTGTTCCTATTTAATAAAGGAGTATTTCAAAGCAGAATACTATTGTATGCAAGTTATTGCAACCAAGGCAAAAAATCCACATTGGAATCACAGTTCCAAAATATGTGATTGAGAATACATGTTTTGGCATTTTTTTATTCTTAAGTTCAAGAGAAAAGATATAATATTTTCTTATTCATTTTTATCAATTCAAGAAACAAACTAAAAAGTATTTGCAGATTAAATATTGCTATATATATTCCTTCATCTATTGGCAGAACTAGTCTATCTGCTTTTCTGTTTGTATAGAATCCATATGCTTGTCAGCTCCAAAGAAATGCCTACTAATCACTAATATGTCACTGTTCCACTCATTTGAGTCTCAGGATTAATATGAGAAATTGAAAACAAAATCAAAATATTTTACAATAGCAAATAGAATAGAGAAATAATTTTGTAAACATTTGGAATACTTTTATTGCCTTGAAGTGAAATTATTTCATCCTATAATTTAACAAGGGTTTGCTAACTCTTTACTATGTATATCAATCATAATTATTTAAAATATTCTTGTAAAAGAGGAAGTCCTGTATGAACAAATATGACCTGAGCCTTCTGCCCACAGTCACATACTGACTCATCAAAATGATTATCAAAGCTTCTGGATCACCTGTTCACCTGTTGCTTCATTTTTCATTTCCTCTTAGTTTCTTTTTTACCTTAAAATATTATTAAATGTCATGTATGAAAAATCAAAGAGACTCTGTAAGATGTTATTTTTACGGAAGATGATATATTTATATACTTATTAGAAATGAGTATGCAGCTAAATCAAAGCTTGGTGCCAGTGTTTAAAAGACCTAGCCCAGTCACATTTGCCCTTAACTTGGGCTTGCACAGTTCAGCATCACACCTGAGTGTCTGTGGAGTTTATCAGGACTCTTTACCCCTAATGGGTTCTGAATTCCATTTATACCTCTCTGCAATACTGGGTAACTGCTAAAATCTTTGCTGAGCTTCTCAACATCTATGAGGTACCTTTCTTTTTATTCTTTGAACTTTCTACTCTGTATTGAATAAATAGAAATGAGTAAAGGCACTTAGGAAATAAGCCAAAACAGGAGCCTAGATGTCCTTAACGAGCAGACCTTAACATGAAAGTGGCAAATACTTTTAAGGAAATAGATGACAGGTGAAAAATTTTAACAGAAAATTGGAATCTATTTTTAAATATTAATAGAAATTTTAGAATTGAAAATAAAATTTTAGTTTATAGATATATCAACAGAGAGGACATAGGAGATTTAAAAGAAAAGCTAGAAAATAGTAAATGTAAAAATCTGCCAAAATAAAACATCCAGATTGAATCATAAAGAGCAGAAAGTGAAGGAGTACATAGAAAATAATATCAGAGACAAAAAGATAGTGGTTATAGGTAGTAATTAAATGCAATTAGAAACTCAAAAGAGGGAAGAGAGAATGATGAAAAAGTAATATTGCAACAGCTGATTCCTTCGGATATTCCAAAATTGGTAAACAGCACCGTTTTAATGTATTCTGGGAACTCCAAGCAGGAAAAACCGAAACCATAAACAAAACCAACACCTAAAAAAAACAAACAAACATAAAAACTCTAGGGATATATCTCTACTAAAAATAAAAAGCAAGAGAAAATTTTAGAAACAGACAAAAGAAAAATATACATTAACAAAAAGAGAACAGCTTTAATATTTAAAGATGATGTCTCAGCAACAATGATGGAGCCTAGACATAATAGCATGGTATCTTTGGAGTGCTGAAAGAAAATAATTGCAAGTTTGATTTCTATAACCAGTAAAAGTATCCCTCAAAAATAAAAGTAATAAAAAGACATTTTGACAAACAAAATCTTAAAACATTAGAGAAGATCAGACTTACAGTAAAGAAATTATGAGAAAAAAAATATGTTGTTCAAGCATTAAGGCAGAAGAGAATTCCTGACAAAAAAATCAGAAATAGAAAGGAAGAAGACCATGTCAAAGGATTAAATATGCTGCTAATTAAAAAATATATTATCTATTTTACACAAATTTAAAATATCCTGTGAGATTTAAAATATGTGTAGAAATAGAATACATGGCAACATCAACAGAAAATAAACTTTCAATGGAGCTTAAATATCCAAAATACTTACATTTTTGTGTCAATGGTAAACCTACTAATTTATACTAGGTTCTACCGAGTCAAGAATATTCAGAGTGATTAAAAGAAAACATAAGTAAAACTAGAGTAAAGCATGCAAATTTAGGAACTAGTACAAACATTGAATAATTAAGATATTGATTTCATTAATAAAAAGATTAGAACAAAGAAAGATTGAACTAAGAGAAAATAAAAATTTAGATAATGGACTTAAACCAAAATATGTCAGTATGTGAAATATAAATACAGGAATACTTCAAAAAAGATAGGAAAAAATCAACTATATGTTATTTTTAAAAGTCACAAACTATGTATAAGAAAGGAGAAACATTACAAGTAAAATTGTAAAGTTTTGATTACCATTTCAAGATGTAAGAGGCTTGGAAGTTATCACTCTCATTGACAGAACAAGAAAAAATCTGAAGAAACTGAAATCCACAACTTTGCTTGGGCCCCTGGGAAAACTGAAGTCCCAAGACAGAAGCGTGGACCTTGGAAACTGTAGAAATGGTTAAATAAGGAGAATCATTGCTTATCAGGAAAGCCCACTTGCATCAGTCTGTCACTGAGGCCAGTATTGGGACCGAAAAACATAAATCATAATAGGTGAAAAACTGGAGGCTCAGTGTGAACAAGCTTGAGAGTTAAAATCTCCAGGGGGCCTGGTCGTAAGGGAGCCCAAAACTTCTTGAGTTACCACCAGGAACCCCACTAGGTTCTTGGTGTGCAGAATAAAATAAAAATCCCCTCATATTTATCAGGTGGAAAAGCAATGTAATAATTTTTAAATACTTTTGAGTATTCTGTTCTCTTTAATAAAATCCTGTCTGCAAAAGAAACTATTTTGCCAGAGCCTTACAGCTTTGAATTGTACCAAAGAATAGCCAAACTGGAGGAAGGGCAATACTCTGTTCTAGACCCCAAAATATCAACAATAAGAAACAACCCAATTAACAAATAGGCAAAAGTTCTAAACAGACAATTCACCAAAAAAGATAGGCAGCAGATATGTACATGAAAGATGCAAATAAAACTCAAACTTTTATTTGCAGCTCTCTAGTGAAAACATCGTGTTTTATTAGGGAACTGCAGGTAAAAATAAGACACCACCATATATCTGTTAAAATGCCTAAAATCCAAAACACAAAACCAAACTCTAGGGAGGACATGAAGCAACAGCAACTCTCATTCACTGTTGATGGGAATGTAAACGGTACAACTTTGGAAGGCAATTTGGCAGTGTCTTGTGAAACTAAATATAGTTTTATCATAAGATTCAGTAACTGTACTCCTTTCAAATGACTTGAAATACATGTTTACACAAAACTTGCATACGGATGTTTATAGGAGTTCTATGCATTATTGCCAAAATTTGACAAAAGGAAGATGGCCTCCAATGTGTTAACAGATAAACAAACCGTGGTATATGCATGTGATGGAATACGATTCAGTGACAGAAAGAAATGGCTGAGGAAACATAGTCAACATTTCTAAGTGAAAGAAGCCAATCTGAAAAATCTACAAACCATATGTCTAAATAGTGTGTACGACATTCTATAAAACAATGTTGCCTCAGTCTGTACCTTTTTTCTTTCCTTTGTGATATTGCTGGTACCACACATTTTTCAGATAATGATATATGTTGAGCCCAAGGTGAATTTTAGACCATCTCTACCTCAGCATGGCACTTGCCATATTCTAAAAATAAATTTGAACACAATGGAACATCTCATTATGCATGTACTGAAATACATATCAATTTTACATATGTGCGCTCCGCTGATTGTGAAAGGTAAATGAAGAAGAAAGTGAAAAGGAGTATCTAGCCTTACTAGAAACATTAATGTAAAAATATTTAACATATTTAGGCTTTTTTTCCTTCTATAATTGTGAATTTATGTCTAAATAATAAACAATTTTTAATGACCCAGTTGAGCATTAAATTCTGCATACACACACACACACACACACACACGTAGACACACAGTGGTGGTACAATGTAACTTCTATAAGACAATCTGTTAAAATTTAGGACATGAACACAGGGAGATTAGATTCCTAGAGTTCTATAAGCATCAGAAAACGAACAACTATTTTAAATGGTATCTACATTAAAAAATCTGTTTCTGGCCGGGCACATGGCTCAAGCCTGTAATCCCAGCACTTTGGGAGGCTGAGGCGGGTGGATCACGAGGTCAAGAGATCGAGACCATCCTGGTCAACATGGTGAAACCTCGTCTCTACTCAAAATACAAAAAATTAGCTGGGCATGGTGGCACACACCTGTAATCCCAGCTACTCGGGAGGCTGAGGCGGGAGAATTGCCTGAACTCAGGAAGCAGAGGTTGCAGTGAGCCGAGATCCTGCCATTGCACTCCGGCCTGGGTAAAAGAGAGAAACTCCATCTCAAAAAAAAAATATATGTTTCGTTCCCCTCACCAACATGAAAGAGAGGAACTAAATAAAATCTATATAGATTGACATAAAAGAGAGAGAGAAAAAAAACCTCTGCTTAGAAAAAGTAAAAATTATAGGGTCTGTTTTGAGATGCAGGGATAGCTAAACTCTATTTTCTTTTCTTTTGTTTATTTGGGTTTTTAAAAATTTTTTAATGAAGCAAGGCTATTTAAAAAATATATACAATTACATACATATCCACACACAACACTCAAAAGGAAGGAACCATTTTCTGTTCAGAATGCCAAAAAGAAGCTGTATAGGAAGAATGCTTCATTTTATTATTTTCAAATATCCTTGACTTAAATAATGATTTATTTATTACTAAAAAGCTTTGTTTGATATAATAGGTTGGTCAGCCTTTCACTGCATCAATTTTATTCTTAAATAAAAGGCTACCTCTGTGGCCCATTGAAGATTCACATCTTTTCTTGAGAGTGATTTTGTTCTAAATTTTCCTTGGTGCAGAGTGGCATATTCTAACTATTTTTTTCTGCAACCATCTGGTCTTGGTGTAAGAAATCAATTCCACAGCAGCCATCGAACTCTGGTGCACTGAAAGGCATGTCCAAACTAAGCTTCTCTCAATATCTTTAGCACAACTGACCTTTTGTTCTTACAGAAGCAGGCTCAATTGGAACCAGAAGGAACCTGTCATGCCATTTCCATGCCACAATATTCATTAGTTGGGGGGCGTGATCTTCTGCATATCTACAGAAGATTCTTGTTAACAAGCCTCAAGTCAGCAATCTGCTATTTCCCCGAGCCTCCATAATGTTTTTCCAGGATAACTAATTCTTAAATGAGCATTTTTTTCATGGCATATTCTCTTAACACTTTCAGACACTGTTCTCTCCAACAGCTATCCTTTGAAGACAGGAAAATCTATACACTATAGCAAGTCATTTCAACACCCCTGGCACCCACAGGTCAGCCCTCCCACTGTCACTACTGAGACAACTTCCAGGCACAGCAATTAGCACGAAGTAGAAGTTTAGTCACCAGGAAACTGCACAGCTCTGGGTTTGATGTGTTTAGCCAAGGAAAGTAGGTAAAGTTCCCTCTTGATTCAAATTTTCTAGGAGGAACACCCCGATTTTTCCTTATACTTACCGAATGATTTTGAGAAAAGGATCCAGATTCTGTACAAGTATGAAAAAGAGAACATCAAAGGGCAAATTTCAGGTCAATGTAGACTTTAGTGAAAAGAGTGTTCGTATTTTAGAACTACTATATATTTATATATTGCATATTATATAATAGTTTTCACTTATAGAATTCTTCATATTATGTTCAAATAGGCTACATTAGGAGAAGAATATAGGGATACATATGGCCTAAAGAGAAATAGTTGATATGGTTTGGCTGTGTCACTAACCAAATCTCGTCTTGAATTGTAAGTCCCTAAATTCCCGCTTGTTGGGAGGAACCCGGTGGGAGGTGACTGAATTGTGGGAGTGGGTCTTTCCTGCGCTGTTCTCCTGGTAGTGAATTAGTCTCAAGGGATCTGATGGTTTTAAAGAGGAGTTTCCCTGCACAAACTCTTTCCCTGCAACCATCCGCGTAAGATGTGACTTTCTTCTCTTAGCCTTCCACCATGATTGTGAGGCCTCCTCAGCCACGTGGAACTGTAAGTCCATTAAACGTCGTACTTTGTAAATTTCCCAGTCTTGGGTATGTCTTCATCAGCACGTGAAAACAGACTAATATGATAGTCTATCAAAAATAAGTTATGAGATTTTACGAGACAATTGAGCTGATTGTACATGATCAAGATGTCAAATACATAATAAGCATGATACCCTTGTTCTGGAATTTATCTGAGGGAAAAAATTGTGAAATAATACACTTCCTCAAATCCATGAGACTGGAACTGGGGTGTCTTAATGTAGCCTTACTGGAGGTAGATTTTCTGTAATCTGATGTCCTGTCAGTTGCATGAGGTAGCAGAACTAGTGTTCTCTATTCCTTTAATAACATCATTCCTTCTATTTTTCTTTCTTGTCCACATGTTCTGTGCCTGGATCTTCATTTATAAAGGTAACTGATTGATTCCATGGAAGGACTAATCATTGCGAAATAGTTCTACTACTTGTATTTCCCTAAAGAGGGAGCATTGCATGTTATTCAGGGCCACAGGAGAAGCATCTTTTCTTGGTTAAGGCAAGAGGGGAGTGAGGGAAAAACCTAGGACAGAGCTTGTATTGGGGTTTCTGCAGGAAAGACAGGGCAAAACAGAATAAAGGGCTAAGGGTTGGCCAGTAAATAAAGTTGGCAGCCTCTGGGCTACAGGCAGAGTCTCCAGTGGGCTGCTACCTCATCTGGGTTGACTTAGGGCAGGGAAGATACTGGTTTGGTGTGGGAGAGCTAAATAAAGAGGGTAGTTGGGGGGTAGAGACTGTCTAATGGTTGACTCACATATGAAATTCATGCTTCTGCAGAGCTCTTTGCTAGCTCAAAGAACTGAATAGTCCTGAGAGGGCAGCAAGAATATAGAACATAAGAAAATCTAATTAACATAGCAGTCCCTCTGATGAATGCATGGCACATAAACAAATACGAACTCTAAGTAAACATGGTTAAAACACCATACTTCTTGGAGTGGGTACACAGAATAAGATTTAGAAATTCTGTTGACACGTTTAAAGTTTAATCATTAATGAATATAAAGTGGAGCTTGCCAATATTAGAAAAAATGTCTGTTTATGATGTACCAATTCCAATGAATCTGGAATAACCAATCATTTTGGTCTGTTTTCCCAGATAAAGTCAAGAACCTTGAAGTTTCTTTCCAGAAAGGAACGGGCTGATGTTGAATTAATGACAAAAAGATGAAATGGAACAAAGGGAGGTGAGAACAGGAAAGAGGATCAGAGGATAGTGGGCTTCTTAAAGGCTGATCTTTAGTAATGTACTCAAAGGTAATTCATGCTCTGCACCACCTTATGGACCATGCTTGCTCGTTGTTAGCTAAAAGCAAGAGAGTCTTCCTCCCAATAACAGCTTTCCTTTTGACACCGTATCATGTTTTTGACATTCGTGTGGAGTTAAGGAAACAGGCATCTTTGAAACAGTATTGTTATACATAGCCACATAGGCTGGACGTAAGACCTCATGGGGAAGTCCTGGTGACTGCTTCTTTTGTTCATCAGTAGTTTTAAAAGAAAGCAGTGTCACTATGGAGGAAGATGTTCTAGCACAAACCTCTTTAAATGTGTTAAGGAGATTCTAGTTTCACTTCAGAATTGGACAAGATGCCGCTAAATTTTCATTTTTTTATTAGACTTTTGACCTTATGTCAGTACCTCTTACATAACAGTACAGGAATTGTTTTGTTTATTGGGGCTGGAGGGAAATAGTTAAAATTCTGTGGGCTTCTAGGTCAACAGAGTAATAATTACAGCTAAGAAATATACTATGCCAAAGGAAGAACTGTGAAAATGTCATCCAAGGGATTAAAAAATACGTGTAATTCTTCTTGCGCCTAAGAAAATGTCTTTAATTTCAGCCAGCTCTGTTAATTTCCGAAGACAGCTAAATTCCATCAGAATCAGTAATGCCCAGCAGCTGGTTAAGGGTGGAGTTAAGTGTCTCACTACCTATAAAATGTGTTCTTTTATTATGTCTCAGGAAAGCAATGTGATACTTGTAATTTAATCAAAAGTAATCAGAATTAGTTCTTCATAAGAGAAGCTAGGTCCTTTTGGGGCTACAGTTCTTTAAGTTAATCTGGTATTTGAGTTTACATACTAGAAATAAAAATCCTAAAATGGAAAGTGGTATATGCATATTTTTAAGGATATAAGAACTATTAGCAATTGATGTAAATTTTCGCTGAAAATACTTGGATTTTTTCTTCTAATGCTACATAATAACTATAATTTTACCTAATGGAAGGTAGTTTTGTGCTCACAAAATTTCAGCCTAGAAGTAAAAACTAGACATGGGACAGAATCCAAAACCTAGCTACCCACTGTTAAAGAAAAATTACACCAAGGAAGACATTTTATTCAACCTACCAATTACATGCAAAAGATTTAGGCCAGGTACTTCCTGTCTGAATTAAGTATGTGAATATGACAGGCCATATTCAGACATAATATTGTTCTTTAAAAAAATAATAATAGTTATTTAAATGTCCATAGTTTGGAAATTCAGATAGCAATGCCCAAGAAAAATGAAGAAAAAGTAAAACCACTTTTACAAAGGTTATGACAGTGAGAGTAATCTAACATGGCTGATTCTGTCTCACCTCTAGCCTCAGGCTGGCTGTCTTCATTCATTCCTGGGTTTGGGTAATGCTAACAATGGGAGGAACTTAGTTTATAGTTGAACTTTAAATAAAATAATAGTAACTCTTCTCCAAACTAAACAACCTTTGTAAAACAAATTGGATTTTCGCATTTCTGGTGACTGACTGACTCCACCCAGAACCACCAGCCATGGTCCTACGGCCACTACTCAGAGGCTGACTCAGTGCACGATTTCAGCCCCAACCAACCAACATTCCCCACCAATTCTCTAGTCACCTACCTGCCAAACTATTCTCAAACAACCCTAACCTCCAAGCCCTTGGCAAGATTGATTTAAGCAATATTTTGCCATCTTTCACATAACTAACCAAGTGTCACATAAATTTTTTTAATGTAATATCAGAATCTCAGTAAATTGGTTTTGTCTGTGCAGTGGACAGTGAGAAATTTTGGGAGATTGTTAATTTGGGGGCTCATCTGGGGTCATCCCTTGTGGGTGCCTACACAGGTTTTGTCAGCCACCACAGAATAACAGACCTGGAGGTGAGCTCTGGCAGTTGCTTATTTTTAATGAGCTGAGGGGCCATCTCTGGATCTCTCCATACCAGTGAGGCACTCTCAACCCATGGTTCCTGGGCCTAATTTCACTGGAAAGATGGTTCCTGGAAGATGTCTTTAAACCAGTCTAGTGAGTCTTACAGACACAATCAATGCCCCCTTCCTTCTTATCTGTTGGCGTCTCTGGAGGCACTGTAGACCCATCAGGGGACTGTTCACCTCTCCCTGGAGGTGAACAGTAATAATTATTATTACAGTAATAATCTAAGATTGGGGAGATTTCTCCCCACTTAGATCTGAAAAGGGGGGCCTGTTTAGAAGAATACTTTTCTGGATTGGAAGCTAGTCTGGGATCTTGGTTAGGAATGCCTTTTGCTTTTTACTTTGTTGTGTGAGTTCGTAGGTATAAAGGAGATCTCTGAATAAATTGCTGATGGACATCCAGCAGGCTCTCTTAGTTCTCTGATCAGTCACATTTGGTGAGCCCTGAAGGAACTGTTAGCAGAAGCGAACACAAGGTAACCTTCAGCTCTTCCATTTTGCCCACAGATCACCCATTTAAACTCCTGGTTAAAGGTCATCCCTCCACACCTAGAATAGATCAAAGATGCCAAGGACTAACAGGGACAAATTTGAGCCTTGCTACATTGATACATGGGCACTGAGCAGGGTGATTCGTGTTTGTGTTTTGTCATGTGTATATGACTCTGGCTGGAATGGGAAACAATAACTCAGCCTGTTGGGCTGCATCTTGCAAAATTGGAATGTTTTTGCCTATGGTTCCATGAAAAAGAAAAAGCATCATCTTTTTTCATGTGGCTTGGGTCCCACAGGTATGGTACAGTGCACAGAGTTATCAAAAGAAGCTTTGCTCTTCTGGAAGCTGCAGAGAAATGGAACCCAGAAACTAGGCAAGCCAGCAAAAGGAAACAAATTTCTTACTTGGGCTTTTGACCTTTCTCTCTCCCTCTATCTCTCTCTGTGCAAGCCAATTGAATGAATGGTAAAAATCACTGATTGTCTCCTCTGCAGAGTTTTGATTAATGGGAAAATGGATTTATGACACCAGTCTGAGGCTGTAGTGAATCTGGTGTACATTGCATTATGAATTTGGTTTTCTGTGTTGTTTTTTCATAAAGAGAGTTATCACAAGATAAAACACGGGCCTACATCCTTCATGAGCCTGCTGTTCAAGCCAGCCCTTCAAGTCTGCTCAGTTACAATGGCTCAGTTACAACTTCACTGGACAAAAACGGAATGAGAATTCCTTCTTTATGTCTTTGGGAGCTTGATTTGTGACCATGTGGAGGTCCTCTTTCTTGGTCTCCACCATTGGGAGGGCAAGAATTTTCAGGCTCATGTCAGGTGGCCAGTCTGAAAGGACTGAGGTCTTAGACACATCAGCACACTCTTTTACCCAAATGTGTCAAACCTTTGAGTGACTTTTGTCTTACCATTTCTGACAGAGAATTCTTGGAGATCATGGGGATACCTCTTACACTCCCTCTTTAGAAGTATCTCTTGCTTATGTGGTAAAAACCTGGAAAATTACTATTTGGGCTTTAAAACGGCTTTTAGATTGAGTCACTATTGAAAGTATGCCATTGAAATAAAAAGGATTTTATAGATCTTATTTTCCACTATTAAAATAAAAGGGTTGAATTAATAGAAAGATGAATAATAATGTCATAGCTAGCCTTAGAAAGTTCTCTTGAGCAGTCTGAATTCTTTGCAAGCTTCAAAAAGACTGCCCTAGACTCCTTCTGGCAAGAACAAGGACAACTGCCCATGCTATAGCTCAGTAGCTAAGGCTTTGGTCTTTCACACTGCTGGCCAGGGTTCAATTCCTGGCTTAAGGAATGTGTCCCTTCTGGTTTCATAGTTGGGAGACTTTGGTTGTTTATTATTTTTCCCCCCATGGATAGCTTCTAATTTCCTGTCTTGAATTTTATTTCTCTGAGTACCTTTTAGGGGATTCTAGATCCTGTAAAAACCTTATATCTAAGATTTTAATTAACTATTTAAGTTAATTAAAAATATATAAGCTTTTTAATTAATTATAAATATGTATTTTAAATAATAAACATATTTAAAAATAGGGAAAAGAAACTTAAAAACTGGCAAATGAGGAATCTTACAACTCAGATCTGCTTCTGTCTGTGTATTTCTATTTGTCGTGTGTGTGCTGTTTCACCTCCAAAATGTATGAAAGAGTTCTAACTAAGTGGCTTAAAAGAAAAAGCAAGTGCTTGAATCACACATTTTCACATAAAAATAGAAATTTTAATGCCTTTCAGTTCATGTGACTTTAGTAATATTGTTAAAATAAAATAAACATGTCTTCAGGATTTAGAAAGTTGGTCTGAAATAGAAAGGGTAGATACTGTCTTTGCTAGATATTTTAAAGTTATAACTGTTTCTGTGACTTTTTTTTTATAATTTGACTTGTCTGTTTTACAGCCATTAAATTCTAGGTAAAGCCTCGGGACATTCGTAATTAGCCATGTCCCCTAGTTATGCTGAAAAGAACAAGGGACATTCTCTGAAGCTCTGTCCTTATTCTGGGCTCTGCATGTGATACATAGTGAAATTTGTTTACTTACCAGGTTTCTCACTAAACATAAAAGTTGCCAGGAATTTACATTATAACATATATAATGAGACTATTAAAGAAATAGTTCTGCATGCAAAGTGTATAAAGAAAGGAAAATGTTTTCAGAAAAGGTTACAAGAAGCCATGGAACTATGGCTTTTTTTTAAAGGAAAAGGAAAAGCAATATATCTAGTTTAGAAGTTTTAAAGTTAAAGAAAGATAGGACAAAACTGAAGGTTTAAGTAAGTTATAGAAGATTTATAAAAGATCTATCTTGTGAAAGAAGTTCTGTAAGTGTGAGCAAGTTAGCCAAGCAGGTTATTTAGTTTTTCTACACATCAAACATTGAAATAAAAAATACACTTATGCAGGGCCAGAATTTGGGGTCATGTATCACAATAACATGTTTTGTAGCACTGATCTGCTGTTTAATTAAAAAAACTGTAGAGTTATAAAAGGTTTATAGAAATCTGATTAAGATTGAATAGATTTGTTTATAAGGTTTTATCAAAAATTGGGTTTAACATTACACTAATGCTATGGTGAAATTTGGTTTTCTCTTTTGAGTAAGATTATTTGTAATATAGAGAATATTGAGAGATAATGACAGATTTTTGTTTTGAATTTTTTTTCTTTTTTTGAAACAATCTTGCTCTATAGCCCAGGTGGGAGTGCAGTTCACTTCAACTTCTGCCTCTCAGGTTCAAGCAATTCTCCTTCCTCACCCTCCTGAGCAGCTCCAGCTACAGGCATGTGCCACCGCTACAGGTGTGCACCACCATATCTGTCTAATTATTTTTGTATCTTTGGTAGAGATGGAGTTTTGCCATGTTGCCCAGACTGGTCTGGAACTCCTGGACTCAAGCAATCCACCCACCTCAGCCTCCAAAAGTGCTAGGATTACAGGCATGAGCAAGTGAACCCAGACTTTGTTTGCCTTTTGAGTAAACTACAGAGAAAAAAAAAAGAGGAGAGAGAGAAAAGACAGATCTCACTGGCCTCATGCTGTCTTTATTGAGTCTTGTTTGAAAATCATAATTTCAAATTCCAAATTCAGTCCTTTTTACTTCATTTACTTTTTTAAGCTCTTAGGTTCCCTGAACCCCAAACAAGTTATGCTTGATTTATTTCATATGTTAAAATCATACAGAGAGCAATGTCCAGTATAAAATGATGTTTGACTTTTTTGGGGGATGTATTTGTATAAATGTGTTATTGATATATGTTCCAGAATTGTGTGACACTCCAGTTGTTTTATCTGACTTTGTATATATTATCAAGAATAATTATCATTATTAGGGTAAATTGTTGTATGCCACAAAAATAAGAATTTTTTTGTCAATCGCATTATTAACCATGGCTGGTCTGAGACTATTATCATCCACAATTGTTATTTTACTTTGATCCTTTTCAAAAGGCAGTTTTATAATCAGCTATAGAACTCTGACAGGTAGTCTTGAATGCAGGTATCTGGTAACTTTGTAAAGATTATGCCACTGGAATAGAGGGGAAATCTTCCAGGGACTCTCATGGAAAGCTGATGTGTTCATGAATATTGAGCAGAACAGGAGTTAACTGCATGGGCTGAACTAATAAAAGATTGAAATAATATTTTTACAGCTATCACCTGAAATTTTGCTGATTGTTTGATTTCGTTTTTCAGAGTCAGGTAAACTTCTACTTTGAGTTATTCATAGCGTTTAACAATTGAATAAAGTATACTTGCGGGTCATATGTAAAACATTTTTTTTTTCTCTCTCTACTTGATTTCTCCAGACTTTGGAAGCCGTTTGTGAGTATTCGTACTTTGTGGCAATATAGTTACTTGCATAAGTTCAATGAGAATTTGCTTTCATTTCTAACAGGATACAATTGGAGACAAAGTTTATGTTAACCAAGGCCTTGCCTGGAATTACATATTTCCCTACTGCTTTGAGGAACTGACGTTAACTTAGAGAGATGATAAAAGCCCCTTAGAGACACTGGCCCTGTACCTTGTCACATACAGGTTTCCTGACCTGTGGTTAGTTTCTGAGAGGCCTAGGAACCGCTAGTTGTTTTGGGACCTCAAGGAGAGAGAAATTCTCGAAAGTCATACAAGTATCTGCAGACACAGAGAAATCCTTTTTTGGGCTCAAGAGCCTTTTAAAAGGTCTAATATGAGATTTCATATGAAGAAAAATCCAGCAAAGCCAGCTTAGAACAAAAAAAGCTAATATGGCAGGTAATTATTCTTGCTGAATTTTATGCTAATAATCAGGCCAAATATAATAAGATTGAAACTCATTTTACAAATAAATGGTTCTAGTACGATTTGTCTTTGGTAAAAATGAGGAACTGGAAAGACAAAAACTGTTTCAGTTTTGGGTGGGGACACAGATCTAAACTATATCAGGGTTGCTCCCAGGATGTACAAAAACTATAGTACGCTTGTTGCTGTCCATTGTTTATGAGTTTGATGACAGTGTATCTGATTGGTTCTCAAGGATATTCACCTGAACCCCTCAAGGCTTCAGGTCAGTTCAACAGGAACTCCTGAAACTAGGAGATTTTCTACTCACAATAGTTCTTATTATTTGTCTTACAGTCTGCTGTTCACTTATGTGCTGTACTAAATCTGTTAATAAAATTACTAATATTTTTGTTATGCAGACTTTGGAATCCCAGCCAGGGGCTCATGAATACATAAAGAAAACTGAAAATAGTTGTACTCCTCTCTTCCTGGGAGCAACCCTGATATAGTTTAGATCTGTGTCCCCCACCCAAATTTTATGTCAGGTTGTAATTCTCAGTGTTGGAGGTGGGGCCTGGTGGGAGGTGATTGGATCATGGGGGCTGTCTTTCATGAATGGCTTAGCACCATCCCTTTGGTGCTATTCTCATGATAGTGAGTTCTCACAAAATCAGGTTGTTTAAAAGTGTGTGGTACCTCCCTCATCTCTCTCCTTCCTACTCTGACCATGTAAGACATGCCTGCTTCCCCTTCCCCTTCTGCCATGATTGTAAGGTTCCGGAGGCTTCCCTAAAATCTGAGTAGATGCTGGCAAGGTTCCTGTAGAGCCTGTAGAACCATGAGCCAATTAAACTTCTTTTCTTTTTAAATCACCCAGCAGTCTCAAGTATTTCTTTATAGCCATGTGAGAATGGAATAACACAAAACACTACCCTTATTATGCTCTCTGTCAACAGGAAAATGATAGAGTGGTTGTTGGCCTTTCCCCACCTCCATAGCTCACACCTGAGGACTGGGGTATGCTGAAAATCAAGGGGAGATTAAAATTGACTTTGCAAAGATTATGACAGTGAGAGAAATCTAACATGTGGACTCTATCTTGCTTCTACCCTCACAGGGTGGCTCTCTTCATTAAGCTAACCATGGGAGTAACTTGGTTTATAGTTTAACTTTAAATCAAGGATGATGATAGAAGCCTTTTCTCAAACCAAAATACCTTTGAAAAACTAATGAAAGGTCACAAGGTAGAATTCTAAGAGAAGCCTGAACTCTGCTAAGTTACCAGCATATTCAGTGGATGACCAGCCATTGTTCTGGAGGTCACATGAATTGTAACTTGCCCAATTACTCTTTTAGATTACATCACTATTGTAGAATTTAAGATTGGCCTTTTGAGATGTTTTCCAAACTTTTGCATTTTTTAGTGACTGGCTGACTCTACCCAGACCCACCATTCA
This sequence comes from Leontopithecus rosalia, assembly GCA_028533165.1. Classification (NCBI taxonomy): domain Eukaryota; kingdom Metazoa; phylum Chordata; class Mammalia; order Primates; family Cebidae; genus Leontopithecus; species Leontopithecus rosalia. The sequence goes on along the minus strand of CM052654.1, from coordinate 25,125,779 downwards.
AGACTCAGGTGGTCCTACGGCCTTCAGCCTGGGGCTGACTGAGTGCAAGAGGACTGTTTTTGCACCTCTGTTATTTTACCCCAACAAGTTAATCCCTATTCCTTAGCTACCTGCCCACCAAATTACTCTTGAAAAACCCTAATCTCCAAGACTTCAGGAAGACTGCCTTGTGTGATAACTCAATCTTTCACGTGGCTAGCATAGAATTAAACTGTTTACTACAATAGTGAACTGGTTTTGTTGATGCAGTGGACAGGGAGAACCCAACTATTGCAAAAGAATGGTGATCTTGTTCGGATGTCCTCTCTAAATCTCATGTTGAGATGCAACCCCCAGCACTGGAGGTGGAGACTGTGCTCCCAGTGGTGGGAGGTGTTTGAATGATGGGGACAACTCTATCATGGCTTTTTGCAGTCCTCACAGTAGTGAGTGTGTTCTCACAGGATCTAGTTGTTTAAAGTGTGTGGCACATCCTTCACTCTCTCTCTTTCTCTTGCTCCTGCCCTGGCCATGTGACATTCCTGTTACTACTTCACCTTCTCCCATAAGTAAAAGCTCCCTGAGGCCTCCCCCAAAGCCAAGCAAATACTTGCACATGCTTCCTATACAGCCTGCAGAACTGTGTGCCAATTAAACCTCTCTTCTTTATAAATTACCCCATATTCAGATATTTCTTTACATGAATGCAAGAATGGCCCAACATAGATGGGTTTCCCAAGTGTTATTTGTATTTTTCTTCACTTCATCATTATCCAATTCTTCTGTCCTAGCCTCTTCCTACAAATAACTAGGAAATGAAAAACGTAAGGGAAACAACATGAAATCATTCAATCATTCATTTACCAAGGAACATTTGTTATGTCCCAGATAGTTTAGTAAAACATTATATCATTTAAAATTCACAACTTTGCACAGTACTTTTTAAATCATTTTTTTTCTGAAAGAATTAAAAGGTTAACTCACTAGTTCAAGGTCGCAGTGTTGTGTAGAATAACCAAGATTTAAGCCAAGGTCTGTCCAGCTCTAACCTTTTGCTATAACTGCTAATGAGTTTCTTAAATCCCTCTTTGAGAAAAAAAGAGGTGAAAACAAAAAAGAGGTCAGATAAAAGAAAGAATATAAGAGCACATTACAACCTTGTGACCTTGTAGTTTTTTTCTCATCCAGCACAGAATCCCTCAGTATTTCTGAAACAATTCTTTTGTAATTATCCGATGTTAATGCCTAAGTTTAAAAGCATTTTACTGGTAATTATGTTTTATTTTGGTCTCCTTGGTCCTTTCTTAATCATAGACGGGGAAACTTAAGCTGCTGTTGACGAAATAGTCCCATCTAAAATTACCTTCTAGCCCTAGACTATATCATAGTCATTTCAAAATGATGTCTTTTCAGAAATAAATGTTTTATTTAATGTTTTGTTTTCTATTCTAATCTGATGTCTGGCCCCACCAGATGACCTACATCCTGAGGCACTGGTCTGCTTACATACATTCTTAAGCAAGTTTATAGCTGTCTATACTGCTTCACTTCAAAATGCATTTGATGGAACATGGACTTATGACCATACTATTGTCTGGTGTATTTTCCTATATTAGATAATAATGACATGGTGAAACTCTGGAAAGGCTGTATATTATGAGTTTCCAGGTGAAACTCTGGAAAGGCTGTATATTATAAGTTTCCTTTCTTGAAAATGATCACACTGTTGGAGAGTAAAAGCCATCTTATTAGACACATGTAGAAGGATGTAGCCATTAACATCAGGTAATCGGAGAACCCAGTCCTGCCACTTTCTATTTGTGCATTCTCGGACAAGAAGTTTCATATGTTGAAGTAGGTTTTTCATTCCATTAAATTAGGATAAAAAATTTATGTTACATTTTATGAAGTTTAAAATGATGGTTTACATGCAAAACAGAAAAGTATGGTTCATAAAAGCTTACACTTTGGAAACTGAGTCTCAAGTTTTGAATTATGGCTTCTAATTGCTCTTTGCAGTTTGGCAAGTTATTTAACCCTTCCATGCCTCAGCTCATTGTATGTAAAATGAGGATAACAACTATTTCTAAGGGTAGTTGGATAATTGAATAATTCTTTAACAGAAATAAAAGATGGATAATACTACCTTTATGTTAGTGCTACAGACTATTAAGTATGATTGCTATATTCAGGGTAAATGTAAGTCTGTGTCTGAATTCAGAGAAGCACTATTAAGAAGGGGACTGTTAATATTTGAGTTCATATTTTCATTTACAGAGTGGTTGTTTGGGGATTGATATAGTCTTGTTTAAATGATACAGGTAAAAAACTGAAGTCTGGAAAGCAAAACTTCAAGTTGACTTGGTGAATATCCTATCAGGAAGAAGGAGGCAATTTATGTGCTATTTCATGTACACATGGTCTTAAAAGATTTGTGCTATAACTTCTCCAATCCTAGGTACCTATACTGATTCCATATTTCATAAATACCACACACCTACTGCTTAGAAATCTTTCAATAGCTTCTCATATCTCTTAGGGTAAAGATCAGAATACTTAGTGTTGCCTACACAAGTTTCAACACAAAGGATGTGGCCCCATAGCTTCACCTTCATAACGCTCTTTTGCTTTCTGTGCTTCAGCTGCTGTCCCTCTCAAAGTTCTTTGAGGACTCCATGTGACCTCCTCTATAGAGCCCTTGCTTGTGCTGTTCCCTTTTGTCTATTTTGTCTACTTATCTTAATTAATCATATTTCAGATCAAGTATTATTGCATGATATAAGCTTTCTCAGACATTCAAGATAAAGCTGAAATCCTTTGTGCCTTTATTAAATGGTGTGGCTTTTCTTCTTAGCAATCACCATTGCTAGAAATTATCATTTTGAGTGATAGTTTGATTTACAGATATTTCTCCAATTAGATTCTAAGTTATCTAAAGACAGACACTCTTATGTGTGTTTCCTCAACATTATCATTTCATTGTTTTCTTATAGTGGATGTCTTAATGAATAAAAGAATGAATATATAAATATATATAAACACAAACATGCATGTTTATATGACAGACATTTTTATATATGTGTACATATATGTACACACATCAATCTTAAAGGATGTAGGATTCATTATTAACAGATTAATTCATTTCACAGATGTTTTTGTATGTATTAATTACTCAACAGAGGCCCAAACTTCCTCCACTTTTGATTTCCTGAAAAAGGTCTATTCTGGAGATGAGTCAGGATAGCCAACTAGACACAGTCTGGAAGATCTTCTTTGACTGAGAGGAATCCAGTCATGAGTAAAAGGGAAAATCTTGGGATCAGACTCAGCACTTGGGTGGTAGAAAGGGTAAGGGCTGATTTCCACCTTTGGGTTGTGACAGTTCCCACCTCAGTGGTCCTTGGACTGCTGGATGAGGCAGACAAGGCAGATGGACAGTGTTCAAGAATCACAGAAAGACATATGCTGGAGTGGGCTGTCAAGTGCTTACGTCTAGTTACCTCGTGATGCATCACACTTGGATGTGGCCAGGTCACCACAGGCCATATGTACTGGTGTGGAGCAGAGTCAGCTGTCACTGGGCAGTACATAGAGGGAAGGGGCAGAGGGAGTATGGCCGACAGATGGGCAGAGTGCATCACTTGGCCCAATTGCAGGTGACCTGAGAACTTTATCAGCAGATGCAGGTCTGGGTAGAGGTCACAAGCCACATGGGGTGACAACTGACTTGCTGGTAGGAGATGAGGAGCCTCAGAGTACAAGGGTGGTGCCTGTGACACTGAGTTCTCCTGCACTGATTCCTGGACACCTCAAGGAAGGATACAAATGATTTCCTGAAAAAAGTCTATTCTGGAGATGAGTCAGGATAGCCAACTAGACACAGTCTGAAAGATCTTCTCTGACTGAGAGACCAGCCCATCAAGAGGATGGGCACACTCTGAGAAGACCATCACAAGAAAGGCACTGAGAGTGGGTAGAGGAGGAGGGATCTAGACCCTGGATGTAAAGAGAGGAAGCTTGGAACTCTGCTTATGGTTGCTGAGCACCAGAGCTCATTCCTGTCTCTGAGTGGCTCCTAGGAAGAAAATAATTAAAGAGACATGGAATGGCCTATTCTCACCATGTACCTGTGAAATCCTAGCTGCAGGAGATTCCACGGCCCCTACAGACATTTCAGCTGTCAGGGAGAGCTGCCAGGAGAGGGGGCAGGGGCAAGATTCTGATCTGTGCAGAGCCTGGAGGTTTTGTCATGGGAAGAGCAGAAGTGGAGCATATCTATGGTTGTCTAGTCCCAAGACTTGCCCTGATCCTTTAGGTGGCTTTGACCTTTGTTGACCTGGACAGAGCTGGGATGTCTTGTCCATTGGACAGGGTCAGTCTAATTGGAGCACTCCCAACTGCTGACCTCCCCTGGGATCCCTGCCTGGGTGCACTCACTTGTAGCACATCATCACATGCCCAACCAGGGCACATTCCAGTGATCAACACTACAGCTCCTTTGCCAGGAGACTCTGCTTAACCATCAGAGAGCTTCAGCTGATGGGCACCTGCCAGCATGTTCTTTCCCACAGCCTCCCCTTACTAATTTGCTCTCATGCATGCACTCAAGAACCTTTCTACCACTGCCCTGCTCTTTTCAGTACATGCAAACAGACCCCATGTTCTATCTGCTGCCAGAGCATGGGTGTACCTAGACCCCAGTGTGCTGCCACTCTACCATCATCAGCACAAGTGTATGTGTGCATGTGCAGACCCCATAACCACAGCTCTGACAAAAAGGGTTTTCTGGCACTCCCCCACTTAAATGTTGTTGCCAGCAAACAAGGAAGTCTAGATTAAACCAAGGAGAAATTGAAACCCTGAACAGACCAATAATGAGCTTCAAAATTGAATAATTAATAAAAAGTCTACTAAGAAGAAAGAGCACTGATCCAGATGGATTCACAGCCAAATTCTACTCAACATATAATGAATAGCTGATACCAATACCACTGAAAGTATTCAAAAACATTTTAGGAGGAGGGACTCTTCTCTTAACCATTATAGGAAGCCAGCATCATTCTAATACTGAATACTGGCAGAGACGCAATGAACAAAAAACTAGGCCTGTATCTCCAATGAATATAGATGTAAAACTTCTCAACAAAATACTCACAAGCCAAATCTAGCACTACATCAAAAAACAAATTCAAGACAGTTAAATAGACTTTATTCCTAGGATGCAAGTTTGCTTGACAAAATCAATAAATATGATTCATCATCTAAACAGAACTAAAGACAAAAATGACATGATCACCTCAGTAGATGTAGAGAAGCCTTTTGAAAAAATCCAACACCACCACATGTTCAAAATCTTCAACAAACTAGAAATTGAAGGAGCATACCTCAAAATACTAAGAGCCATCTATGACAAACCCACAACCAATATCATACCAAATTGAAAAAGTTGGAAGCATTTCCATTGAGAACAAGAACAAGAGAAGGATAGACACTCTTACCACTACAATTTGATGTAGTACTTGAAGCCCTAGTTAAAGCAATCAGGCAGGAGAAACAAATAAGAGACATCCAAATAGGAATAGAAGATGTTAATCTATCTCTCTTCACAGATGGTATGGTTCTATGCCTAGAAAACCCCATAGTCTCTACCAGTAGCCATATTGATCTGATACACAATTTCAGAAAAGTTTCAGTATATAAAATCTATGTAGGAAAATTGATAGCATTTCTATACATCAATAATGTTCAAGCTGAGAGCCAAATCAAGAATGCAATCCAATTTACAATATCCATAGAAAGAATAAAATACCTAGGAATACAGCTAAACCAGGAAGTGAAAGATATCTTCAATAATATTTGAAAAACACTACTGAAACAAATCAGAAACTATATATATAGAAAACATTTCATGCTCATGAATAGGAATTAAATATTGACATGCAGCCCAAATCAATGTACAGATTTAATGTTATTCCTGTCAAATTACCAATGTCATTTTTTATGGAACTAGAAAAAAAAACTATTCTAAGATTCATATGGAACCAAAACGGAGCCCAAATAGCCAAAGCAATTCTAAGCCAAAAGGAAAAGCTGGAGGCATTGCACTACCTGACTTCAAACTATTCTACAAGGTGATAGTAAGCAAAACAGTATGGTACTGGTATAAAAAACAGATACAGGTGGGACTGGGGATGAAAGAAAAAGAAAACAAACAAAAAAATAAAAATAAAAATAAAAAGCAGATACATAGACCAATGGAACATATTAGAGAACCCAGGAAAATAAAAATAAAAAATTCACAACAATATGATTTTTGACAAAGTTGATAAAAGCAAGCAATAAGAAAAGGATTCCCTATTCAATAAATGATGCTGGGATAACTGGCTAACCATATGCAGAGGATTGAAATTAGATCCCTTCCTTTCACCATATACAAAAATAAGCCCATGATGAATTAAAGATTTAAACATAAAGCCTAAAACTGTAAGAATTTAACAAAAAAAACCCTAGCAAATATTATACTGGAGATAGGCACTGGTAAAGATTTTATGATGAAAATTCTAAAAGCAATTGCAAAACAAACAAAAATAGACAAATGGGACCTAATTAAATGAAAGACCTATTGCACAGCCAAAGAAACTAATATTAACAGAGCAAACAGACAACCTGTTTGCTGTTTGGGAATAGAATGGGAAAAATATTTTCAAACATTTGACAAAGGTCTAATATAGAGAATCTATAAGGATCTTAAATAAATTAATAAGCACAAACAATTTAAAAATAGGCAAAGTGCATGGACAATTGCTTCTCAAAAGAAGACATACATGTGGCCAAGAAGCACATGAAAAAGTGCCCAATATCAGTAGTCATTAAGAAAATGCAAATCAAAATCACAATGACATGCCATCTCACAGCAGTGAGAATGGCTATTATTAAAAAGTCCAAAAATAACAGATTTTGGTGAAGTTGCAGAGAAAAGAAAATATTTGATGGTGGGAATGTAAATTAGTTCAGCCACTGTGGAGACAGTTTGGAGATTTCTCAAAAATCTCAGCACTACCATTCAACCCAACTATCCCCTTACTGGAATATATATACCCAAAGGAATATAATCATTCTACCATAAAGACACATACAAGTGTACATGCATCATAGCACCATTCACAATAGCAAGGATATGGAATCTAACTAGATGCCTATCAACAGTTAACTAGATAAAGAAAATATGGTGTGTATCACCATGAAACACTACACAGCCATAAAAAAGAATGAAATCGTGTCCTTTGCAGCAATAAGGATAGAGCTGGAGTTCATTTATCCTAAGCTAACTAATGCAGGAACTGAAAATGAAATACTCACTGTTCTCATTTACAAGTGGGAGCTAAACATTGAGTACAAGTGGACACTGAGAAGGGAACCATAGACACTGTGTCTTACTTGAGGATGGGGGTGGGAGAGGGTGAGGATCAAAAAACTGTCTACTGAATACTATACTCATTACCAGGTGACAGAATAATCTGTACAACAAATCCCCACGACACACAATTTACTCACATAACAAGCCTGCACATGTACCCTGAGCCTAAAATAAAATTCGGAAAGAAAATTTTAAAAGGGACAAGTGACCCAGCTCTCAGTCTTTATGGAGCTATTTTTTTTATGGGAGTGAAGGTAAGAAAAATCACACATATATGTTAAAAATTTCTAGACTGTTAATACGAAGAACTCTAAACCACATAAGGGAAATGGGTGACAGAATTAATAAGAGAGAATATTCCTAAGGTGATGTCATTTAGTCATAGATCCAAATTAAGCTGGAGAGGTTACCTTGCAGGGATTCCACCCACAACTACCTCCACATTCTTGTATGTTCTGTTTTAACTTTTACCTGTTCTAATTGACAATGACTCTGAAAGCACTCAGGTTGGCAAATTCAACTAAAGGTATGCATTTGCTTCTTTGTTATCTCTTCCAATGTGATAGAGTGGAGATTTTATTTCATTCTAAGCGGTTACAATCTGAATATTCACAATAGCAAAAACATGAAATCAACTAAAGTGTCCATCAAAGAATGACTGGATAAGATAATGTGGTATCTATACAATGGAAGAGTATCCAGTCATAAAAGAGAATGAAACCATGTATTTTTCAGTAACATGGGTGGAACTGGAGGCAATTTTCTTAAGTGAAACAAGTCAAATGCAAAAAGAAAAAAACCTCATGTTATCACTTATAAGTGGGAGCTAAATAATGTGTGCATGGACATAGAGAATGGACATAGGCAGTGGAGACTCAGAAGGGAGGGGTTCAGAAGGGAGCAGTCAATGAAGAGAAATTACTTAATAGGTATAATGTACACTATTTGGGTGACAGCTAACCTAAAGGCCCTGATCTCACTATTATGCAATCTATGCATGCAACAAAACTGCACACATATATCATACATTTATTTACAAAGTAAAATATTAAAATAAAAAATGGCTAAAATCACCTTTCATAGCAAGTATGTTTAAAGCAAATATTTGATAATTATAAATATTTGAAAGTATATACCTAATACTAATCACCTACTGTCACTCTATTAAGTCCTTACTATCTAGCTGTGATGGGGTCTTGACTCACAATATCCAGGAAAAGTAGCCACTAACCACATATGACTGTAAAGCACAGAAAATATGGCTGTGTGCCTGAAGAACTGCATTTCTTATTTTAGTTTCATATAAATTAATTTACATTTACATTAAAAAAGGAAACAGCATGATTTATTTTTCCATTGAACATTTCTTTCTTGTTTCCTCAGGTCTGCATTTTTATTTATTTGATGTATATGTGTTACAAAAGATATTGTTCCAAGTGGTATGCATGATAAACATGTCTGTTATTTGAAATATTATGTAAAACACATCACTAATCCAGACAGAGTTAATAGGTTGCTCTAGTTTAAATGAACTTTTGTAGGTACATCTCTAATGTGTTGTAACATATTTATTTGAATATTTTATGCAGAAAACAGGAGTTATGGTAGCACCAATGGAATAGTAACTGGTAATTAGATTGGGGTACATATTGTTTGAATAAAAAGTAAATGTCTCCAGTATAAAAGTATCAACATATTTTTAAATTTAAAACAAAAGTATATCCATAATTCATAATTGAGTGAAAATACAGCATAGGAGCTGCAATATGTTGTAAGAGTTCATTTTCATACTGCTAGGAAGAAATACCTGAGACTGGGTAATTTTTAAAGAAAAGTTTAATGAACTCACAGTTCCACATGGCTGGGGAGGCCCCACAATCATAGCAGAAGGCAAAGGAGGAGTGAAGGCACATCTTACATGGTGGCAGGCAAGAGAGCATATGCAGAGGAACTGCCCTTTATAAAGACATCAGATCTCGTGAGACTTATCTACTCTCAAAAGAAGAGCATGGGAAAAAAACTCATGATTCAGTTACCCCCCATGGGGTCCCTCCCATGACACATGAGGATTATTGGAGCTACAATTCATGATGAGATTTGGGTTGGGACACAGCCAAAGCATATCATATATGTAGATGACCAAAGAGAAATAGGTGTATATAAAAGAATTCACATTGGATAACAAATACAATTTACTCAGGCAGAGTGAAAACACCATTTATTTGTAGTGTTAAAATAATTAAGAGAATAAATTAGATAAATTTTAAAAATGTATTTTTCTCAAGGGTCAGAATAGAATTGACAAATTTATTTGCCTGAAATCAGAAATAAATGTCCAATAACAACAAAAATCTTAATGACCTGTAAAATGATATGGCCTTGTAATATTGACCAGACATAAAAATAGTTGGGTTTGTACACAAAAAGAGATAAACCATTTTTGATAGACAGATGGCAAAAACAACTAATTATTTTGAAATTTTCTTATAATGTAAACATTTAAGTTTTACTTAAAATGACATATCCTCAATTAAACCAGCATAATTGCCTGTACAAAAACAAAACATTTCTAACAATATCAATTATCACTTGACTCAAAATTAGTTTAATTTTTTTCTTGCTATAAGAGATACTAACTACTTAATATCTGAGTACATTTTAATCAAAAGAAAGACTTCAAAATTCAAAAAGAAATGTCAGTTCACCATATAAAAAATTGAACTCATGACACATATATTTGAAATGTTTGCATTTGAAAAAGAATTTCAATTAAATATTTTTTAAAGTTTTATGAAGATGAGTGATGCTCCAACTATGCTAAGTTAAAAACTAAAGTTATTGTAATAAAAAGGAGACTGGTGTTCCCTTGTGTCACTCAACAGCATAATATGCATCGAATGTAAATTTAAAGGTTGGGCATGGTGGCTCATGTTGAGGCGGGTGGATCACATGATGCCAGGAGTTTGAGACCAGCCTGGCCAACATGATGAAACCCATCTTTACAAAAACTATAAAAATTACCCAGGCGTGGTGGTGCATACTTGTAATCACAGCTACTTGGGAGGCTGAGGCACAAGAATCGTTTGAAACCAGGAGGTGGTGGAGGTTGCAGTGAGTTGGGATTGCAACACTGCACTCCAGCCTGGGCAACAGAGGGAGACTCTGTCTCCAAAAGAAATAAATAAATAAATTTAGTTTTCTGAAAAAATCATTTATATATTCATATAAATATTTCAGAACTGCTTGTAACAATATAATTTAATGGTCTCATGTTCTTTGCTATGCTCATTAGTTGAGAAGTCAAGAGATTCACAAAGATTTACTGTACTGTTAATTCAAATTCAAAATTTTCTTGAAATAGAAGAATTTTTGCCAAATCTTCAATAATCAAAGATAAAAATGACAGTCTGCTTTATGTTTTCTACTGACATTGAGCTGAATATTAAAGAGATACATTTGATGCTCCAAGGAAAAATGAAACTTATTCATGACTTTTCTATGGAAGAGACTTTATGTTAGACTTGAAACTCTTCATAAAACAGATAATTGGCTATGACTTACTACACTGTATAATGAGAATCAGTGCAGAAGATTGTATTTGTAAACAAGAGCACCATGTAATTTGACTATAAAACTACAAGAGAAAATAATGAATACTTTTTGATGTTGATATATGTAGTATTGCTTTTCAATTTATGTAACATTTCTTTTAATTTGATGTTTAAAATAATCAGTTGACACAAGATTTTGTCTATTTACTTAAGTAGGAATGATGTAGTTTTGAAATTAATTTTATTTTACTTCAAAGTCATATCAGTTCTTCTAAAAAGGGTGATTTAGTTTGTCAATGTGAATATTCAAAGAAAATTATTTGGGAGCACTCTATTCAGCTATTGAAAAATGTAAAATATGTTTGGAACACTAGAGCATATGGATTTACTTTTTCAACTGCTAATCTTATAAAATCTAAGTACAGATTAAGTTTCTTTGATGAAGATGCAGCATCTTAATTGAGATGTGCTAAAAGTGTAAAATCCATAACTGCGTATTCAAGGCCTAATATATAAACAATCTAAAATATTTCATGAATATATTATCTAGTGACTACATGTTAAAAAGAATCATATATTCCATACACTTCATTAAATACAATATATTATTACACCTAACTACATATGTTTATTTTTACTTTTTTAATGAGCCTACAAAAATGTTAAATTACATGTGCATCTTTCATTATTATTTGTATTGTACAGCACTGGTCCAGACACAGTCAAAACATGGAAATACGACAACTGATATCTACATAATGAATTAGTAATTTATACATTTAAATAATTTGTCCATTTTGTCACTACTCTTTTAATTCAGATTGGATTTATCTATATTTCCACAAAGTTAAGCTATCTTGTAAATTAGATTTTACCTTATTATTTTTTCTTTCTTATTAACATTACTTCTGAATGATTTAACTCTTAAGCTTCATCTACTACAACTGAGAAAAAGTAGCACATATACAAAATATGAAGGGGATATAATGGAAGCTGAACTCGGATTAAAAGAAAACATATACAGAGAGTGGCAGAAGTCATGCATGTCTTGTTAATTAACTTCTTCTAATGACAGCTGGGTGGAGCATTTCAATGGGTCTTTAGAGTAAATAAAGAAGACTCAAATATGTGATTAAATTATTTTATGAGATTGGATTTAGGAATTGGCTAGATCCTTTTTGGGGTTGAAATTGGAAAGAATTATTTTCACAAGCAAAGGAGAAATGCTTATCATCACTATATTTAAATTTTATTAATGAATTACTAAGGAATTTTTATGTGGTAGTCTTAGTGCAAGTACATTAAGGGAATATTCTCATTGAATTTTCACAAATGTAGGAGGTAAGCTCTGTTAGTACTCCCATAATACAGCTAAGGATGAAGGCTAGGAAATGTTCATTCATTTGCATAATGTCGAAGAAGATAAGAATATCAATGGTGGTCTATGTGAAATTAATATTAAGGGCCAAAACTACCAAAAGCAATAATACTAATACCTGTAGTCTTTGAGGTCACACTCTTGGCAGGAATGTTTGTTATTAAAGGCAACTATGATAAGTTTTCTTGCATCTGGCACCTAACAAAATATATTGAAAATGAAATATGTTCAAGAAAAGAGCAATCTGATCACAATTTTAATCTTAAAATGACTAATAAAGCAGATTTCCTTAAGAAAGATCTAGCCCAAGTTTGCCACTTTCTTACTCACCAAATTTAAAAAGTATGTTGACTAGTTTTCGCTCCCACTGCCTGATGTGCCCTTTACCTTAGCTTAGAATGCTTCTTCACATAGTTTTCTAGGCAGTTGCCATAATGGGTCGGTACTGGCACTTGAGTTAGCATACATTTGCCATTGTTCACCCAACATGACATTTGTATCAAGAACTTCTGGAACCAATTAGAAGAAAGGAAAGGAGAATGCTTAAATGAGAGAAGAAATAAGAGAAGTCAATCTGTATCTTGCAAAGTGTGATGCCAATACATGGCTTCCTGATACTCTCCTTTCATCTGAGAACCTTGACAGATGAAAAAAGACATAAAAGTCAAGAGTCAAAGGCTCAAGGCATTGCAGAGTTTAGAATGTGGGGGTATCCTAGCAACACAAATTTTTCCTTCTGTTTAGTGAGAGGATGTCAAAGGCTAAAGCCATGGCACCTACACTGCTGGCTTCATGGCCCATATATCCTGTAGCTCCAATTATAAGAGTTGGATATAAAATTTCCACTGCTCCAGTTCTTTCCCAAGGGACTAAACAGTTGAAGGGGCACTGCAGTCCCTCTAATCTTCTGTCAGTGCATGTGCGGATGCATGTGTGTGTGTTATACCAGTGTCATTTCTGCTTTGGGTTCTCTATATTTTCTGTTTCTTCTGACTGAAACACTTTTTCCCTCTGGTTTTTACAGGACTCAGATTAAATGTGACAGTAAAAAGGATCTTGAGCTTTGGAACACAAGGGGTCTTATTTTTCTTGCTTACTGATAAATTACCCATGCATAGCCCCATGCTCTATACACAGTAAGCTGACAAATATTCAAAAGTAGATGAATACACAAAAGGACATTCATCTGAATGGAATTTTTTAAATTTCAAAACTCTTTCAACATGCATAGAATTTACAAAATGACTTGGGATATTAATGATTATTTTGTCCTGATTGGTCAGTTGAGGAAATTAAGGCCAAATAGAAGACAATTTGCCCAAAATAAGTCAGTGGGCAGGTGAGAACACAGGACTTCTGATTTAAGAACTTTGTTCTTTCTACTACAGAAATAAGTAGACATTAGGATTTTGTTTGGGTCTACCCTTTGAATATGGATTGATAAGATCTGAAAATTTTATGACATATCCCTATGTTTGATTCTTGCTCTCAAATTGGATACTCTCATTCCAGCACCTGAGCTGAGATACTGAAATATTATATACATTTTTATATTTCCAACTAAATCTCTATTTCTGAGGTTTTCATGGCTTTACATATTTTATGCCCTCCTTGCAAAGTGTCCTTCCTCTTTTTCCCTCCTTTCAAAGTCCTGTCTCATATATTCCTAGCCTTTCAGGAAGAGTTGATCATCTCCTTTTCCACACTCTTACCTGTCTGCTGTGCCCAGTACCCATTCCTGATACTGCATTTTGATATTTTATTTTCCCTCTGTACCTACCTGATCTCACTAGGCAGCATGCATATTGTAGTTAGTGGTGAACATACAGTGTCTAGCCTTTCAGGTTAAAAGATTGATCTTGGGCACATGGCAAAAGCAGAAAGTGTGATTGTGTTGTGTGGAAGCTCTATTCTAAGTTCTGTATGGAACCAGAATCCTTCTCAGCAATTGAAGGACAGAATCGAAAGCATCCCCACTGAGTAACACAGAAAAAGCCTAGATGCTGTGAAATAGAGAAATGTGTGGGCGATAAGGTAGTAATTAACCTCTTCATATGTGTGCCCAACAGCAGTCTTCCACAAGGGCTAGGCAATTTGCAATGAAGATGAAGTTTAAGACATAAAAGGAAGTAAGATTGATCTCAAGAAGGCTCCATTTCACAAACACCTTTGGGCATTTACAATCAACACAGGTTGTCAACATATGCATTTGTGATTTTTTTTTCTTTTTCTAAAAATGGAAATACCTTTAAAAAGCAATCTTAGGAAATCAGAAAATACTCTCATCTCTTACTTTCAGCAAAGTTATAAGTGGGAATCTTGTTTATTATAGTTATGGTTTGAATACATTTACCAGAAATGTATAATAACACTACAGAGAGAAAGACGGTGCAAGACTTGATGAGAGAGAAGCTACTCTGAGTTCATCTGAATTCATATCACGAAGAGGAGGAAAAAAAGACATAAAATCATATTTGGTTGAATGATATATCTTACCCTGGGTCAAAACACTAAACAATACTTACAACTCACACAAACAACCTGATTCTGTAAATTTCTTTCTAAATTGAAGAGCAGATTCCTGCAGGTTTTGAAAGGGAATTCTTTTCTAAATTATCAGGTTATTTCCTCCACTCCAATTGAGCTATAATCAGACATGGTCAAAATACTGTTCTAGGAAGTGTAATAGAAAATGAATTCAACAGAATCATGACTTTGTGGACCCACATCAGCAGAAAGTGGTCAGAAATGAAAGTGGCAAATATATGAGCCAGACTTTAGCTGGTTTTTACTTGAAAACAAATTCATTATTGTACTGTATTCAGAGAGTTTTGAAACTATCGTAATTGAAAACACATTTTCAATTATGTATATTACTATGTGAAGAAATGTGCCTTCACATGCACTCATTTTATACTCCTAATGATAATTTTTAAAAATGTGGCCCATGAAACTGAGCAAATTAGTATAGCTAAAATGTTGTGCATAGCTCTCCTGTTTTAGCCTCCAAAATAGAAGGTAACTCCAAATTAAGCCTTATTCAGTATCTTGGCCTGGCACACACCTTTTCTTGGCATTAGATAAGAATGGAAAATCCAGGTGCTTGGTACATCAGTATAAAGGAGTGTAAGTGAAGACACTGATTTTCATTCTCCTGCTTTCTGAACATAGTGATGTCCTTAGCATCACAGGATATTCAGTTGTTGGGTAAGTCTCAGGTTGCTGGAATGCAATTGGTGGGCGACATTACAGAAGGCTACTTTTACCCATTCATTCATTCACTCATCCATTCATTTAACAAATTTTTTTGCATGCCAATTGTGTGCCAGATGATGTTCTAAGCACTGGAGATGAAAGGGTGAACAAACAAGATCCTTGCCCTCAAGAAATTTGTGTGAATTGACTAGAAAACAATCAATAAATAGTTAAGCAAAGAATTATTATTTTTTTTCTTGAGATGGAATCTTGCTCTGTTACCCCAGGTTAGAGTACAGTGGCACAATCTCAGCTCACTACAACCTCTGCTTCCTGGGTTCAAGTGATTCTTGTGCCTCAGCCTCCCAAGAATCTGGGACTATAGGTGTGTGCCACCACATCCAGCTAATTTTTGCATTTTTAGTAAAGATGGAGTTTCACCAGTTGGCCAGACTGGTCTCAAATTCCTGACCTCAAGTGATCCACCCACCTTGGCCTCCCAAAGTGTTGGGATTATTGGTGTGAGCCACCATGCCCAGCCAAACAAATAATTATTGTTGGGAGATTTTATAGTTTATATTTTCTCCATAACACTTACTAGAAACTGTTATACCTGGCACAGTAGTAAGAGAATATCTTTCTGGGGTGGTCAGTTTGAGCTGACTACTGAAAGATGAAAAAAGCTGATCACAGAAAGAACAAAGAACAGAGGTTGGAAAGGTGGGACTGGACTATTTCATGTGAATCAGTGCATAAATCAGACGTGTCTTCAACTAGGAACTTCCAATATATCAAATGCCAAAACATTCATTTATTTCACAGATATATGTACATTGATTTTTCTTTAATGTTTTGAGTATGCATGCTTTTTTTTATCTGTAGACTTAGGTACTTAGTATTTTGTTGGCTTTCTCTAACCAGAGTATTCACTGGTTCATTCCTTTATTTCCTTTATTTTTGGCTGATACTGATCTATCCATTTAGGATTAAGTGCAAACTTCATGTAAGATTTCCATGGCCCTTAATTAGAAGCACATGTGGGCCTCCTTTTTTTCTGTTAAGACATTTTTATAAAAGAATAAAGATGTAAAGAGAAGATCGTTCATCCTAGAAAGAATAAAAAGTCTGCCCTAACTGAAAGAATCAGCACATGTGTTCACACAAAATAAGCAAGTGGAAAATGGTTCACAATGCAACATAAGACATTATCCAAGAGTCTCAAGAAAAGATAAGAGAGCAGATCCCTGTTTCCTATTTGCTGGAAATGTAACTATGGCAACCCTTCCAGTGATAAGCATGTGCTAAAAAGTGTCATGAGAAAGGAGTAATTATGGCAGGTTATTTGGTAACCAGACGTAATGATGATATGCTTTTGGAAGGAGTTCTGGTAAGAGTGATAGTCAGAGAAGACACTTACTGATATCTTCTGACATATCAATGGAGTTACTTCACTGGATGGGTTATCTGCTCTTTGACATGGTTAACCAAGGTAAGAGTGGATAAAAAAGTAGTTTGATGGAAAACTCTGAGATATTTCTACCCTGATCACATGATTACCAATCCAGAATAACACTGTTTCTCAAATCTTTATGTAGAAAACCTAACTTGGTACTCAAAATACACCTGTGGGTTAAGTGTGCTTAACATTCCCAAATCCAGATGAACCGCCTAAAACAGAGAGGGGTTGAGAACTTCACAGAGATCATAAAACCAGTGAATGACAGAGCTGGGGTAAAAACTAAGGCAGAATAGCACTAAGTCTAAGTTCTTAAGCATGTCCCAACCCTAAATCAAGGAATGAATTAATGACTATTTGGGAGTGTCTATTTAATTATTAACTATGTGAATTAATTTATTATATAAGAAACATTGTGTCAAAACTCCCAGAAGTTCACAACTGGGGGAAATTTTTGGAATTTTGCCAGGGAATATTTTGCAATGTCTGAATACATTTTTTGGTTTTTACATCTAGGGATAAGGGCATGTTACTAGCAGAGTGAAAAAGGTCAGTGAGTGGAGTTGCTAAGGATTCTCTAGGGCACAGGAGGGTATACATAGCAAAGAAGAACTGTCTAACCTAAAATGTCAATAATGGTGCTATTGAAAAAACTTGTTCTAGCCTATACCCTAAAATCCCAATTTTTGGAGAATCATATCTATGTAGAAGACATGACAGTCAAAATCAAAATAGATGATGACATTCATAACAATGACTGTACATGGTTAATAGCTTCAACATTTTAGATACAAGCTGGAAAAATTTCATGTTTGTTTTAGTCTATTTGTAATGCAGTTTTAGAAAGATCACTTAATAGAAAAGATGTGATGATTAGACAGATTGGTGAAATTTCATGGGGGAATCAATTGAGATGATATATAAATATATAGTGATCTAAGCAAAATATAATGCACATCTGAACCTGGTGAGGTGCAAGAAGGATCAGAGAAAAGGGAACATTAGCCTTTCACACCCATCTAACATTACTGGGTCACCCACATTGATTAGAATGTTAGGTTTTTATTTATTCATTTATTTCTACTTTTGAAACTTCATCTTTTATTATGAAGCTGAGGATGTCAGTTTAATCTTTTGTTGCAAACAATGGTGTTTCATTTCTTATGTCTAAAAACATTTTAATATATAAAATGAATTATATGTTCACAAATCAGACCATCGTCTTTCCGGTAAGCTGTGTATATATACATGCTCACACCACACACACACACACACACACACACACACACACACACACACACACATTCACACACACATCCAATTTGTAGTTCTGAATTATTATTTGAAAGGTGTAGGTTTCACGTGAGAAATTTCATCATCTGAAATTGCCTTGTCATTGTGGATAAGAAGAATTAAATTCAGCTACTGAAAGGAACAAAGACAAATATTGAAAGATGGGAGACTTTTCTAAACCACTGCAGAACTGTAGAGTCTTCTGTGAGATTAAGCTGAGACACCATTTGCAGAAATCACTAACTGTTTCAGTTTATTAAAAGATTAAGACTAAATCTATTTGGGTAATATGTGGTTTGCAAGATGAGAAATTTCTTTAAAATCAATGCTTTTGCTTTTCCATTTCCTCTCTACTCACTAAGAGGTAATCAACACGGGAGTAACTCTGATCACACTAAGAGAACATTCTCATCTTCATTAGCGCACAGTCGATGCAAGAAATTTTATTTTACATGAAAATCTAAAGAGAGTTCTCCTAAAATTAAAACCCTCTTCTGTTTCAACACATCAAGCTGCAGCGTTTCATAATCCCTATAATTAATATACTACTGTGCATACAACTTTCAAAATTGGGTTTCAGAAGTTGTAAATAGAGGATACATGGTTGAAAATTAATAAAGTGTGATATCTCTCATCTTTTTATATTTTGTTTCCATACCCCTCCTTTTGTGGGATTATGGAGAGGTGAGATGTGAGATGACAGAAGGAAATGTCTAAACAAAATCAGACTACTTTTACTTACTCTTTAATCTATAATATCTCCTTTATATGCAATATTGTATGCATGGAATAAAATGCAGATTGTTCTCTGGTAATAGTATTTATTTGGTTAATAATGCCTTAATGAAGCCATTCTATTGTTCATTGAGCCAATAAAATATTTCTTGAGCATATACATTTCAGTCCTTGTGCTGGGCACAAGGTGCCAAAATAATACAAGATCTGTTTCCTCAGAGACTCAAGTTCTTGAGAAAAATTAGGCATAAAAACACAAGACTGTAATAATAATTGTATAATAAGTGTCATGATTAAAGTAAATACGTGAAGTTACAATAATAATTAGAAGGGATCCTTAGCCTGTCTTGTGCCAAGGGTATTTGAGAAAGATGTAGAAAATAAATGGCCAGTTTTTAATTGGGTGTAATTTAAAAACATAGATGCAATCCAGTGCCTTTTATTTTTTTATATAGGAGGAATAATTATTAATAATTATTAATGTGAAGCTAGAATTTTCATTATATTTCCTTTATCTAGAGTTTTTGCAATTTATTTCCAAGAAACAATAAACCAGTTAATAAAAAAACACGATGCTCACTGTTTTAGTTTTTTCATTTATGTATGTGTTTCTTTTTCTTTCTTTCTTTGTTTT
>CM052654.1:25079443-25106038 GCA_028533165.1 Leontopithecus rosalia | reverse complement strand
TGTCAGAACCAATATTCAATGTCTAATAAGTGTCATGATTAAAGTAAATACGTGAAGTTACAATAATAATTAGAAGGGATCCTTAGCCTGTCTTGTGCCAAGGGTATTTGAGAAAGATGTAGAAAAGAAATGGCCAGTTTCTGGCCATTTCTGTTTATGCTTTCTCAGTATTATAAAAGTGTTAATAACACCTTATATTAGCCCAATCAATATTTAAAGTCTTTTTTGTTTACCTATCTAATTCGTGTATGTGTGTGTGTGTCCTGATTAAGAACTTATTCAT
The DNA here is from genome assembly GCA_028533165.1 of Leontopithecus rosalia. NCBI lineage: Eukaryota > Metazoa > Chordata > Mammalia > Primates > Cebidae > Leontopithecus > Leontopithecus rosalia. The sequence goes on along the minus strand of CM052654.1, from coordinate 25,105,755 downwards.
GTGTTGGTTGCCATTGGAATTTTTCTCTTCTGCAAATTACCTATTCCTTTGTCAAAATTTCCTTTGATTGTTTTTTCTTACTAATATTACATAATACATATATTTTGTAAAATCAAATCGTCAGTAGCTAATATCTCTAGAAGGTATTCTACTTATATTTAAGGCTGATTTATATTATTTTATTACAGAAATTTTTGATAAAGGCACATGGATGAAAAACAGCAAGGTCAAGAGAAAAATGCATAAATTATTGTTAAAGAGAAGACATGGAATAATCTACAAGCAGAAGGGGTGCAGGAGAAAGGGAAAGAATCTCTTCTTCCTTGGAGCCATTATTAGTAAGCTAGTAATTATTTTCTTTACTGTTTATGTCTACTGAGTTGGTATTTCCTAATGCTTGCAATAAAAAGTATTTCAAATACTTATAAAATGGATCTTTTATAATAATTAGTGCTTTTATTCATCTATACATGTATTCATTTACTCATTCATTCAACAGATAATTGTTGAGTGTCAACTTGTCTTAGGATCCATGTTAGGGCCTAGAGATTCAAATAAGAGTAAGAGATACAGGGTCACTGACCTTGTGGGCAATGAAAGATTGAATTCAATTAAGAGTCTCTCCTGTTAAGTCTATGTAGGAATTACATTATGAGCTGATAGGATGGTATATGCAAAGTAGAGTGGATTCTCTCCTGTCTATCAGAACAGCAACCTTAGTTGGGTTTTACCAACTACATTTGCTGTTTCCTCAGAGAATAGAACATTACACGGCAATTGGGACACTTCCAGACCCCAGATGTGATACGGAATTGTGGGCATTATTATGAGAGCATTTTGTAATCACTCTATGATCTTTAGATCTAATTTCTAAAGCACTGTAAATATGTATTACTGTCATGTTTTTTAGAAAGCTACAATAAGTGATTCTCTAATTCTACTTACATTAGATGTTTATATTTCAGTACTATTAGTTCTATGTATTGGATTTCTATAGGACCAATTAATTTTTATTTACTTTCAACATAGAAATATGAGTGAAAAAAGAATGTGTCTGGAAATGAAAACATGTGAATGCATTGGTATGGAGGGAGTAAAAATAAACTTACATTCTTTGAATGATTAGTATGTAGCAGGCAATAACCTTATTTAAATCCTCACAATATGTATTTGTTTTTATTCACATTTTAGATATGAGAAAACTAAGACATGAAAAAAGAAGTGATAACCTTCAGGCTATTAATTTGAAGTCACATATATCAGTGTCTAAATTAAAGTTCATCTCCTAATATCAGGTTGACTCAAAATTCCATTCATTTGGAATATGTGACAAGATTGTTTTACAAGATAGATTAAAGCTTTCTCTTACGCAAAATGAAAATGAGAAAGCAAGGTAGCAAGCAATCAAGAAATAAAAGCCTTTCTAACTTGACAATTTCTCATGACCTGTCTTTGAGCTCCCAGAACTTGGGGGCCAAGGTGGGTGAATGACAAGGTCAGGAGTTCAAGACCAGCCTGGCCAACATGGTGGAACACTGCCTGTACCTTCCTCCTTCCCTCCTTCCCCCTCCTTCCCTCCTTCCTTCCTTCCTTCCTTCCTTCCTTCCTCCCTTCCTCCTTCCTTTCTCTTTCTTTCTTTTCTTTCCCTTCCTCTCTCTCTTTCTTTCTGAAACTGCAATGTAAAGGTTTAAGAAGAAATCACAAACTAAAATTCCTACAAGTGGCAGGAATGCATGTGAACCGCATGAAGTAAAGAGTCACATACACAAGTAAAATAGGGACCTTGCCTAACTGGAGAACATATGTACCAGCCAATTTTTGCCATGGAGGAATGAGAGTTCACTGTAGCAGATTTCAACTTTTAGAAGGAAGCCAGAAATAGAGGTTTTTAAATGTGACATCAGTAAACAAATAAGTCATGAATATGAGACTTCATAACAGGCCCAAAAAATATTCTATTGAATTTCAAAATAACACTGTAGTATACAAACACCTATTTTGACAAATGTAACTATCACATATAAGCAATTCTAGCTAAGCTATTTATGAAACATTTAAAAAATATTTTCGAAGACTTCATTGATTGCCATATTGATATATGCAAATTATAGTTGACCTAATTACTGTCATGATTTATAATTAAATATCGTGTAGTTGTAAGCAAAATGATGCAACTGGAGATCTGTAGCTCCAGTTCCCTTCACAAAATTATTAACTAGCTATCCACAAACAAGAAAACCTCTGTGAAATCCCCAAAATCTAGCAATAAGGCTGAAGTACTCCCCTTGGAGCTCAAAAACCAAGAAAAGTTACCACTCATTCACCAGTCTTCACAGCACCAAAATAAGAAGGATCCTGAGTCTACAGGTTTTCCATGGGAAAAAGATAACCTGACAGAAATTTAACTTCTCTAGCAGTATTGAGCACTTTCCAGGATACCCACTTTTGTCTCACCCTGCAAAGAACACTGGTGGAACTGGTAAGGCTAGAACACCTGGGATTAGCTAGGAACAAAGAAGGGGTATAGAGCTAACTCTTAGTTAGCTGATGTGTATCTCTATTGGTTGCCTTAATCCAGCAAGCCCAGAAAGAAATTTTGCATGCACATGGAGCCTGCAGGTGACCCCATCTGGCAAGGGAGAATGGTCAGCAGTCCTATCTAAGTTAGCCAGCCAATGGTATAGCCTGGGAATTGAGTCTAAAAGGTAGCCATGACTAGGGAGGCAGCTCAGCTCAACTGTGGAGTACAGCCTGTGGTCTCTCTTGGTTGTGGAGACCAGTCTACAACCCAACAAATCGTGGAGCCTAGCCTTCAGGCCTGGCTGACTAAGAAGGCTGGCAAGCAAATCCATGCTACTGAAAGGCATAGATAATGTCCCTGCCTGCCAATCTGACTGCAGCATACAGCCTGTAGTACTGCCTGAGCACAGAGTATAGCCAGAAAAAGCACTTAGCCTATAGCTCCACTCAAACATAGATGATTCCAGAACCCAGCCTGAGGCCATGCCCAGTTATGAAGTTCAACTTACACTGACTGACTGCAGAGGCCAGTCTGCAGCCTTACCTGACCTCAAGAGTGTGCACAGTGGCTCTGCCTGACTAGAGTCTTGGCAGCAAATCCCACCTGCCCATGGACATTACATGCTTGCTTGTCTAGAACCCTAGGCTGTGCTGAATGTTCAAGGTTGTTCCTTGACAAGGAGAGGCTCTAAAGTTTTTAAAAAGTGACCATGTTCTCAAATGCCTGGACACAAATGAAGAATACAAGGATCAGAAATAATTGGGAAAACAGACCACCACCAAAGGAAACTAATAAAGTTCCAAAAATCTGCCCTGAAGAAATAAAGATCTATGATTTGACCAAAAAATAATTCAAAATAATCCTTTTAGATATTTTTAGTGAACTGTAATTAACTAATCAACTTTAGAAAAATAACACATGAGCAAAAGGAGGAGTTCAACAGTTTTGAAAACCTAGAGCTGAATAATTAATTTTGTTCTCATTAATTTTATGAGCTCAAAAATTTAATAGAGTGTTTCAACAGCAGACTCAGTGATTTAGAAGGAAAAAAAATGAGCTCAAAGGCAGGTAATAAGAAATCATCAAGTCAGAATGGCAAAAAGAAAAAAAGTATGAAACAGAGTGAAGAAAGTCTATGGAACTTAGGGCCAAATGTGGTGGTTCATGCCTGTAATCCTAGCACTTTGGGAAGCTGAGATGGGTGAATCACGAGGTCAGGAGTTCAAGACCAGCCTGGCCAACATGGTGAAGCCCCTTCCCCACTAAAAATACAAATAATTGGCTGGACATAGTGACAGGTGCCTGTTATTCCAGCTACTTGGGAGGGTGAGGCAGGAGAATCGATTGAACCAAGGAGGCGGAAGTTGCAGTGAGCTGATATAGCACCACTGCACTCTAGCTCTGACTTCATCTCAAAAAAAACAAGTCTGTGAAACTTTGAGACACCATCGACCCAAACACATTTAATTACAATTACAACACAATTGTAATCAGCATGGTCTGGTACAGACATAAAAACAAAAACAAAGTAGACCCACGGAACAGAATAGGAAGCCCAGGAATAAACCTATGTATTTAAGGTCAACAAACCATTGGCAAAAACCAAGAATTAACAATGAAAAATAATTTTCTCTTCAACTAATGGTGTTAGTAATACTGCATATTCATATGCAGACAACAGTGTTGGACTCCTACCTTAAACCACTCAAAAAAATGAACTAAAAGTGGATTTAGATCCTAAATGTCAGACCTTAAACTGTAAAACTGCTGGAAAAAAATATAGGAGAAAGCTCTTGAGAGTTAGCTTTGGCAATAATTTTTTGGATATGACAACAAAAACACCATTAAAAAATAAATAAAAAGTTGGAACTACATCAAACTAAAAATTTTCTGCACAAAAAAAAGGAAAAATGAGAAGTCAACCTATGAAATGCAAAATAATTTGCACACCATGATTCTAAAAAGGAGTTAATATTTTAAAAATATATATAAATAACTCATACAACTAGATATCTATATCTATATCTATCTAATATAGATATAGATATAAAATAAATAATTTGATTCAAAAAATAGGCAAAGGACCTGAAAACACATTTCTCCAAAGATATACAAATGAATAATACATACTATATACACTTTGTTTCTGAATCACTTGGAAATATGTTGCATACATATTCCCCTTTATACCTAAGAAATTCTGTGTATTTTTTAACAACAAGAAAATTCTCTTACATAATTATAGTATTATTAAATCAGGAATTAATATTCATACATTATTATCACCTAAAACACAGGACTTATATAATGTTTTTAAATCTTTTTTTTCAATTGCCTGACTACTATCTTTATCCCAAAAGAAAGAAAAGGTTTGATCTGTTGTAAAATGGAACTTTTTTCAGTCTTTATTTGCCTTACATAATCTTGATGTTTCTGAAGAATACAGACATTTGTTTTAAAAATAACCCCAAATCTAATTTTCTTTGATATTTTCAAGTTTATTGGTCTTAATATAAGTATATGCATATGTGTACATGCATATCATATATATGTATATATAAAAGTATGTACCTATATTGGAGCTATGTACATATATGATATATTCATATATATGAATATTTAGGAGTTATTCATATGTATGAATACATTATTATATTTATATATTTACATATGAAAACATTCATATACATTATTTTGCAGCTATCTAGATATATAACAGGAGGCTATGGTATTACTTGTATATATTTGACTAAACATTATCTATTAATAAGATCATAGTCAAACCTTTTTCAATGCTTTACACTTTTTTCCTTTGATATTTGTCATTACTTTTGATTGATTTTGTGGCTTCATGTAAAATACGGAAATATTTTTAAAAATAAAAATACCCAATTATTCTAGACCTATTTATTCATTCAAAACCCAGACTATATCCAATACTTCCTATATTTTTGAGAAATCAAATGTCAAAGGTCTATTTTGGGGCTTCTCTCTTCAGTTCATTTATTATTTATTTATTCCAGTTCTTACATTGCACTTTCACAGTTTTATAGTTTTGTTGTTATAAGATCTGGGAGAACAAGTTCTATACAACAGTGTTCTTATGCAATGGTGTCTTGGCTCTTGAAATAAAAATAAGCAGAACAAAATAGTATGTTAAAATTAGGACTCTCTTTGGCCTTTTGGATATAATCCTAAATCAATATAGGCAGAAATGATATATTGATAATAGTGAGTGTTTTAATCTATAAACATAGGCCATCTTTCTATTTATTTATCTCAAATGTCTCCTGAAAAGTGTACATGGTTATTTATAGAAGTTTGCAAACATTTTTTTTTATTTTAAGAACTTTTTCTTGAGTTTTAATGATATTAAAATGTTCCTTTTAAATTTTGTTTTATTTTGTACTGATTTCTACATCTAAAATCTGTTTTACAGGTTAATTCTTTTTTAGAAACCACAGTTTTTCCCGATATACAATGGTACATACAAATAAGAAAATTTCATTTTCTGTGTTATTGTTTTCTAATTCTCACACATTTTGTTTCTTACTGTTGCCTTATTGCACAGGCCGAGATTTCTAATGCAAAATTCATTATAAGAGGTAATAGGAGAGAACTTTCTCTTTTCTTATTTCAAAAAGCAAGTTATGTTCTACAAAAATATTTAAAAGGTTTATTGTAGATACTCTTTATTAGAATTTTAAAAAACCCTTATCTTCCAAGGGATTTTACACAATCTCCTTTTTTTCATAAATGGGAGAAACATTAAACTGTTTTATAAATCTTCTTGTATGCATCTCCAAAATTAATTAGGCAATGAATCACTTTAATCTTGTAATGTGATTAATTACATTGATTTTCGAATGTTAAACAAGTCTTTCTTTCTTGGGAAAAAACTAATTAGCTCATGATATATTAACATATTTTATATATTACTGGGATAACTTTGCTAATATTTTGCTTAAGATATTTGTACCAATAATAAAGAACATAATTACTGATTTATTATTTGTTTTGGGGATTGTTTTTCTGTCTTCATGAAATAAGAAATATTTTCTTCTATCAATATATAGAAGAATATATCAAACATTGAAATTATTTATATTTTAAATATGGGTAGAATTCTGCATTGAAGAAATCTGGAGTTTTCTTTGTATCAACATTTAAAATCTTTTTATGGTTGTCTAATTTTTGCATCACTGTAAAAGCATTTCTATTTTTTCATTACTGTATACATATAATATGTCCATTTCATCTGTATTTTCACATTTATCTTTTTAAAATTATTACTATATGAAGTATTTATCAACTTCATTATCTGTGGTCATACCTTCTTCTTCTGTCCTTCTTATTTTAAGTTCTTCAGAAGATTTATTATAGAATTGTCAATATCATTAATCCTTCAAAAAGCAACTAAGCAAGTACGTGAATTTGGGTCTTACTGATGCTCTGTATATTTTGCTTTTTCTTGCTCCTGATCTTGCTCTCGTCTTTAGTATTTCTTCCCTTATACATTCTATGAACTTATTTTGTTATTCATTCTCAAATTGCTGTTTCCAATATTAATGCCATTAAGTTTTTCTTTTCTTTTTATAACATAAATAAAAGACTTAAAATTTTTTTGCTAAATATTGCTATTGATAAAAATTGATTTTGGAATGTTTTATTTGTTACTCAAGTCAAAATATAAACTATTTTTTTATCATTTTCTGTTTTCATCCATGAATTACTGAGAAATGAATTTAATTGTCAAATATAACACAATGTTAGTTTTATCTTTATATTTAAATTCTGACTGATTGCACTATAGATGGAGGCAAACTATGAAATTTGGGGGAGTTGTTTAATCACCAAACACATGATCAAACTATTTTTAATGTTCTGTGAATGCTTAAAAACAAGTTGACTTGGTGGTTATTAGATACAATGTTCTATAAAACTCAATTTCTAAGAATGTTTAAATAATGCTATTTGTTATTTTTTATCAAGGTTTTCTACTGATTTTTCAAAATTTTTTTTAATATGCCCATTAGGATTTGCAAATTTCTTCTTGCAATTCTGTTAGCTTTTGTTGGTGTATTTTGAGACCATATTACCAGATAAGAAAAGTAATTAAAATCATCAATTTAGTTCACAATTTATCAATATCAATAATAGGTTTCTTTGTATCTAGTAATGAATTATGCCTTAATTTCCTTTTTTCTTTCTTTCTTTTTTTTTGATAATAGTATAGATAGCCTGGATTTGAGTAGTTTTATCATATGTCCTTTCCCCACCTCCACTTTTTTCCCTTGGAAGCCTAGTAGTTGTTGCTTGCTTGCCTGTTGCTTTCAAAATTATGTTTAGTGTGTTTCTGGAAACTCAGATTGATATGTTGTTCTCTAAAGCAGCTGTGTATTTGTTTCTGCTAAGTACCTAGGGACACGTAGCATCACTTTTAATCACTATTGCATCCAATGTTGTTCAAAGTTTGAGAGTCCCTTGACCATCAAGGCTGTGAATTCTCAGAACAGGGATAAACATTGTGGCCAAACAAAGGGAGGAGAGAACTATAGATTCAGCTTCTTCTCACCCTGGGAACATAGACATTAAGACCCAGGTCAATATTGGGAGGTGATATTACAACCTCACCCTGTTCAAACTTGGGTCCTTACTTCTGGCTCTGGCTCAGAGGGACCAGATAACCTCAAAACATGTATTTTTGATGAGTACTTTAGAATATGTGTAGCTTTGGTGCTCCGATATTCTATATACTTTTCTGATTTTAGGGTTTTTTTCCACAAAATTTTCAGGAAAATTCTGTAATATTTTTTCAAATTCTACTTTCATTTTGGTTTTTATTTATTTTTTTAACTTAGTATTTGATACGTGTTATTTCTAGAGACAGTGATGTTTTGAGCTAAGCTATTCAGCCACTGAAAAACTCAAATACTTCCACATGTATTTTCTACTTTTATGTTCTAGTTCATGTTTTCTTGACTAAGTCATGTGGAAATAAATTGTAATTTTACATGAAGCTAGCTCACTGACTTCAATATGTTCTTTCATTTACAACTGTGATAAAAATTCACTAAAGGAGTTGTAAATTACACAAGGATCAGAACTATCGAATTGCCTTAGAGAAAGCCCACAGACAAGCCTTGACTAAATTGAAGTTATTTTTTAATTTGAAAGTGCTTGTTTGTTTTTATTTCCTGACATCTACACACATTCACATTATCACAGGATTTGTCAATCAAATCCTTCTTTATGAGATCTAAACTAATATTGTGCCTTCCGTCTCCCCCTGCCATTAAACCAGGAAAATAACTCCAAATAATCCATTCAAATGACTTTGATGAAAAAAACAAATACATAGCATGATGTCTGGCACATATGAAACTTTTAATATATGTTTGTTGAGTGAATTAAAATGTTAAATTGTTCCTGAAAATTACCTAGCTTATGTCAGATAAAATTTAATGGTCAGCTTGTTAAATTGTTGTTTGATGTTTATAATATATTTAAGGAAACAGGCACCTAGAAATTATAAAAGGAAGATAATTAAAATTTTGCACGCACAAAAAAGTATATGTATCATTTGTATGTAAATCTTTGCTAATGTTTTGTTTTCACATGAGTTCTTAAACATATAAATTATCACTAAATGTGATTTATTTAAAAGTAAAACTTGAGTTCTCTCTGGAGAGTATATTTACCTTTTATATAAATCTTGAGCTTTTAAAATGGAATGTTAACTCCATTTGGGGGAGCACCAAGGGGTGTGTGTGTGTGTGTGTGTGTGTGTGTGTGCGTGCCAGTTTTAGATGTTTCCTATTTTTCTGCATGTCTGTGTGTGCCCATTTTTGTGTGTATTCTCCACTAATCTCAAAACCAAATGATTATGTAAAGTAAAAACAGATCTGGCCCTTGATTCTGAAAATAAGTGTAAGAGACATTATTTTAATTCACACCCTGCATCGTGGGTGGCCAGCTAACTCACCAGTCGTCATGATTAACAACTGTATTATTACCACAAGAGAACAATAATACAGAATATTCCCTACTTATTGTATGCCTACTTTGAGGCACACTCTGCGCCGGGCTCTATGAAAACATGATTCACACACCTAGTACCAACTTCCCCAATGCCTCCGCATTACAGTTGGTTAAAACCCACAATTATAGCTGTAAGTAACAGCCTAGGCCACATACTAAGCAAGAATTAGAACCCAGGTCAGACAGAACCAAAGGCCTTGTGATTACACTGATCAAAACCTCTGTTCGGCTAAAATAAGAACCTACCTGGAAGACATTTTAAAAACTCCATATGATAAGATAAAGTAGCCATTCCAGTATCTGTAACACAGGAGAGTTTTATATATATATATATATATATATATATATATATCTGTTGAGGAAAAATTCACACTTGAGAGATATATCTACATGTTTACTATCTATAAATCAGTTGACCCCACCAGGCTGGAAACCCCATGAAGGCAAGAATATGAAGGTTTCCCAACAGCAAATCATAAAGCAGAGAAGCCAATACTAGAGCTAATAACTGAGAGATTTGGAGAATATGCAGTCTAATTGCTCAACAAACATTTACTAAGCGGTATGTGTTAGGCAGTCTATCAGGCCCTAGGGAAATCAAGAGTTACATGCAGACCTCATAGACAGAACTGATACAGGGTTTCAAAACAATGTGGTAAAGGCTAAAAAGGTTTAAGATGAATGTTATATTGGCCATACAAACTTAGTTTTCTATAGTAAAACTGCCAAGCTATAATTTAAAACATTATTTTGGAAAAAGATCTCTTACCATGTAATTGTTTTCCAAGGGAACAGTTATGTAAATAATCTTTCAAATTGACTTCCACTTACTTAGTAGATAGTCTATCTGACTATTACATTTAACTTTGTCAGGTGAATGGATGATACTCTGTTCTTGCCTCATTTGCTTTCCTTGATAGTTATTCAATAAAAATAAATAATTCACCTAAATTGTCACAGACTGAAATTCAGGATCTTTGCTCACTCCAGACATGAATTTAAGTAGTAACAGCATAATTACCTGCTAATCGTTCTGTGATTACATTTACGTTAAGCTGTCACAACTTTAAAAAGTACCCTAATTGCAGCTCAAATAATAGTATTTCTCCCTCCATCACCTTATCTTCAGCTTAACTGTAATGCACAATAAAGGTATTTAATTTATCTGAAACATGATCAACTCATTCTGGACATTACAGAATGTTTAAAATAAAGTTATTAATGTGGACAGCTTTTCCTCTACACAGGTCCAAAAGGGAAATTAATCAAGAGGCACAAATAACATGTTAGTATTAAAAAACGCTCTAAAATTACACTTCTAATTGCAAGCATGTTTTGATCTTCTCTTTCTATAAAGCTCAACTGTTGACTGAAATCTTTTTAGAATAATGGTAATTGGGCCAGCATGGATTACTGAAAAACGCAACTAATATTGTTTATAACTATTGAAACATGCCTTCTTAATGAGGCAACTTTTAGCCTGAAGGAGAGAGGATTTTGTTAACCAAATGGAGAAAATAAATTGTCAAGTATTTCCTTAGATAATTTTACCTGACTCATTCCTACTTTATTATTATTATTATTTAGCTGATGTCTATGTTTTATTTTGTTAGTGAGTCTGTTTAGTTTATAGGCTCTGACTGACAATTGATCCTTTGCCCTGTTCAGCTGAGATCGATGGTTCTGCTTCTCCCAGAAACTGAGATACTCCTAAACAGCAAAAAGAATATGTGTGAAGGAATCTATCCTCAGCTCTGTGGGTGGGTATGAGAGACCTTGTTGGAACTGAAATGAAATTCAACACCCACTGACAACCATGCCACACCCACACCCACAAACAAGGATGCGTGGCTAACCCTCTTAGCCCTGGTTTCTTGACGGAGGAATCTGAGTTAACTAGTCTTTTTGAAAGGGGTCAGCTTTTCTAAACAGAAGGTGGGTGGCAGATTGGCCTATTTTGAGACCCATGTATTAAAGCAGGAGTGGTAACACCTCAGGAACAGCTTCATGGTGGTAACTGATACTAGCAATCAATGCCTCCAAAATGTGAATTTGGAACTGCATAATGATTCTGTCGCCTCTTTTATCCAGGAGATACAACTTCCGCTTCTGCCAACCTGGTGGTGTATCTCTGTTTCTATAGATTGTATATACACACATGTATATATACACATATGTAATCTATAATTTATTATGGAATGTGGCAAGAAAATGGGTAGCATAAGGAAATGAAGCTGGGTGCAAGGACTTTGGAGTAAAAGAGCTGTAGGTTCAAATTATAACCAGTTAATTTTACCCTTTTGAAACTCAATTTCTGAAAATGTAACATGCGAGAAGTAGTAAAATATACTGTTATTGTAAGGACTGACTGGGATAATGTTCTTAAAGTACTTAGTATAGGTCTTTAAGGAATTCCCACACTGTCTTCCACAGTGGTTGAACTAATTCACTTTCCCACTGATGGTGTAAAAGCACTTTTTTTCTCTACAACCTCACCAGCATTTGTTGCATTTTGCCTTTCAATAATAGCCATTCCGACTGGCATGAAACAGTATCACATTGTGGTTTTGATTTGCAACATCACTGATTCTGTAACGATAATTGATGTTAAGCTTTTTTGTTTGTTTGTTTTGTTTTTGTTTTGTTTTTTTGAGACGGAGTTTTGCTCTTGTTTACCCAGGCTGGAGTGCAATGGCGCGATCTCGGCTCACCGCAACCTCCGGCTCCTGGGTTCAGGCAATTCCCCTGCCTCAGCCTCCTGAGTAGCTGGGATTACAGGCACGCGCCACTATGCCCAGCTAATTTTATGTATTTTTAGTAGAGACGGGGTTTCACCATGTTGACCAGGATGGTCTCTATCTGTTGACCTCGTGATCCACCCGCCTCGGCCTCCCAAAGTGCTGGGATTACAGGCGTGAGCCACTGCGCCCGGCTGATGTTAAACTTTTTTAATGCTTGTTGGCTGCATGTATGTCTTCTTTGAGAAGTGCGTGTTCATGTCCTATGCCTACTTTTTAATCAATGACCTAGAGGCAGAAATACTATTTGACCCAGCAATCCCATTACTGGGTATATACCCAAAGGAATATAAATCATTCTATTATAAAGAGACATGAACACATATGCTCATTGCCACACTATTCACAATAGCAAAGACACATAATCAATCTAAATGCACATCAGTGATCAACTGGATAAAGAAAATGGGCCCATAGACACCATGGAATACTTTGCAGCCATAAAACGGGATGAAACACTGTCCTTTGCAGGGATATGGATGGAGTTGGAAGCCATTATCCTCAGCAAACTAATGCAGGAATAGAAAAACAAACACTGCATGTTCTCACTTATATATGTGAGCTGAATAATGAGAACATATGAAGACATGGGAGGAAACAATACATACTGGGACTTGTCGAGGGGGAGGGTTGGGTAAGGGAGAGCATCAGGAAGAATGGCTAATGGATGCTGGGCTTAACACCTAGGTGATAAGATGATCTGTGCAGCAAACCACCATGGCACATGTTTACCTGTGTAATAAACCTACACATGTGCCCCTGAACTTAAAATAAAGGTTGAAAAAGAGGGGAAAAAGGTGCTTAGTGTAGTGCCTGACATATAGAATGAACCATTAATGCAATATTATTATTAAATTTGTGTCATGTTCTGAATGCCTGATTTCAACACTATTTTTCTGTAAGTCCTCAATTCTGTCTTTGGCAAATCTGAATCTTTTAGTAAAATGTTAATAGATTTTATTTCACTGAATATACTGTGTCTGTGTATGTGTAATGTGATTTATTTAAAATATTAAACTGTTGTATCTGACCCTGTGTTTTTCCATTTCTAAAATGATTTATAGTTCCTGTATTCTTTAAAGAATGATTTAACTTTATTGTGTCATTGACAGATATATTAATTTCTAAACTTTAACAAAAATATTTGTATTGGTGAACCTGTGTTTTGTGGCTTTGTAAAGTGATCATAACTGAAGCACTGTATTCCAAAGTTCTACTCCTTATCTTACCTTTTTTTATTAACTATAAAACTTAAATTCATCCACTGTAGGTGAACATTTTGATGATTCTTAGGAAATTTATATACAGTAAGTTTATACATTACTGTGACTCAGTTTGAGAATATCTTCATCACCATAAAAAATGTTTTCTAATGTCTATTGGCATGTGAATTCTTACTTTCATCCTAACCCCAAGCAACCATCGATGTACTTTCTTACTTTTTTACATCTTCTGAAGTTGAATATAAATGGAATCATGCAGTATTTACTCATTTGTGTCTGACTCTTTTTTTTCCTTACAAGAGCTCCTGAAGAAACTGATTTCATTTATTTAGTATGTTTCTGAGGTTTATCCATGTTGTTGCATTTATCTGTAATTTTTTTTAGTTTTAGAGTATTATTCCACTGTATGGATGAATCTCATTTGGTTTGTTCATTGGCATATTGACGAATAGTGTATTTCCAGCCTAAAGTTAACATGAGTAATACTGCCATAAATATTTGTTCCTTTACCTTTTTCAAATGAATGGATCTTTTGGAATCTAACAAATTTAACTCCTTTCTCAGACAAAAGGAAAAATGTACCTCAACAAAAACTATTATTCAAGATTCAGTTTAAATTTCAGAGCCACTTGAATCCTGATGTCAGTATAGTTCTCTAGATTCCCAAATTAAAAGCTTTTTTAAAGGATATGCAGATCATTATTTTAAGAATAGACAAACATTCTCATTTCTTTGTATAATATTATAATGGTACTGCATTTGAGAGAAGATGAAGCAACTGGCTCCCAAAGAACTAAAGTCATTTATCAAACTAATCATGAGAAACCACACATAAACAGAGTGGCCTGGGGACAAAAAAAAAAAAGCTGTGAACTGTTGTCACATCTGCCATGTTGCCAATGCTCTAACAGACAAGGCGCTGGGCATCTACACTCTGGGAAATGTATAATGCAGTAAAGCAGCAAGACACATCAACATAATGACTTGATCTCAGGTCTTGAATACTGCAAAAGAGAAACAAAAAGTGATGCAGATCATCACAATCTATCATGACTCTGAGCATTTGCCACATGCAGTATGCTAAGAGATGAGAAAAAGACCAGTGTCAAGTGTAGTGCCTGCCCACAAGGAATGTGCGGTTCACTGGATCTCCAAAGTTACAGAGAAAAGCTCCTACTATTGAGTTCTTGGAAAACAGTATCTAAGTGCCAATTTCAACATCATGGAGTGATTTTAAAATCACTTTCTGCAAGATTTATGAAGAATCCACAGCCAGGAACTGAGTTATCTCTAAAAATATAATTGTGTAGATCATACGTGTGTGTGTGTGTGTGTGTGTGTGTGTGTGTGTGTGTGTGTATACTCAGTGTGAGTATATATATATATACTCAGTTACTCTTCAGAACCACCTGGAGATGGAAAAGAGACAGGCATCTTTGGCCTCATTTTCAATCAGAAAACCTTTCCAGAGACTTAATTGATTTTTTGCCACATCCTGAAGATAGGTAGTTTTCTGATTTAAAGTTAGGACTGCTAACAGTAAATATAATAATATTCTTAAATAGTCCTTGATCTCTGAAGTCAGACTATTGATATGGATAAAAAGGTTTCTGATAATGATAGTGATGATATTATCTCCCATGTTTATTTATTAACTTATTCCAAGATTGCTTATTTTCAAATATCTTTCACTCTATATTAGTCTATATTTCAATTGAATATGTTACTTTTTAGTCTGAAAACAAAGAACAAATCTTAAGCCAGGCACATTAACTAAACATGGAGTGCTAGAAAATGAGAAAATATTGAGCCTCTCAGCAGCTGGCTGTTGGTAGGTATCTCAAAATGACCATACTATTGAACAAGATCCTCAGGCAAACTAAATATACTTCTCATTACGTATAATTTCCACAAAGTCAAGTTGTTTCTCAACGCCAAGTTGTCATAAAAAATTAAAACTGCTATTTCTCTCTCTCTCGCTCTCTCTCTCTCACACACACACACAAACACAGAGATGGGGAGAGAGAGAGAGAGAGAGAGAGAGAGAGAGAGAGAGAGAGAGAGAGAGAGAGAGAGACAGAGACAGAGAGACAGAGAGAGACATAAATCCAAAGAACACAGAAATATAATGCACCCTCTTTGGCTTGAAAACTGCTCTGCAGCATCTTGAGGGGTGTTTTCCAATACATTTGGGTAGCACTCACATATGGAAATGTGTCAATTTGTAGCCTTTGGGTTTTCTCTGCACAGATAGTCTCAATACCAGAAATGGCTAAGGCTGCCTGATGGGCTGCTTCCTGTGCAGGCTGCACCCTCCCTCCCTTCAGCCTTTCTCTGTGATGACATATGTTCTGGTGCATTTGTCAGAAGAAGATGGGACATATTGAATATGAAAATTACTGTTGCCTATTTTTCTTTCAAAGGATAGAAAAAATAAGAATTATTGAAACATTTATAAATAAATAGGAAAATATAAACGTTCTGTGAATTAAATGATTCTTGTAAAATTAGGCAGCCATTTTTACTAGTACTCTAAATAATATTAGAACTTAAAGAAGGAGGAATTCTAAATATCTTGAGGGCTGTTAGACTAGCTTATTTCATCATTTCCTGCAATCATCATCTGAAGACAGATGATATGAAAAAATAAAAAGACCCTCTGAGATATTCACATAACAATTCCACTACCTAGCATTCATTTAAGTACTCAGCAACTTGCTAAGTGGTTAGAAAACAGAATAAGGGCTCCCTGTTCTTAATGTTTCCATCAAGGGGGACGGAGTGGGGAAATAAGCATATAAATGAGTGATTGCACTGAGCATGTTACATTCTATCACAGGATATCACTGGCTAATAAAAACACAGCTATAATGGTGTTTAGGACAACTTCATTCAAATGGACAAAGTTTGAACATTTAAAAATGAGCTGGAGTTAGAGACCCAGAAAATATGAACTAGAAATAGAATATTTAGGGAGAAAATCAACTAGCAAAAGCAGTAAGCTTTTTGTGTTTTAATTTTATTTTTGTTTTTGTTTTCCCCCAAGAATAAGGTAAATAACTGGGGAAAACATACTCAATAGATGGGGAGTGAAAAGTGCTAAATAAGAGACTACAGAATGACATTTTTGGACAAGTTCCTGAATTGGAATTTTAGCTGACTTGTTTATTCAATACATTTCTCTTAAGCTGCTCCTCTACAAGTTGCTGGTAGTACAGTGAGATTTAAAGAGAGGTGGTTCTTGCCCTCTTGGAGAATGAGAAATCCTTTATTGAAATAGGCAGATACTTCAAAATAAGCACACAAGTAAATATGTAATTAGTGTTATTTTAGTAGGTGTCTTGAAGACCATTTTAATGTGATATGCAACACATTAGTCTTTGGTTATCAGAGCATTATCAAAGAATTATAAACTTAGGAGAGTTATGAAAAATCTCAATTTTTACTTAAGATTATTTATTCTGAAGAGAATAGATTTATTGTTTTTGCAGGATAATAGATTTGAAGTGTGTTCACTACCAAAAAACTATAGGAGATAATGCATAGGTTAATTAGCTTGGTTTAGCCATCTGCAATGTACACATAAATCAAAACACCATTTCGTACATTGTAAGTATATGCAATTTTTAATTTTCAATTTAAAAATAAATAACTTAAAAAAATTTAAACCACAGATGAAGCTGAATCATGAAAATTGAAGATATTTTAAGGCATCTTCACCTTAGCTGAACTTTTGACAGCGGCAGAGGGAAAAAGAGGCAGGAACAATTTTAATGAACTCTCTGATGGAAATGCAATAAATTTTACATGAGGAACAAGTAAGAAGAAAGGATTTACTGAGCTTATGCCAAAATTGACAAAGGCATAAAATCCATGAAAAGACTGTAATGTTGAAAGGAACTCCACTCAGTTTACCCCCTCAGAGTCAAAAAATACAAAAGTGCATCCCTGGATAACTGATAATATATTTTACAAAATGTAGTTCAATTTGTAGACATAGACTAAAAAAAAATCTGTCAACAAAATTAGTCTTTTTTCAATTTAATATTTAATTTGATGTTTTACCATTTGCATAAGTGAAAGTCATTCACAGTGCTTCTAAAGAGCTATTCTTCATTCATGAGCAACTACACTATATCAGGCACTGCAGAAGGTATACAAAACAGTCATGAGAAAAAGACTATCCTTACCTACCGTAGCGAGTTTAGTGGGCAAAGCAGGTATCAATTATGATGAGAGAGAATGTCAGTTACTGAAGGATAAGATGACATGGAGAAAAAACACAGGTGCAGTTAAAGTTTATATTAGAAGAAAAAAAGTTAACACAGCTTGAAAGGTCTACAAAATTCAAAATAGTGTGGAAATACTGTCACTCATATGAGCAGTAATAGCTTCAAATATGCTAAGCTGTTCCATGTGTTACAGAGGAAAGGATCTTGCATAATTGCCATGGGAGAAAAGAACAATTATCACTAGGAGAAAGTTAAAGGGTGGAATAACTCATAACACTGTAAGGAGTAATTCCCTAATGATCAAAACAGTCTGATAATGAAAAAGTCTGGCTTTAGACGTAGAATTCCCCACCACTGGAAGCCTTCACACTCTAACTTAAAGAAGAATTCTTAGAAATGGTTTTCTGGGTATTTGAATTCAAACGGTCAGGGTCTAGACAGTTCACCAATACTAAATCAGATTATTAAGGACTGACCAATTGTAGAGAACATACATTGTATAAAGCATTCATTTTTATATTGTATAATGTAGGCACAGATAAATTGTTAATGCGCAAAGAATAATGTTAGGCTACTACAAGGCTTTATTTGACTTTGGTGGCCCACAACCACCAAGTTTGTGATGCTTATTAGGTTATGTGAAATGTTAAAAGACAGCTGAAAAAGATCTGAAGTGGTTATTTTCCTTCCCACACTGATATCCAACAGTTTTGTAATTCTCTGATAAAAATTTCAGGATCCTGAGGAGGACGTTGTTAGACAAAAGCATTTTCCCAGAGTCCTTCAAATTGTACCCTCCTTGTAATCTCTGACGTGGGTATAAGAACACAGAATGAACACTTGGGCTGTGACACCGTAAGGGTCTGAGCTCATCACTGAATCTTAGTTTCCCACTGGCCACTGGAGAAATCCTGTTTTAGTAGAGATAACCAGTCAGAGTCTTAAAAGTTAGCCATATTGGCGGGGCGCGGTGGCTCACGCCTGTAATCCCAGCACTTTGGGAGGCCAAGGTGGGTGGATCACGAGATCAAGAGAGCGAGACCATTCTAGTCAGCATGGTGAAACCCCGTCTCTACTGAAAAATACAAAAAATTAGCTGGGCATGGCGGTGCGTGCCTGTAATCCCAGCTACTCAGGAGGCTGAGGCAGGAGAATTGCCTGAACCCAGGAGGCGGAGGTTGCGGTGAGCCAGGATCACGCCATTGCACTCCAGCCTGGGTAACAAGAGTGAAAATCCATCTCAAAAAAAAAAAAAAAAGTTAGCCATATTGCTGAATGAGCCAGGATCCTCGTTTGTGAAAAGTAAGGCGTGGAGAAGACAAATGACAAGTCCAGGGCAATTTGTGCTTACATTCCAGTGGACCCTGTACTACCACTGCTCCCTTGCTCCTATTGTCAGACATCGCTTTAGTGATTGCACCGTGCCTTGTTGCATAACTGTTAGAAGATGACCCTACTCTGTAGTTCACTGGTTTACAGATGATCACTTGACCCAAATTGGGCCAAGCACAGTATTCTGACTCCCATGGACTGCCTTGCTACAGACCTGAGCATTGGCTGGTCCAATAATTTCCTCCCTGGGCTGATCAGAGATGGAAAAACAAAAGGTGAATTTATACTACTCGGAATGGTCAAGGGCTGTGTTTTCCATCATGTTAATACCACCACCAAAAAAAAAAAATCGACATAAACAGAAAGTAAGATTTATGAAAATGTCCTGAAGTTAGACACCATAGCACAAAACTGAGAGCTCCAAAAAAGCTTGTGCCTCTGTAACTGCTGCTCTGATGGCTGAGCCCATACTTCCTCAGGTAGTTTGGTGATTTTGTGAGATTATTTCAGTGTCCTGCTCAGGTACCATTTCTTTTGATTTAAACTCCTTTTTTAATTATCTAATTTAGAGCCAAAGTCTTAACAAATACATTCAATGATCTCTTTCAGAATTTGTTTTTGCTATAATATGTCTTGGTACACAAAACCAAGAAAATAATTACATGATTTTCTTTTTCTTCTTTTTTTATAATAAAGAACTCATACAAATAAGAAACATGTAATGTTCACAATAGCTAAATGAAACACTGCATTTAGCTCATTTTATTGTAAGTTTCAGACTTTATTGTAAACTTCAGACCCCACTAAGTGATATAGTCCACCAGTCCCCATGGCAGTCCCTGGTGAAGCCATTGGCTTCTCTTGAATCATCCACATTCCTCAGAAGCTGGAGAACTAAAAACTCTGCTTCTCCCAGGTCACCACCTGGATAATGTAATGGTCTTTGGCTGGATATGTAGGTGGTATAGGAAATATAATTAACAAAGTAATCCAGGACCTCTTGTCCTCATATTCCTCGCACTATGTGGGTAATTGTCACTTAGCAGTACCTGGGCAGATGTTATGGAGACAGATGGCAAACTCAGGGGAAGAGTAGTAATGTAGAGAGAGCAAGGAGAGAGACGGAGGTTCCAATCTTGATGATCAGGCCACTCTAGCCTGGGCCAATTACTTAGTTTCTTTGAACCTCAACTACTCTATTTCTGCACTATTAAGTACAGTAATTAAGTGAATAAGACATAAAGCACCTTGACATTTAAATGGAATCGTGTATGTGGAGTGTCTTGTACACAGTCTAGATACGAATTACTTCCTTACCTAACCAATCCCAGTAATATCTCCTCTGAGAGAGCCTAAAAAGAAAATTAGAGGTGAGTAGAAGGAAAGAGATAAAGGAGAGGTTTACATAAACTCATTTTATCATTATTTCCAAGTTATCTGGCTAAAAGCCAATGCCATAATAATTTCATTTCAAATACATATATGCTCCCAGCTATAGTTAATATTTTTATTTTTCTAAAATAACTTTCCTCTGGATATTTTAAGCACATGTGACAGGTTTCCCAGAACACTGTCATTCACCCAAACTAGAGACCGCTACTCAAACTCTTTAGCAGTTAGAATAAATGATCGAGTAACTATCTACTACCAACTCTCCATTTTGAAGACACAAGAAAATTGACCTGTTAGAGGGAAAGAAGAGAAGATAATAATTTTACATCATATTTATTGAGTACTTCCCATATGCCAATCATCTGCCTAGTCACTTCAATCAATAAAGAAACTTTATACGAAACATACCTTAGGATTTTTCCTCACATTTGTTAGAAGTGCCATGTACAAGGCATATTTAAAGGGCATCAGAAATTATAATAGCCATAGAAACTAGAGAGTTAAAAAAAAAACAACAATGTTTCTGACCCCAAGAAGCCTCAAATATCAAAAACATCCCAATAGCTTACAGTAACCTATTGGGATGTTTTTGATATTTCCCTATCTTACAGAAAAACAAACTAAGATTCAGAGAGTATAATAAATGTGATCACTCATTCTTTTAAAATTCTATTGGAATTAATAATACAATCTTAGATATAAAAACATTAGATATAGATGTGTAGAAGCCACATTAGGTTTAGGTATACAATTAAGGATTTAAATATCCTGTTCTCTATGTCATCCATATTCATTACAAGATTAGTTCTTTAACCCTTGATAATTTCTCGGCGGCTCCTTATGATATAACTGCTCAATTCCCAATAGGATCTTCGGAGACAAAGATGAATAAAACCTTCACAAAATTTCTAAAAAGTTTACCCAGGAATTCTCATAAAACTCTCAAACTCTCTTATTGGTATAAGCATATCAGGAAAGGTGGCAAAAATGATACCAATGTCAAAAAAAGAAAGACACAATTCCTCACCAATATTCTAAATGATGTTAGGACCTGCATTTCTTAATTATGTTACATTTAATTCCCACAAACTGTCCTTCTGGGTTTATTTCATGGGTAACGCCATGTGACATGGTTTTGTATTTCTTTGATTAGGTTCAACTCTTGCCAAAAAGACTGTCTTTTTCCCATTGAATGGTTTTATTCACCTTCTCAATAATCATTAGACCATATAGCAAGGATTTATTTCTAGAATCTTTATTCTACTCCATTGGTTTATATGCCTGACTTTATGCTAGTATCATACTGTTTAGATTGCTGTAGCTTTGTAGTAAGTTTTAAAATAAGGAATTGTGAATGCTTCAGCTTTCCTCTTCTTTTTCAAAATTTTATCTAATTGAGGTAACCATTGACTCTGATGGTAAGAAATCATCAGAAGAAATCATCAGGACTTTTACATTCAAAGAGCCAGTCCCATAAATATTTATGCCAAAGACCAAGTTTCTATAAAGCTCATTATATTCCTATTTATAAAAATTATACTATTAATTATTTGGGTAAGTTTTATATTCATTGCTATACTACATGCATGGCATGAAAAAATATCAAGTACCTGGTGATAGCAGGTACATCGTATGATAAATATGTTATATGTTTACAAGAAATGCTAATGACTGAAGGACCACTACTATATCACAATAATTTGATACCTACTCTGTTTATTTTTGTAAATCCTCTTGTGAACTATTTCATTCTTGCCTGAAGTTTAGAGTGCACTGGAAGGACTGTCACGCAGGAATGTTTTTGGATTCAAATACATATTTGAATTTGACATATGGTTCTCTAAGGAGACAAGTGTCTTTATGAAAGAGAAATGATGAACGTGAGGAAAGAATTAAAATTTGTTCAGAGATCTTAAAAATAAAATCTTAAAAATAAATTTTAGAAATGGATAATAAAGAAACTGGAGGAAACCTTACCTCCCAGACATTGACCAAAATCGGTAACTTTTCCAATTAATGTCTTTGGCCTGTCTCTCTGTTGGTATTCTTTTTACTGTTACTGTTTTTGTTACTGTTCTTTTGAGGTGACTGTGGTAAATGTGTTGTGATTTTCTCTCTGCAGTGTTCTCCCAAGCATGATGCTTCTTTATTTTTCTCGGCATTTCTTGAGTTCATTCTTAGAGCTGCTTTGTGCTCTGTACCATCTTGCAGGCCCTTCTGTTATCACAAAGATAATGTATAATCATCCCTGTAATTAGGATATAGTTAAATTTGTAACTTCATTTTGCAGCCAATTGTTATCTAGGTTCTGTGTCATCTTGGCAACCTCGTTGTGGATGACTCATGCTGTGCACTGGGAAGCACAACAGTGCCAAAATTCCACAAACATTCTTGTCAAACGAGAGCTTCCAAGCTCATTACCAGTATGCACACCAAAACATACCTACAATTCACAGAAGAAAGACAAGGTTTCAGATGAGGTTAAGCTTTTTCCAGTTACCACAATCACGCTGCATAAGGACCCAGGCAAGGGTTGCTTCTTGTGATTCTCCTGAACTTATTTTGGCATGAAACATACATAAATAAAGGCAGGGGATCAGAAGAAAAAAATTAAGAGTAAAGCAACTATCAGTTCAAACTCGATATTGGTATTGCTAGTTAAAAGAATTGTGCCTTGTGATTGGGAGAGAACTGGAAGAGCCTAATATTAAGAAATAAGTAAAATGTATGACATTTGTAGAATTCTATTTATACGAATTGAACTTTGACATCACTTCACCTATTTAGCTTTTGTCTAAGCTTTCAATAAGTCATTCACTTATTTAATACAGATTTACATATACCATTTATTATTTGACCTCTTTAAATATGTAGATAAAAGAAGACAACATGAACAATTAGTTCTCATTACCCATAATTCTCCAACCCATTCTCAATCTATTTTTTTTTCCAATCTCTTTCATCGAATAAAAGTGATCAAAATCACTGACTTGACTAAAAACATAACTTTCTTTTAATCTGCTCTCCTCTTCATATCTCATATCCAAGGCATCCACAAGTTTTGCCTATCGAATGCCTAGCCATTCAGTGCTGAGCAAAATAAGTGTGGTCTCTTTTTTCCCAAAGGTGGATTACAGAAAAGCAAATACACATTATTGAAATATTCATATCAATAGGTAACTATGAATCAATAATGTAAAAAGTATTGGCAGCATATAACTGGGAATTTTAGGAAGAACGATTTCAAGGAAACAATAGCAGCACTGGTATTCAAAAGCTAAGTATAAATTAACTAGAAAGTATACTGGGCATGTGTGAAGTTTGGCCATTATTCTAGGCATCCAGGTGGAAATCCAGAAACCGTCATGTATAAAATCCATGAGGCCAAGGGAGAGAGTCTAGTTAAGAAAGTGAGTGAAGGCTGGGCACGGTGGCTCAAGCCTGTAATCCCAGCACTTTGGGAGGCCGACGCGGGTGGATCACGAGGTCAAGAGATCGAGACCATTCTGGTCAACATGGTGAAACCCCGTCTCTACTCAAAATACAAAAAATTAGCTGGGCATGGTGGTGCGTGCCTGTAATCCCAGCTACTCAGGGGGCTGAGGCAGGAGAATTGACTGAACCCAGGAGGCGTAGGTTGGGGTGAGCCGAGATTGCGCCATTGCACTCCAGACTGGGTAACAGGAGTGAAACTCCGCCTCAAAAAAAAAAAAAAAAGAAAAAAGAAAAAAAAAAGTGAGTGAAAGCCTGTAGGGTTTGAACACAGATATGGAGAGAGAATTTCCAGGTGAGAGCAGAGAGATGGCTAGGGCCTTGGGAGCTGGTCAAGAATTTATTGCTTACTTTGAAAACATTAGAGAAATGGGGATTACTGAGAGAGAATGGGGTCTCTGTCCTTGACACACTTCTGGCTCTTGGAAATCAAAAGTGTATAACCTGTATAATAATATGAAATGTCAATAAGGAAAATATATAGAGTATATGGTAGTAACAGCGTTTTCAAAGAGGTAATAGTGAATTCGTTAAATATCAGGTTTATTTTCAAAGAGATGATAGTGAATTCATTAAATTAAGAGCAAGGACCAGCGGAAGCATAGTAGGTGAATAATACAGTTTGCACAGAAGCAAAGTCTTGTATTCTGGTTACTAGAAGTTGTTGGGAACTGGTACAGAATGAAACAGGATGCAGAATCATCCAAAGGCGACAGTGCCAAAAAGAGTCAATATTGGGTAATTCAGAGATTAGTGTACATTTCTTTAGAATTTGGATTTCACCCAAGTAAACGGTTCTCAAATTTTTCATTTAAATATTCTCGATAGATAATAACTAGACTGTATTCCTCAGGGGACTTCGGATATAGTCTCAAAGCCAGCAATAAGCTCATTTGTTTTTTTTAAAATATGCTACTTTTGTTCAAACATTTGTTGAATGCTGCATTTAACTATGATTAGTTGGTTTTATTATAAAAGATATATAGTGTCTAAATATTTAGAAAAATCAGTCCCATACTCATCCTATGCTATTGCATACCCTAGATGACCAGTTTATATCCCTAGTATCTGTATCCAGTTAAATATATCCCTAGTATTTGTATCCAGTTAAAGAAACAGCTAAAAGCAGCCTGCCATTGGGACTTCATAAGAGTGGCACTATTGAGTTTTTGATTTAAAAAGATTATTCTAGTTGAGAATATGGAGGGAGGATTGGAGAGGTAAAGAACTAGGCATTTAATAAATATTTGTTGAATTGCTCTGTTAACTCTGACAAAAGCCAAATTTATACAAGCCTATGCAATCACATTTGTATCCCATGTCCAGATTCAAATACTTCCTCTTGAGGAATAAACCCAGGGCTGTGACCTAAATCACAGGGAATCACATGCTGTGGAGTCAGATTCATCACAGATTGGCTTACTTCCTGTTCTACAACCTCAGGCAGTATATACATTATATATATGAAATAATATAAAATATAATATTTCACATATTAATTATATTATCTGTATATATATATATATATATATATATATATATATAATTACATCTTTGACTTTGTCAACAACCACAGCTTATTATAACAAAAGCAATCATTAACCAATAAAGTAATTTATTCTAGCATTCATTTGGGAATAGAAATTATTGAAACTGTCCCCACAGCATTCGGAAGAGTTGTGTGCCAGGATCTGGACAGAAATACGGCTATAATTAAGCATCAATTGACCTACATTCTGGCCCACTTCCTTGTTGTCAAATGTCAGGTAGCATTAGATATTGACGACTTGCATCACTATTGTCTCTACAGAAAAGATTTCTGACATTAAAATCATATGTCCTTTGTTTAAGAATCACTTCAGATGATTTTCAGACCCCAAATTCTGGCAACCAGTTTGAAGACTCCCACAGAGGAACGAGATCAGCAGGCAAACATGGCTACTTCCTCTCCTTGTCCCATGAATTCACCCAGTACTCTTCGACCAATCAATAGTCATTATACTTTAGCCCACTCCGAAATGTTCTAATTCCACATTCTTCGGCAAGATGGATTTGGGGTTTCCTCCCGTTTCCTTGTTGGGTGATCCTATGATGGAACCTGTTTCTCTGTTGCAGCCTAATGTCTTGTCATACCGACTTGCTGTGTTCATTGGGCAATGAGCCTATCGTGGTTATATTGTAAAATAATTTTAAGAATGGAGGAAATTTAAAAACAGTCAGCTCTGGACTGAACTGCTATCTAAGAAGGATGCTTCACTTCATTATATTATATGAATATAAT
>CM052654.1:25028479-25079343 GCA_028533165.1 Leontopithecus rosalia | reverse complement strand
AAACCTGCTTCCTGGAAAGCAGATTATATATATATATATATATATATATATATATTATATAATATATATAGTTATATATAATATATATTAAATATTATATATAATTATATATTATAGTATATATTATATATAATTATATAATATATATTATATATAATTATATAATATATATTATATATTATGTATGTAGTATGTATATTATATATACATATACATATATACCATAGTACATACTACTATATGTAGTAAGTATATTATACTTATATATACATATATAGTATACATATATAACATACGTATGTTTCTGTGTGTATTTTATTCCCTGCTTTCCAGGAATGCAGTTTGTTGTGATGGTTATAACATCTTTCTCAGTTTGACCAAACTTTAGATATTTTTCTTCCTAGTAACTGGCCTATGATATTATTTTTCCTGTAGCCTTTACTCTAGGAAAAAGCACTATTGTAGTATTTAATCTGTTCCTTTGAGAAGTAAATTTTATTCTAGACTTTTGTCCATTTTACAACCCAGAAATGTCTTTCTCAAGAATTTGGGAGCCATGTTTTAAAAATGTAATCCTGGAAGATCACACTCCTATCTCCCCGACTCCGTAACAGAGTAGAAGCCCAACTTTCCTAAGTGCCAATTAGCAAACATGGATCATGGCCTAATGAAATTGACCAAGCTCCACTCTGAAGGTCCTCCAGCACTTTTTGACTGTATCACACAGTTCTCAAAACACTCCTGCCTTTTGTTTTTGCAGTTTCAGCATCTGTTCCCTATTGCAGAAGCCTCAAATAAAGCCTTTCTTGTCTTTTTAACTCGGTCTCGTGACAGATGCACATTCATTTCTATTTCAAAGATGTTGAAAATTCTTCTAACATTTCCTTCAGTGGTGCTACTTGAGAAGTCAGTAAATTTTTCCTTATTGCTTAAATATATACCAAGTTGCAGACAATATTAAAGTAAAAGTATGAATAAGAAAAAGACATAGTGTTAGCAGAAGCAAAGTGGGATGTTGGAGACATTTGAGTTATTAGGCAGGCAGCAGTCATATGAGCAGCATTTCCTATTTAACCACTTCGAGTTATTTCACTGAATCTAAAATAATTTACTTAATATACTCTGATAGAAAAAGAAAGCAAAGAATAGTTTTTTTTAAATAATTGTGTGCAGAGAAGTTTGATGACAATATCTGGGAGGACTTATATTTTCTCCCGAGTTCCCAAAGAAACAATTTAGGCAGGATACCATTTGTGGCCATTTAATGAAAAATACTTTGTGCAGTAATTTAGGGTGGCCGAGGATGTGAAGGACAAGGGTGCTGTGTAATAAGGGTAAGGGTTACACACGAATGCTCTCTATGAAATTTAGTGCTATTAGAAGCTACATAAATTTCTCATATAAACTAACTAGAGGTTTGTGAAAAAAATATTTCTTATTTGATAAAATATGATTTTATGTATTCTAGAAAATAAATAGCTGCAGCCTAGAGTAGAAGCACCCCTAGACCACATCCTCCCCTTCACACATGACATTTCCACTACTACCACTCTCTACAGGAACACAGTTTGTCATTTCACCTTCCCATGGCAAGACCTAAATCTACCCTTCCCTGTGCAGAGCAGCAATAACTGTGTAGGTGTGGAAATGCCCTTCATCTGTCAATCATATGAAAGATACCTGCTGATTTCTATAAGTTGGATGCGATAGCCTAGAAGGTGAGTGTGAAAAGAACTTAGAAGAATTTGGTGAGAAGTAAAAAGAAAGGCTAAATTAAGAAACAAGGAGACATCCTTGTCAGATAACCCAAAATGTTCAGAATTGGATCAGGGTCATAACACAATTTCCAACAAAATAAATTTATGAGAAGAACAAGTTCAACACTTTTCAAATATCTGTTTAATTTTGGGGAGGCCCAGAAAATCATGTTCTAGATAGTCTGTGTGAATATAAAATTACATATATAGAGAGAAATTTTGTGATAGAAGTGTCTCTGTGTGTATAAAATTATATATATATATATGTGTGTGTGTGTGTGTGTGTGTGTGTGTATGTGTATATATAGAGAGTGAGAGAGAAGGATACTGTTAATATAAACTAGAGAAAGTGAATATAACTTTTCTGAAGAATTATTTAAGCTAACATTCCCAATTTTTCCATCTCCAGAGGTACCTGGATACCTTTCCTTGGAAGCAAGAAAAAAAAGGTGATTTTCTGAAAAATTCCATCTATATTTAATTTTAGAATAATTTATTCACACTTTTCTTCATTGGACCAATATTACAGTTAAGCACATCCTATGAAGTAGACATTTTTCTAAAGTTCTAGAGATTCAGCACAGAACTTAGTAGTTTTTACCTTGCCCTTGTAAAGCTTACAGTCTAGTTACAAACAGGGACATAGATTATATCTGAATAAACAAATAAATCTAGAGAATATCCCCTAGTACCCCTAGGATTAAATGCTTCTGTTTTGGGAAAATAGCAAGGAATCCAGTGTGACTA
The DNA here is from genome assembly GCA_028533165.1 of Leontopithecus rosalia. Classification (NCBI taxonomy): domain Eukaryota; kingdom Metazoa; phylum Chordata; class Mammalia; order Primates; family Cebidae; genus Leontopithecus; species Leontopithecus rosalia. Next base: position 25,076,839 of record CM052654.1, on the reverse strand, counting down.
GAGTGAATGAACAAAGAAGAGAGTTACAGAAAATGAGGTCAAAGTACAGGGGGAGATTAGACTCTGGCAGGCAATCATAACCAATCATCTAACTGAAGTAAGACAGGAAGCCACCGGAAGGCTTCATGCAGAGAAATTAACTGATTTATGTTTCTAAAAGATAATTCTTGCTTTGGTGTAAAAATAGACTGGGTAATACTGAGTGAAAAAGGAGAATGGAAAACATTTGGAAGACAGAGAGTATTATGAGAAAATGTGGTCACCATTTACAGCAAAGAAATTGACAGAGTGAAAACTTAATTTACTGAAATAGATCCAAGAAGGCATGGGATTGGAGAGGATGAGAAGTCCGGTATTCAGCTTTCCACTGAGATAAGCAGTTACATATATTTATTTTATGGTCAGGGACCACATTCAAACAGAAAACTAGACAGATACTAATGCAGGTAGTATTTAAAGCCAACATAGTAGATGAAATCACCTACACCCTGGGCCCTGCTGAGTGTGTGTAAAGAGAGAAGAAAAGCTGTTATTTCCAGTTTGATTAGAAGAAGGAAACAGCAGAAGAGATGGTAGAGGGAGAAGCCAGTAAGGGAGGAGGAAAACTGAGAGAGACCATGTCCTAGAGGGTAACTGAAGAAGAGCTGATGAAGTTCATCAGCTAAACCTGATAGGTCAAGTAAAATCAGGATTAAGAGTTGATCATTTTTTTTTTTAGCATACTTAAACTGTTGGAGATTCTGCCAAAAACAGTGATGATGGATCGAAATGAAGGTGAAGACAAGTTTTAATGAAATGAGTTCAAGAGCATAAGTGGAATATAGGGATGGGGTGATAGCTGGTGCGTGATATGTTTAATATGGATTTAGATGTGAGAAATAATGCCATGTTTCTATGCTGACAGTTATGATTCTTTGTAGGAAAGATTTTATAATACAGTAGAGAGATGGGCCATTCCTTGAAAAGATACCTTGAGTAGGCTGCAGGATATGGAGAGTAGTCCACAGATAGAGAAAAATGGTATTAGCTAAGAGTACAGATAATTCATCCAAAGTGACAGCAGCGAAAACTGAGTATGGTGGTATAGATGCGGTGTTTAGATAAAGCTAGTAATTAGAGCTTATAGACATAGTTTTCTGACTGCTCCCTTTTTATCTTAGTAAACTAGAAGACAAGAGCATCAGCTTAGAGTAAGATGAGGTAGGACATACTCAATTTCAATAAAGGCAAAACAGGTGTGTAGTAGGAAATAGAAGAAAAAATGAATTAGAAAATAGAATAGGATTGTCTGTTGAAATTGAGGTCTGGCTTATCATTAGCACTGTAAATTTTAAAGTGAGCCCACTCAGTAGTTTTGCGTGCCTCCTCACTCCCTGTAGTTTTATTAAGCTTCAAGAATGAAGATGATGTTATCCAATATTGGAGCTTGGCAGAGCAGTATTAAAAAGGGATAAAGAATTACAGGAGTTGATGGTATAAATCTAATGTTTGGCCATGGAATCTAAGGTTGGAAAGAAGTGAAGAGAGAATGTGAGGGGTAATGAGAAATAACTAAAGGGTAATCATGCCAAAGTATTAAAAGTCTAGGTGGTTCAAAGAATATTTGAGGTTGGTGTATTGGAGAGAGTGAACTAAAATTGTAGGTAGCTCAAACCTGAGCTAGGAGCATAGGGGACCGAAGTAAGGAAGAAGACCAGATTATTAGAAGAGAGTAGAGAAACTGAGCTGCTAGAGTCTTGAAAGGATTATCTACATAGACGTTACAATCATTAAGTCTTGAAAGCAGCCGCGTTTGAGAGAGAGAAAGTAAGTCATTAATACCATTAAGTAACAAAGAGAAATGCCTGGTAGTCTGAACTTGAATCTACCACAAAAGCGTTAGAGAGCATGTTGACATAATGATATGTCATTTAATTCTGGGGCTTTGAGAGAGGCTTGGAGGTTGCAGTGAGCCGAGATCGCGCCACTGCACTCCAGCCTGGCAGCAACGGAACGAGACTCTGTCTCAAAAAATAAAATAAAAATAATGTAATTATTTAAAAAATATGAATCGGCCAGGTGTGGTAGTTCACGCCTGTAATCCCAGAATTTTGGGAGGACAAGGCAGGTGGATCATTTGAGACCAGCCTGGCTAACATGATGAAACCCATCTCTACTAAAAATACAAAAATTAACTGGACATGGTGGTGCGTGCCTGTAATCCCAGCTACCTGGGAGGGGGAGGCAGAAGAATTCCTTGAACTTGGGAGGCAGAGGCTGCAGTGGACAGAGCCAGACTCTGTTCCCCCCACCTCATAAATAATTATATATATATATATATATATATATATATATATATATATATAAAATATATAAACATATATTTTTTATATATATATATAATATATATAAACATATATATTATATATATATTATATATATAAACATATATATTATATATATAAACATATATATTTATATGTGTGTGTGTGTGTGTGTGTGTGTGTGTGTGTAATTTTAAAAAAAAGAGAGAGAGAGAAGGCAAGGTAATTGCTAGGGAGCCGTTGTAAAGGGTACTGAAAAGACCCCCTCATCTCTGCCCAGTCTTATGACGGATGTGGGAGAGGACTAATGCCATATCAAGAGCCAAAAAAAGGGAGGGAGATGTTTAGAGGAGAGATGGGTATATTAAGTTTGCTGAAGAATTACTGTGGTTTCCTTATGGCAGATGAATAGGTTTCAGCTAAAAAAATTAATTAAATTAAAAAGTACTGTAGGAGAGTGTTATCTGCTTCTATTAGAGGGAGAAACTGGAGCTTTAAGAAATTATTTCCTCAAAATCATAAACCTCATACAATTTGAGACACAATTTGAATACTAGTATCATTCCAAAGTACAAGAACTCCTAAAATATTTTCTGATCATGATTTAGACACTCTCTAATGCAGTTAGGGAAAGAGTAATATCTTTGTGAAAATTACCTCTGACTCTTTCCAAATTCATTCTGCATGACATGCTAAAAATTAATATCAATCTTTACCAGTTTTAAGATACTTCTGAAAATCACTTTTTTCTGCATCATTCATATTGAATATTTGATTATTTTGTGGATTGGAAACATGTCATATAGTAAAAATAGATAGAAATGGACAGTCTGGGTTCCAACCCCAGCTTCTGAACTTTATTAGATGTGAGATTTGAACAAATCAGTCTCTGTTTCCATGTTTATAATATTTGGATAACAATATCTAACTTGTAATTACATAAAAATGGTGTTGAGGTTGGAAAAGAAACTTAAATTCAACATTTTTATTTCTACATTATAAAGAATAAATAATACTCATTATAATGATGATTTTTTGTTCTTATGAGACACCAGCAAAGAGAGGAAGAATAGGTATGCAATTTTTAAGCTGTTTCTAGATGTTCTGTACCTAGATTTGTGTCTTCATTTTATAGACCTAAAGTTTCTGTTATTTAATAAAGCACAATAATCAATGTTTATGTATCCAAAGGTAAACAGAGATGTATAAGGAGCATAAAGGTAATTTTTACTACAAAGCTAAAGGAGAACATTAAGTGTGATAGAAATTATTAATAGAGAGACAGAGAAAGAGAGGACTTAGGCAGTATGGTGGGATAAGTAATTGAGTTTTTTGAATTAGATCCCTAATATTTAAATGTAAGTTGTTTGCATGTCCCTAATGTAAAAATCCCTCATTCATATCAAGACTTGATTAAAGTCAGCTACAAATTCATGCCTTATTAACAGAAGAGTGAATCAATTGTTAGAGGAAAGAATAAATCATCCTTTCAAAGCCATATATTATTTAAAGAATTAGTGTTTAAACCCCACATCAATCCTACCCTGCTTTCTTCACTACTCTCCCCTTTTATTTTTCCTCTACTACTTTTGTGACTTGAGATTTGGGCTGTTTCTTATACAGATCACCCGACCTTTGGGGAATTAACAACTTTTTACCTTTCAGGAATCAGCTTAAAGGGACACCCCAGGGGCTTTATAACTCAAGGCTAGCTCAGAAAATAATTTAACCTGGTATTTCTCCACAGAAAATACATGGATAAACTCTAACTTTTCAGCAGAAGTGAGAGTTGCTCATCCTAGATAAGAGATCATGCTCCAGAGAAAGGGAATGGGTTGGGCTTGTGACATTTCCATAAATGGCAGGGGTCCTGGACAAAATAACAAGCACTGACAGAGACAGGAAGAGTGAATAATTGCATGAAAGACTGTTAGGTGTTGGACATTAAGTGTGGTGGCTATGGAAGCAATAACTAGTACTCTCTGAGGCTGATCATGTTCGCCAAAAAGATTCTGTGAGGTTATATAACACAACTCAAATATCAAAGAAATGTAGACAGATAGTTGTGCAAAAATCAGTAATGGGTATGTGCATTTTATGCAGAAAGACAGAAGGTAATCACAAAAGCCATCAGGACTGAATGCCATAATCATCTTCATTTAAGTAGAACCAGGCAAGCATTAGGATATCATCAGACAATATAACAAAAGTGATAGGGAGCCTTAACAGTGAGCGGCATTAGATGGTGGAAGTATTTCATGTGATGTTGAAAAATAAAGATATCTGATATTTTTGCAAGCTAAGTGTCAAGAACAAAATGAAACCGGGTCACACAATTTGAAAATAGAAAGTTAACTATCTTATCTTGGCAGAAGATGGTAATATAATTAACAAAAGTAGGTATACCTTTACTTTATGGTTAAGATTACAGACCCTAGTGTAAGATGCCTGAGTTAGAATCCTCATATAGAATTAAAACCTCCCTCAAACATTTGTTTCAAGTATTCAATTAGTTCATTCATGTGAATTAGCTCACCCTAGCTCCAGACGCATAGGAGGCACTCAAGATGTAGTAGTTTTATGAATAGTTGCACTCTAAATAATTTTGAAAAATGTCTAGCCACATTTTTATGACACAAAACAGACCTAAAATAAACTAAATTTAGAAAAAAATACAATCATTATATATATATGTAAAATATATAGACATGTAAAAAATATGTAAATATATATATAAATATACAAAATATATTCTTATATTTATATATGATCTACTAGCTGGAGAAGAATTAGAACATTGGTCTGAATTTCCTTGGGAGATGAACACATTACTAGGCTCCTTCCTTTTGATATAATTAGAACTCAAGGTGGTAAACAGGGCCACAGAATTGCCATCCCCGAATAATTGTGTTACTCTGTTTTATAAATACATTATCAGTAAGAAAAAACTTCAACCTTTGTATTAACAAAGTTTAAACACTTGCAACATTTAAACTAATTACATTTTAATGGGAAATCTTGGCTTTTTAATATTTTTCAAGATAGACAGATGCTTCCCTACTGGTGACAGTTGTCTTCCTAGGGCAATTAGTCAGTCTCCAAATGAAGACTTAGCATTTCATTTTCAGCTTTAAGTATCAGGCATTTAAATATGTTTGGAGTGTTAATTAATTTACATTTTTTTAAAAAAGCCATAAGAATGTTTCTGATAAATCGTAGATTCTTCATAATCAGTTGCTATATGGCATTAGGTGTTTATATATCCCCTTATTCATAGAATTATCAACATGCCCCACTTACAATTATAAGAGTAAAATGCAAATTGAGAATAGTTACTATTTTAATGTCATAAAATTTGTGAAATTAGGGATGTATGCCGTTTAAGGACCACTAAAATTGCTATAAAACGCTACTGTGGATGTTGACTGGTTTTCAGGTCCCATGTAGGTTGTTTGTACATACAATAACTTTGGCTCATATTTTTATGCTGCAGTTGAGGTATTAATATCGTTGTTTTGCATAAGAGATTTAAAACTCAGAGAGCCCAGATACTTTGCCTCAGTTTACACATATACTAAAAGTATAGTCATAATTCTAATTCTAAATTTCTAATTTCAACATACTTTTTGTAACACACACTCTGCCTGGATACTTTGAGTAAAGTTTACTTAAACACAGAGAATGTTTTGAAGTGTGAATAGTAGAGTAATTTAATATTGCATTACACTGTGAATGATGCAGAAACATTGGGCTAGTGCTAGAAGAGCTGTTACTATTTCTGGTCCCATAGGGAAAATGATAGCAAATGGCAATTTAAATATAGTGTTGTGTTAAATATACATATATATGTATATATATATTTAAAATATAAATATTTATAATATATTATAAATATATTTATATAATATATATATTTATGTGATTAAAATGTAAATATATATATTATATATTTATATGTAAATATATTTATATGTAAATATATAATATATATATAAATGTAAATATATAAGTAAATATATGTATTTAATATATATGTATAAATATATATATATTTACTTAAGTGTCATCCCATTTATTGTCACTCTCTTCTACTAAAGTATGTTTCCAAGAGAGGAAAGATTGTATGTGTTTCTTTAAAAATGAACTTCAGTACCTAGTACTATGCCTGAAATATAAAAATTACTCAATAATTGTTATATTAAGTTGACTAAAGAATAAAATTTAGGCATCAATTATGCATTGGCTAAAAAAATAGTATATTTTGCTTATATAAGTTCTTGCATGGTTGTACTTAAGGAAGACATATTTTAAAAGACAGGTTTCTACAGTGTGGGCAGCATAGCAAGAGCCTATCTCTACAAAAAAAGAATAAAGAAAAATTAGCCAGGCACGGTGGTACACGCTTGTAGTCTCAGCAACCTGGAAAGCTGAGTGGGAGAGTCATTTGGGCCCAGGACTTTGAGATTGCAGTGAGCTATGACTGTACCACTACCCCCAGGCCTAGGCAACAGAACAGGATCCCATCTCTTAGAAAAAAAAAAAAAGCCGGGCGCGGTGGCTCACGCGTATAATCCCAGCTCTTTGGGAGGCCGAGGCAGGTGGATCACGAGGTTAAGAGATTGAGACATCCTGGTCAACATGGTGAAACCCCGTCTCTACTAAAAATACAAAAATTAGCTGGGCATGGTGGCGCGTGCCTGTAGTCCCAGATACTCGGGAGGCTAAGGCAGGAGAATTGCCTGAACCCAGGAGGCGGAGGTTGCAGTGAGCCGAGATCGCGCCATTGCACTCCAGCCTGATAACAAGAGCGAAACTCTGTCTCAAAAAAGAAAAAAAGAAAGAAAAAATCAGGTTCCCAAATATTGGATGATACTTTAATAAAATAAGCTCATATTACAAGAACAGTTTTATTACTTCTATTTTACTGACAAAGAATCGGAATATTAGTGGATTTAGGCAATTCTCACAAGGTAATGTTCCATATTATATGTCACTGTGACTCAGTTGAATCCAAATACAGTTTTACTTACTAGAAAATAACATGTAATTTCTACTATCTTACTCTGGCTGAGCGCAGAGAAGGCTTTCCAGGTGAGACTATTGACAAGATTGAGTTAGAAGACTAAAAGAAACATACTACGCTGGCAAGTAATGGTACTCTTTCAAAGGCAAATGAAGAATAAGTGTCAATAGGCAGAGGTGGGTATATCGTGATTCTAAGGTTGATTGGTTTCAATCACTTTAAATGAAAGTGATTTCATTTAAGTGAAATTGCCCAATTGGCCAGCAATGTTTATCATTGTCCTCTTATGATTCCCAAATGCTTGCCCATATCCCGGTCAGAGTGCCTATAATCTTTGCCATAAGCTTTTCTGTTAGTTTGAAAGGAACATTATTGGACAGTTTTATCAATTCCACAAACCTCCTAGAGGCAGAATGTGAACTTGACACAAGACTAGGGCCTTTATTTTGGTCAAAACTCAACTGCACCACTGATCTCTCTGTCATCTTTCATACATTCTAAGTATAAAGGAAGGATCAACTTCCTAAAAGTCGAATTAGTTTTTCACGCTCTCAGAGTCATGTTAACATGAGTGATTTTTTTTTTTTTTCTTTTGAGACGGAGTTTCACTCTTGTTACCCAGGCTGGAGTGCAATGGCGCGATCTCGGCTCACCCCAGCCTCTGCCTCCTGCGTTCAGGCAATTCTCCTGCCTCAGCCTCCCTAGTAGCTGGGATTACAGACACACGCCACCATGCCCAGCTAATTTTTTGTATTTTTAGTAGAGACAGGGTTTCAACATGTTGACCTCGATGGTCTCGATCTCCTGACCTCGTGATTCACCGGCCTCGGCCTCCCAAAGTACTGGGATTACAGGCTTGAGCCACCGTGCCCGGCCATAAGTGATTCTTTTTAAGGAATTCTTGTTTTGAAGAGAAAGAGCCCCTTTAAAATTTTATAAACTGACTCTGGGTCACACTTACTAGACTAAACCTTGAAATAATTCCAGGCAAAGAAGAAAGCATAGTATAGTTAAATTAGAAACCACCCCCATCACCCTCATTCCACTATACAGTTCCCCACATACTGCCACTTTTTCTGAATATGTGGCCCAGGATCCAAAGGGCTCATTTCAGTGACTGAGTTTTAGTATTTTAAGAATAAAGATAATATCAAAGATGTTTTTCTTAAAAATAGGCTAAAAGTGGCTGGGCACAGTAGCTCAGACCTGTAATCCCAGTGCTTTGGGAGGCAGAGGTGGGTGTATCAAGTGGTCAGGAGATTCAGACCATCCTGGCTAACATGGTGACACCCTGTCTCTGCTAAAAGTATGAAAACTTAGTCAGGCATGGTGGTACATGCCTGGAATCCCAGCTATTCCAGAGACTGAGACAGGAGAATGGCTTGAACTGGACTCAGTGAGCTGAGATCTCACAACTACATTCCAGCCTGGGCAACAGAGCAAGACTCCACGTTAAAAAAAAAAAAAAAAAAAAAAAGGAATAGGCTATCAGAAGCACCTGAGAACCTATTAAATTTAAATATTTATAGGAGCCATGCACACTTACTAAATTTCTGAAACTGGATAAAGGAATCAGAAAATTGTTAAAACAGTTTCCTGAATGATCCTTAACACACACTAAAACTGGAAATCCGACTGCTCCCATCTGAACTCTCCTGTGCACCCCTATGCTCACAGGGAGTGGATGACTCCAGAAACACCAAGCCTCAATATCGTATGACTCATCTATTAGAACATCACTTTATGCCAAATTTAAAACTGTCTTTTTATAGCTGCCCACACATTAGGTCAAAATAAGATCAATTTCAACAGTTACAATGAGCATGGAACTCAGTATTCCTATTTTTTTTTCTAAACTGTAAAAAGCTGGAAAAATCTAGAAGAAGAAGTGCTGTCACTGGGAAAACTTAAGAGCAATAGAAATGATCACTGACATAAAATAAAGTGGTATGATTTGGTAAGAGGCAAATGGAAGAAATAAAATCACCAGTTGCTTCCCCTTACTAAAGGATTCTTTTCCCTCTAGTTGACATTCAGCATTATGAAAGACATGTAATTCTAAAAAGTAATTTAAATTTTGACTTCATTATTTTATTAAAATTTTATTTTAAATCACATCATGATTTTACAACTTAAAGTTTTGGTTGGCTGCTGAATTATAGAATAATAAAGCTCCAGTGGTTTTGATTGATATTTCAGTATCCAGTGTCAAATACTGACAAAGTCTAATCTCTTGTACTTCCTAACACAGCAATGTTTTAGAATATACCAGACTATGTTTTACAACCTTTTCTTAGTTGCATCTGTCTTTTCCTGACTCTGTACCTTTTTCTGAAACACCTTCCCACTGACTGGGAACCGTCTTTCCCACCTCCTTTTCTCCTCCAACAACCACAATTCTTTTTTCACTTGCAAATTGTGCATATTTTTCAGGATTCAACTCAAATGCCTCTTCTAACTGAAAGAAGTGGGGGTATATATATATACATATATATATACACATATATACATATATATATACATAATATATATGTATATATATGCATTCATGCATTCATTTATATATGCATTCATGTATATATTCATATACATGAATATGTGCATGTGTGTGCATGTTTGGGTTTTATATGTCTTAGTGAAATCTGTATTTGTATGATACATGGTTACCAACTTTAGTAATAATATTCATTCTCTTCTCTAGGTAATAATCACTATAGTTATATTGCCAGTTGCTCTGGCCTATATTTACCATATATGAGATTCTATGAAGTAATATTTAAGAAGGCAGGATTTAATGTCTGTCTTCCTGTGTTCCCATTCAGACTTTACCACTGAGAGCTGCATGAGGTTGAACAAGCTCCTTGTATCCTCTTCTACAGATGAAGATAATATGAGAATAAATATTCAGTGATTTATGTATAATGTAAGTATAAACAATATATACTTTCTATAATTAATAACATGACAATATCGTTTGAAATTTATCATATTTGTACTACTATATTTCACAGACAAGGAAATGAGACTTAGAGATGAAAGCCATCTCTCCCAACATTGCATATATAAAAACAAATGAGTGCTGTAATAGACATTTTAACATGTGTAAATGTTTTTTACCTACATATATCCTTTGTGACTGATACTGCACTGAGTTTATTTTCTACCTGAGGATGCTAGATATTACTTCCACACATCTCTAATTACTCTGCCCAACCATACAGAATGCTTTTGTCACCCTGCCAGGAGGTAGCTCAGATTTCATCATGTAAATTATAAAATAAGTTAGGAATAAGTATAGCATTCTGTCATCTGGTACCTAATTTGGGATATTAATATTTTTGCAACACTAAATATTGTCTGTTCCTCTATTATTCTTGTATATCTCCTGTTACTTAGCCATCAGGAGTATTACACTATTAAAAATACCCTCTGGATTGAATGTGCTTTTTGTAAACTTATGACAGGCCATGCTTTGATTAAATCATAATATGCCAAAAATATAAGAAATATATATATTTGGATAATTAACAGTTGGAATTAAGAGATGAATAGCACTTCCTCCTCCTTACCAGTTGGTTGGTGATTATAACTGGTATTTTCGTCCAGGGCAATTTTTGTCATCAATTTTTCTTACAGAAACTTACAGCCACTTTATCTTTTCAGCTGCTGTAATTCACCCAATTTCATATAAGGATTATAGAAGACTGAATTAAAATCAGACGAGAAAAATACTACTTCCCAGAGTTTTATGTCTCAGTGGTATTAATCAATGGGCTGTGTTTGAATATTTTCACAATAATTAATGTACAGGACTATAGAATACTTTGCCCTGTCTTGCTATGGAAATTTTCCAAAATGTGTTATTTTTGATAGTTCTTAAATTTCTAGCATTTTTTTTTTCTTTTCTCTTCAGTGATGACACAAAAAGCCACTCTGTGTCCTCTAAAGCAAGGATTCTAGGATTGGTCTGTAGAGATGCAGTACAGCCTGCAATCCTCTCTTCCCCAAATGAGACAAGTCTTTGAATTCATATTGGAAGTATTATGAGCAATGCAGGTACACTCCGTTAGGCAGCATCTTTGCCTCAAAAGGACAGAAGACCCCATTAGTAGGAATATTTTTTCTTTTGCAAACATTTGCGTTATGAGGCACTCTGCTAGGTATTTGGTATATGTCATTATGAATCCAGATAGATCCTTGATAATTTGGTGTTACTATTCCCATTGTATAGAAGAAAAAACTGAGGATATGAGTGAGGAAGCTATTTTTCCATCTCAAAATTGCTGGAACAAAAGAGGAGACAATTGTGACTTAGCCCCTTTAACTCAAAACGTATGTTCCTATGCTTTTAACGTCCTATCCAAAAATCATTTTCCAGACCAATTACAAGAAGCTTTCTTTTTTTTTTTCTAGTAAATTTAAGAATTCAGGTCTCATATTTAAGTCTTCAATTTGAGTTGATTTTTATACATGGTGTGATATAAGGTCCAATTTTACTCTCTGCATGTGAATATCCAGTTTTCTTTTTCTTTTTTTTTTTTTGAGACAGAGTCTTGCTCTGTCGCCCAGGCTGGAGTATAGTGGTGTGATCTTGGCTCACTGCAACCTCTGCCTCTCAGGTTCAAGTGACTCTTCTGCTTCAGCCTCCTAAGTAGCTGGAACTAGAGGCGCATACTACAGCGCTCAGCTAATTTTTGTATTTTTAGTAGAAACGGGGTTTCACCATATTGCCCAGTTTGGTCTCGAACTCCTGACCTCGTGATCTGCCCGCCTCGGTCTCCCAAAGTGCTTGAATTACAGGGATGAGACACTGTGCCGGGCCTGGATATCCAGTTTTGCTATCACCATCCTCCCTCTGTTGTGTTTTAGCACACTTGTCAACAATCAGTTGACTATAGATGTGTGACTTTATACATCTTAACTATGTACACAACTTGTAATTGTCAAATTATACCTCAAGAAAGTTGGGAAAAACATACTTTTTTATCAGTACTATCTATGTTAGGTTGACTCTAGAGGATTTAGAAAAAGAAAAGAAATACTGCATAATTGCCAGTGAAGTGAAAAAGAACACCGAGAGGTCAAACTCGGGAGCAGCAGCAGAAACAGAAACCTTGAGAGGCTTTTGTGTTTTAGTCACTTTGTTGTTGTGTCTTGAACAAATTCATGGCACATATTTGCTATCCATTAATGCCTGTTAAACAAATTTAAGTTAATTACATTGACTTGTACAACCTAAAGGTAATTTTATTTTAGAGAACATCAGTAATACAGTTCAATTCAACAAACCTGAATACATAATAAAATCATCAAGAACTGTTAGAAATATAGATTCCTGAGGCCTCTCAGGCACTAATTCAGTAAGTTGGAACCCAAGAACCTGTAATTTGAATAATCACCCTGGTCATTTTTGTTCAGCTATCATGGCTGTTGCCATGTGGACAGAATCTAAATAGAAAGTGACTAGATTTGAGCTTTGGGGAGAAAGAACAGGGATTGAATTCTAGAGCTATTTTTTGTCTTTTGTAATATGTACTTATCTTCAGTGAATCCCATTTTGGTTTTATATTTAACATGGAATAACACTCTATACCTCACGTGTCTATTATAAGAATTATGTATGGTAAGGCCCAGGACACCTGCCACATAGCAGAGGCTTAAACAATCCTAGTAATTTTCATATAAACACTGTATCTTCAACATCCCCATGCTAACCTAAGGAACCTGTTCTTTGGTGCTTTTTCATTTTGTTTTTTGGTTACCTAATGTGATGAGATGAACTCACTGGAATTTTAAATACAAGGGGGAAGGCAGCAATGTCTTATTTTCTTTTCTCATATAACTCAACAAATATTGTTGGAGTTTTTTTCTATCTTCTTTAGATAATCTCTGCCCAGGGAAGCTAATAACATGAGATAGATTTAATGGGAAAAAAGTCCATGAAAAGTTTAAATAGACCTGGTTTTCATCCAGGCATAGAAAGAGTAGGGGCCATTCTGAAGAACTGGATACTAGAAACGAGGTACTAGATACTAGGTACTAGATATTAGGTAAAGCACGTAGGTAATCAACTATTTTGTATCTGAAGATGTTTCTGGCCACACCTGTTATGCTAGACCCATGAGACAGAAGCTGGCAAGTTGGAAAGAGACAAAGGAGGTGATTAATACTTGACAAAAACTGATGAACAGGGAAAGGATTTCTTTCTTTTGAATTGTTGAAAATGAATGCCAATGTTCCAACCCTGTCCTCCTTTTTTCTTAAAAGAAAAAAGCCATGTGACTTCAACCATGAGAGGAGTTCTAATTATTGATCTGTTAGATGAAAGACTAATATAATTCTCACAGTGTTAGTGTGAGTGTGAAGATGAAATACAGTAAGTTATGGAAGTAATTACATGCCAATATCTCCCTGTTTCACAAATTATCTAGCATAAATTTTGCATATATTAAAGCATTTCTATTGGAAAAGTCAGCAGTATAGGGTGTGGTTACAGGTATTTCAGGTGATGATTATTTTATTTACTCATTGAGAATTACTAATCATTAATTGAGAAAAATGTGGAACAAATCCCTTTTGATGTCGCATGGCACACAAACTAAACAGAATTGGGATTCCTAAGCTATAACAAAGTTAGATGAAAGCAATTATCTCATTAAGATAAATGGAGGCACATGTGTATTCTTTACTGTTCCATTATTATTCAGTCAACAGTAGGAATGTAGTTCTTTTAAATTTAAACAAGAATATAGATTCTCATAACATAGCAATGAACTTGCTGAAGAAAATATTCCAGGAAGTTAAAACAAATCCAGTAAAATCACAACCTTACAGGAAGTGTTCTGTGGGAAGGAAAAAAGGAAGAGTCAAGAAAAATCAATCCACTTAGAATCTACATTTAATGCCTCCCTCTCTTTCTCTTTCTGTGTGTGTGTTTGTGCGTGTGTGCGCGTGTGTCTGTGTGTGTGTGTTTATAATTAAAGATTAAGAAGATATGAATCTAAAGATTCTAACCAAGGGCACAAAAGCTGGAAGTAAACTATTGATTAGCATTGTGTTCTACAAAAGGGTAATTTCCAAAGAGTGTGGGAAAGGTCCTGTCTCTTCTTGCTTTTAGGAAGGAAGTCACACAAGGCTTTACAAAGAGGGCACTAATTTAATCTTGAAATCAGCATGGGATTGATGGGTAGTGACATTTCAGAAAGCAGAAAAAAGTATGTGCAAAGGCAAAAAGGGGTGTTTAGGGAATTAGGAGAAATTCATTATGGCTGAAGTATAGGTTGAGAGGAGAATAGACTGAAGAGTCAAGGAAATGAACACTCTCAAAGGGCCTCATAAATGATACCACAGAAAGCCATTCAAGGTGTTCACATACTTGACTGCTTAATGTCTTATTGCATAAGCAAATTAAGGGTGGTTATTGGGTGCTTTTATGTACAATATTCAACTGAATTCTCATATCACTATGTAGTAGCCATATCCAAGCATTTTGCAGATTAAAGAGGAGATATCAAGAGTATGATGTCACTTGGATAATCTCACTCAAATGGAAAGTGAAAGGTCTGAGCATAATACTTGGATGTGTTAATACCCAGCTTTATTATTACAGAGAATTGTCTTAGATTCAAGTGAAAGTAAAGCTAAGTCATAGTATATGTATCAAAACCATAAGCTACATTAAAGTTTTACAAAATCCAAGAAAATGTCATCCACTAAAACAACTGGAATAATGGTCTTGAATGGCATTAAATTAATTTCTGTCTCTTAAAGTCACATTTGTCTCTTAAAGTCACATTTTTTTCTCTGCAGATACTGCTTCACATGCTAGGAAATATGATCATTGACAATTTTTTTAAGTATTTTGTTGTATACTTTCAACTATGCGGACAATTCATGCAAAGCTTTAATTCTTTTTTTTAAACAGAGGTATGTGTGTCCTTTAGTGTCCTATTATCATTCAGTCAAATTTCTTATCTCCAATTTAACTTTAACTTTAAAAGAACTACATTCCTGCTGCTCTCACGTTAAATTTCTTTTTTTAAGGCCTGTGGCCAGGATTTCAATTCTAGACCAATAAAATCAAATGTAATATGGGGTTGTGAGGTTACATGGCATTCACATAGGAATGAAGAAAAGACAAAACATATATTAGAGATATCCACAAAAGAGTCAGTGTTTACTTTGTAAAGCTATCATTTATTAAGAAATGGAGTGATGAGCTTATTAATACCATGTCATAGTTTTAAACTATGATAGTGAGGTATAAGTATTTCTGTTCCAAAGCCAAACTACAATTACCTACTCCAGTCTGTGAGACTTTATTGTTTTGTTTTGTTTTGTTTGCTTTGTTTTGAGACAGTTTTGCTCTTGTTACCCAGGCTGGAGTGCAATGGCGCAATCTCGGCTCACCGCAACCTCCGCCCCCTGGGTTCAGGCAATTCTCCTGCCTCAGCCTCCTGAGTCGCTAGGATTACAGGCACGCGCCAACATGCCCAGCTAGTTTTTTGTATTTTGAGTAGAGACGGGGTTTCACCATGTTGATCAGGAATGGTCTCGATCCCTTGACCTCGTGATCCACCCGCCTCGGCCTCCCAAAGTGCTGGGTTTACAGGCGTGAGCCACCATGCCCGGCCCCTGTGAGACTTTTAGTCATCATTTTTCACCCTTGGGAAATGCTAAGATTAGTGTGATATGATAGGTACAGTTTTATCAGCCATCCAAAAAGACTTTGGTTCTATGTATTGCTTAGTCACTAATTTGGCATTTTTACCATATGCACATCATTTAACCTATCTGAGCCTACGTTTTCCAAGCTAGTAAAATAGATATGATAATGTCACCTTAAAATGATGTCAAGATAATTAGACACAATTTAGTTTCTGTATGAAACAAAACTAATAACTACAACAAAAAACCAAAAATAAAACTTGGATCAATGAAATGTGAGGTTCATCAATATAACTATCTTTCTTACCTTAGTTATTGCTGTATTTCAGAACCTGACATGTAATTGAGACTCAATAAATATTAGGAAAACATATTTAAATAATAGAATAAGTAATTAAATAAGTTGGATAATTGATACAAAAAAGTAATTTCTTAATACATGATAATCTGAACAATCATTTCTCTACATGCAAATCATACAAATCAATTGTAAATATGTCAAACCATGGCAAATAAGTTAACTTGAAACTTTAAACAAATTTCAAAACTATTGGTAATGCTGAAGTGTATTGGCCATTGGTAATTAATATAGACCTTTGGATTTCAAAATGTGAAAAATCAAAGATTTATGTTTTTATGTAATTATGGAGAACTAAATTTCACAAAACTAATGAGAAATTGAAAGGTATCAACCCACTGATAACAAAAAAGTATTGAATCTTTAGAAACTATATTGGACTTGAAAGTGATTTGGCTCTTGTTGAGAAAACACTGAATGTTGAGTTTTTATTAAAATATAGGTGATGTCGACATTCAGAAGAAAAAATAACGCAGAATGACTTTGTACTGTCTCTATGGTATCATTTTATCTGTAATATAAATCCCCTTTCAATAACTTCAGGGCACAAAAAATTTGTTATACTGCCTTTTCTGAGTTATAGAGTACAATAAAGAACTCTATAAATGTTGAATTCAGAAGTAGCAGCTGTGTTATCTGAAACACTGGTTTCTTTCCTGTTTACAACTTTGGCATTCATAATAGTTACTATAATATAGTAATGGCCTCATCTCCTTTTACCATATTTCACATTATTTGTTTATTTATTTATCCTCATATTCTCTGCTTTCCAGATAAAATGCCCCTTTCCCCTTTTTCTGGTTGTTTTTGGTGTTCTGTCTTTGTAGCATACTTTGTTTGGAGGCTGCATACTATGATATTGCATATCTGAGACAACATGCCTCTTCTTGGAACAATTCATCTTCACAGTAATGTTAGGAAATGTGCTTTTTTCCTGCCTCTAAATCCTACTGGAACAATTTTAACCTAGAATGATTTGTGTTACGAAAGCCCACCAAGGAGATTTATGGGACCTCCTTCACTGGAGAGTTGTGCCAGGCATAATTAGGTGCACTGCACTGAGTACTTGAAGAATGCCATTCAGAAGTGCAGATGGCTGTTTGCACCCCTGGCCTCACCCTCAGGAAGCCAGGGGTTAGCCCAGCTGATTAGTCCTATTTTAATGAATTCACTTCCTAGATACAGTGGGGGTACATGCACTGGGTAAATAAAACCAATCAAAATAGGAGAAACTGGCCAAAACAGAGGGGCTACAATCTCCTTTCAAGTCTGAAATTCAGCAGGGTGTCAAATCTTAAAGTTCCAAAATGATCTCCTTTCATTCCATGTCTCACATTCAGGTTATGCTGGTGCAAGAGGTCGTTTCTCATGGTCTTGGGAAGTTCTGCCCTGTGGCTCTGCAGGTTACAGCCTTCCTCCCAGCTGCTTTTACAGGCTGGCATTGAGTTTCTACAACTTTTCCAGGTGCAAGGGCCAAGCAGCCAGTGGATCTACCATTCTTGGGGCTGGAGGACAATAGCCCTCTTCTCACAGCTCAACTAGGCAATGTCCCAGTAGGGACTCTGTGTGGGCACTCCAATGCCACATCTCCCTTTTGCAATGCCCTAGCAGGGGTTCTCCATGAAAGCTCTACCCCTGCAGCAAACTTCTGCCTGGGCATCCAGGCATTTTCATACATCCTCTGAAATCTAGGCAGAGGTTCTCAAACCCCAATTCTTGACTTCTGTGCATTTGCAGGCTCAACACCATGTGGAAACTGTCAAGGCTTAGGACTTGCACCCTCAGAAGCCATGGCCCGAGCTCTATGATGGCCCCTTTCAGCCATGATTGGAGCAGCTGCAATGCAGGGCACCAAGTCCCTAGGCTACATACAGCATGGGAAACCTGGGCCCAGCCCTTGAAACCACTTTTTCCTCCTAGGCTTTCAGGCCTGTGATGGCAAAGGTTGCCAGGAATGTCTCTGACATGCCCTGGATACATTTTCCCCATTGTCTTGGGGATTAACATTTGGCTTCTCATTACTTGTGTACATTTCTGAAGCTGGCTTGAATTTCTTCTCAGAAAATAGAATTTTCTTTTCTATCACATTGTAAGGCTGCAAATTTTCCAAACTTTTATGCTCTGCTTCCCTTATAAAACTGAATGCTTTTAACAACACCCAAGTCACTTCTTGAATGCTTTGCTGCTTAGAAATTTCTTCCACCGGATAGCCTAAATCATCTCTCTCAAATTCAAAGTTTCAGGTATCTCTAGAACAGGGACAAAATGCAGCCAGTTTCTTTGCTACAATATAACTAGTGCCACCTTTACTTCAGTTCCCAACAAGTTCAGTTCCTCATCTCCATCTGAGACCATATAAGCCTGGATTTCATTGTCCATACCATTATCAGCATTTTATTCAAAGCCATTGATGAAGTCTATAGGGAGTTCTAAACTTTCTCACATTTCCCTGTCTTCTTCTGAGTCCTCCAAACTGTTCCAACCTCTGCCTGTTACCTAGCTCCAAAGTTGCTTCCACATTTACAGCTATCTTTTCAGCAGTGCCCCACTCTACTGGTACCAGTATATTGTATTAGTCCCTTTTCATGCTGCAGATAAAGAGGTATCTAAGACTGGACAATTTACAAAAGAAAGAGATTTAGTGGACTTACATTTCCACAGGCCTAGGGAGGCCTCATAATCATGTTGGAAGGCAAAAAGAAGCAAGTCACATCTTACGTGGATGAAGGCAGGCAGAGAGAGAGCTCATATAGGGAAATTCTTCTTTATAAAACCGTCAAGACCTCGTAAGAGACTTATTCACTATCATGAAAACACTATGGTAAAGATTTGCCCCCATGAATCAATTATCTCCTACCAGGTCCCTCCAACAACATGTGGGAATTCAAGATAAGATTTTGGTGGGGACACAGAGCCAGACCATATCAAGAATCTACATAGAAAGGGTGTCTTTATTAAAAAAAAATTTTAATTTGTCACCATGACCGCATTTATATAGTGCATTTCCAGCCCAAAATGTCATTCTTTATAAGACTTTGAAATTCAAATTCGATTTAAATTTACCTGGCATTAGAACAGTTCTCTCTCTCTCAACATATATACACACACACACACAAACACACACACACCCCTATATCTCTCTATGTATAGATAAGTCAGTAGATGTAGATATATATTATACTCTCTCTATATATATATGTATTTGTATAGCTGTATAGTTATATGTCTATCTAGATATATATATCTCTGTATATAAATATATGAAGATAGAATTTTAATACCAGCACATAGAATATATATATATCTTTATATATCTCTCATATATATATACATATAGAGAGTATAATATATATGTAATATTCTTTGAATAAACTAGCCCTTAAATATCTTTCTTTCTCTCTATTCTCTCTGGATAGATAGATGGATAGGTAGATATAGGCTCTCTCTCTCTATATATATATATACCTTTTTTTCTGTATATAAATATAGATATATAGGTAGATATCATATGCTCTTTCTATATATACACGGTTATATAATTTTCTCTATATATAGATATATATTCTCTCTATATAGATATATATTATATGCTTTCTCTCTATATAGATATGTTATATGCTCCCTATATATCTACATACAGATATACAGATAAGTATTATACATTCTCTGTATGTCTATAGATATATAGGCTCCCTCTCTACATATATATACTACACTTTCTCTACATATCTCTATATATATACAGAGAAAAAGATATAGATATATAGATATGTATATATTTTATATACTCTATATAAAAATATAATGCTCTACATATAGCTATATTAAACACTGTATATGTAGCTACATAGTATATGTGCTTTCTATATATACCTATAGATATATACATACATGTTTTCTCTATATAGAAATAGATATATAGATATGTATTACATACTCTGTATACATTTATCTATACATATTAAACACTATATATATATATTATATGCTCTCTCTACAGATATATATTATGCACTCTATAGATATATAAATAATACACTATGTCTATATATATTATACACTCTTGATATATATATATTGCTATATATTATATGCTCTCTTTTTTATATAAAGATATAGATGTATAGATATACATGAAAGAAATATATAGAGCTATAAATTTTATGTACTCTCTCAATATATGTTATACACTCTCAATATACAGTTATATAGATATATGCTCTCTCTATATATCTATAGACCTAGATATATTGATATACATTTTATGCTATCTATATCTCTATATAGACATACATTATGCTCTCTATATCAATAGATATATATTGATATAGATAAATATATGCTTTCTCTATATCTAGATATATATGTATATATATATGTAGAGATATACACTCTATAGGTCTATAGGTATATACAGATATACATATATTATACCCTGTCTATATTTACAGATATATATTATATACTCTATATATAGATTAGATATATAGATATATGCTCTCTTTATATATATGTATATATATTTGCATATGTATATTTTAAGGGCCAGCACCTTTAGAGACTATTGTGTTAGTACACAAGTAAACACATTGATGCCCATTGGATTTATTCATGACTTATTTTCTATTTGACTTTTTATTTTTATTAGATATTTAATACCAGCACATAGAATATATAATACCATAGAATAAGGTTTATATTTTATTGTATATATTTTGTGGGCTGAAGTTTCTTTCTTCTCAAATATCAGTAAGCTTCTTAGAATACATGATGAAATCATGGAAAACTTCCTATTTCTGACACTGGTTGCTTCAGCAACCTTTATAATTTTCTGTAAAATGTCGTGAGAGTTAAATATTTAATGCTTCAAAATTAACATTGGTCTAGAACAAGTTACAGAAAAAATTCATCTGAATGTTCTTGTACATTAACTTTCTTATATTTTACTTAGGTTGTATTTTTGTTGTGGCTTTTATGGATTAAACAAAAAAAAAGTAAATATCTAACTTGGGAAAGGATCTCATAGAGTATTTACTGAATCCTCTACAGTTACCAATGACGCCAGTGAGGCCCAGAATAAGCAAGAGACTGTCTTTCCAAAGGGTTCACAACACATCTGGCCCTCAAATACATGCCTTTCTATTCTTAACCCTTAAATTTATCTCTTCCTATTCTTAACCCATTTTAGTCCACTTTATCTGGATCTCTCTCAAAAATATATCAGGGAGAGGGGAAGCAGTTTTTGTAAGTAATATTTTAAGCCTTCCTAGGGGCTGTATATAAGCATAAAGCCATGTATAAACATAAAGGGCTGACCTCCTAACTGTTGAAAACATTATATCTCAGTGATGTTTATTAATTATTTGTACATTTTGTAAATATGCCATGGTTCAGGAGAAGTCAGTTTTGATGTTCTTTCTCTTTGAGGATGTTTGAGAAGAAAATGAATTATTTAAATTTTTATTTATGTATCATGAGCTTTATTACCATAACACACACAAAAAATGACTATTATTTAGTGTTATGATCCTGAAATTTTCCCTTTGGGCTAGTGATTAATATCACTGTGTCTGGTGTTTTATTCTTTACCCTGAAAAGGGAGGTGTATCTGTAAGTGAAATCAGGCAAACCACTAGAGTAGTAAGTCAGTAAATAGAAGACAAACTATCAGCACGAAACACTAGGGGAAAATAATTACATCACATCAGCTGTGGAAGAAATCTTTTAGCCTCTGACTTTGTATGAAAACAAATGTTGAACAATGAGAACACATGGACATGGAGAAAAGCATCATACACTGGGGTCTGTCAGGGGGAAATAGGGGAGGGACAGCATGGGGTGGAGAGTTGGGGAGAGAGAGCATGGGGAGAAATGCCAGATACAGGTGATGGGGAGGAAGGCAGCAGATCACACTGCCATGTCTGTACCAATGCAACTAACTTACATGTTCTTCACATGTACCCAAAAACCTAAAATGCAGTAAAAAAAATAAAATAATAAAAATTAGAAAAGAAAGAAAACAAATGGCAGTGGTAAAAGACCAGGAATTGTCATTGCAAACCTATTGGAACAGAAGTAAAAGAAGTTGGTGCTTAACCTGAGCCTAGGCTTTTATTCCATCATGTCAACAGGACACACAGATGGTCCTGTGGATGTCGTGGTAGCTCAGATCAGAGAGAATCAGTGGCAACCCACACAGAAATTTGCAGATATTCTCTGGCTCCATACACAAGCACTGGTATAGTAAAAACAGAGTAGCATTTTGGCACAGTTCAAGGGATGAGACAATTAAGTTAGGCAATGATTAACTTCCCCTTTCGTTTTTTCCATTTTGCATTTTTAAAACCTAAATATGTGGAACTCCCTTATGCTTTACTTTACCAAAAGTATGAATGACATCAAATTCTATCATACTCACTGGCATAACTCTTCACCATGACTTAGGAGACCTTTTGAGATTCTCTTCTGCCTTTTTCTGTGCAACAGGTGTCAAATTCTCTTTTATTTACCCTGCTATAGACAGTTTTATGTTTCTCAGTTTAAAAATTTTAAACATCTGGGCTTCATTTGAGTATGTGACACCATTTTTATTCTTAGAAAACTTGAGACTATCTTTGGTATGACAAAAAATAAATGGAAGACATTTGCAGGAGGCAGGATTAAAGGGGGGAATAATTCCAATTGAGACTGATTCACATTTTTCAAATGTCTCAGAGAAGGGAATGACAGAAGCCATTAAGAAAGATTGCTTCATTTTTGCAGATATCTACCAGTAAAATATTACTATGCTTTCATTTAACAAATGAAAAAAAAATAGGACAATTGCATGTTGAGAAGGGAGTTGAGTAACTTCCCAGGTCCCCATATAGGCAGTGACTGGGAAGCTACCATTTCTGCTCTGCGCTCCTTTCACTGCATTGTGCTAATGGCCTGGTCTGAATGAAATGTAAATATCACATCTCTTCCATGACTCATAAAATGCCCAGTGTCTGAATAGGTTGATTTATTGTGTGTGGCCAAAAAGGAATCTACAGCATAATAGACTATAAAAAATGCAACTATTAAAAACAACCATATATTCTCATTTTACAGATGAAGAAATAGAAAAAGAGAGGAGACATGACTGTCAATTAATCATTAATAGAATTTAATGAATTCAGTTCTGGTTATATCACTCTCCTTAATATTACTTAATTGCTTCCCATTGAACTTAAAATAAATTCCAAACTCCTCACTTTTTGAGATACTTTTCTTCCTTTTTTTCCTATGTAACAAGTAATTATTTTTTATTTGCCCTGCTATAGAATGTTTTATTTTCCTCAGTTTAAAACTGTTAAACATCTGTGCTTCATGACCATATTTTCCTCTATCCTTCCTTGCACACACAGTTCTATACCAACACCTATTTATACTTTAATCTTTCATGCCCTTCCTAGGTAGAACAAAAGTGACTGCCTGAGTTATGTTGTAACATCATTTGTACTTTTTTTTACAGTTGCTGAAGTTGAGATTAATTGTATTTTTAAATTTATTTTTAACCATATTATCTTCTAGATATAATAAACTTCATGAGGGTATGGATTACAACAATATATATTGAATGAATGAAAGTGGAATAAAAAATATCAGGACATCTCATCATATACACTCCTGGTGGGAGTGTAAATTAGTTCTGCCACTGTGGAAATCAGCATGTCAATTCCTCAAGTAACTAAAAACAGAATTACCATTTGACTCAGAAATTCCATTATTGGGTATATATATCCAAAGAAATATAAATCATTCTACCATAAAGATATATGCATGTGTATGTTCATTGCAGTGCTATTCACAGCAGCAAAGACATGGAGTCAACCTAAATGTCCATCAATGGTTGACCTGATAAAGAAATGTAGTGCATATACACCAGGGAATACTTTGCAGCCATAAAAAACGTATGAGATTATGTCCTCTGCAGTGACATGAATGGAGCTGAAGGCTGTTATTCTCAGCAAACTAATGCAGGAACAGAAAACCAAACACCCATGTTCTCACTTATAAGTGAGAGGTGAGCAATGAGAAAAAATGAACATAAATGGGATCATGTACACTGGGAACTACTTAATGGTGGAGGATGGGAGGAGGGAGAGGATCAGAAAAAGTACCATTCAGGTACTGTGCTGAATACCTGGGCGATGAAGTAATCTCTAAACCAAACCTCTATGACATGAGTTTACCTATATAACAAACCCACACATGTACCCCTGAACTTTAAATAAAAGTTAAATAAAACACACAAACCACAATACAACACAGATGAACCTAGTGACATTATGCCAGGTGAAGTAAACTAGGCACAGAAAAACCAATTTTATAAATTTGTTTTAAATTTGGTTTAAAAACCAAATGTATAAATATATAAATTTATATATTTATAATATTTATATATATAAATAAATATATTTATATATATATATTTATATATATATATTTATATGTATATATATAAAAAACATCACTCTGTACCCCATAATTACATATGATTACAATTTCTTAACCAAATGTTTACAATTTCACATGCACAAAATACTAGACATGAGAAAGATCCAAAAGGTTAAGTCAATTTCTCATAGAATGTTTGAATTCTGTCTGCACGATGATGACTTCCTTAAATAGGAAACATTTTCGTTTTAAGTAAGTATCATCTTTACAATGAAGACTTTCTACAGCTAGTTAACATTACTTTTTCACTTGTTTAATGTTGTAAATTTTGAGCACCTCAGGATGATTTGTGAGCCTAGAAATGCTGCCAATTTTTTAAAAATATTGGAATAATTATTTACATAAAACATTTACTGGTAAATAAAAACAATGTGTATTTTATTATATGTTATTTATTTTATTATTTTATTTTTTTGAGATGAGGTCTGGCTCTGTTACCCAAGTTGGAGTGCAGTGGCGCAATTTCAGCTTACCACAACCTCTGCCTCCCAGACTCAAGTGATCCTTCCACCTCAGCTTCCCGAGTATCAGGGACCACAGGTGCACACCACTGTGCCCGGCTAACTTTTTGTATTTTTGACCAAGGAAGGGTTTTGCCACGCTGCTCAGGCTGATTTGAACTCCTGTTCCCAAGGGATCTACCTTTCTCAGCATCCCCAAGTGCTGCGATTACAGGCAGGAGCCACTGTGCCTGGGCATTACATGTTATTTAAATAACGAACCTTATGCTACTGCAATAGATTTATAATGAGGTGTGAAATCCAATGAAAATATGTGTGGAGATCTGTGGAACTGGCCAGTGTAAGAGCTAAACTTCATACCTAAGGAAGCTGGAAACCAAAGTCACTTGTTACTTTACATTATGATTTCCAATGAGACGAAATATCAATCTAAGTTCAATCAGATAAATCATTTTTCTTCTACTATATCCTTGTCTCCCTTCCTTGAAATGGGTGAGAATAGTGAAAACTTCCAAGTCAAAGCTAGCTTTTCTCCTAATGAGAATGCCTATTTTATTCTTAGCGTTTCAGAGGATCTCTGCCTCCTGCTGACTACCAAATGGAATCACCATATGCTCTTCTCCACTGAAACTTTCCCTCACAAGGCAGCACCCATATGCTGCCAGGTCACTGTCGTGGGAATCCATTTGTTGATACCCATTTTTATTACATTCAGAGAACTATGTCAGTTACTATAAAACACCTATTTGAAACAATTTCATCTGCTGAAGAGTTTCAGGCTGCATGACTCTGACATCTCTGTTTTAGGACCAGAAGTATTTTTGGTTCGATTTGTTTTTAATTAGAATTTTTAAATTTCAACTTTTTTTCTTTTAAATTCAAATATATTTGGCCAGGCATGGTAACTCACCACTATAATACCAGCACTGTGAGAGGCTGAGGTAGGAGAATTGCTTGAGGCCAGGAATCAAAACCAGCCTGGGCAACGTATATCAAGACCCTCTCTTCATTTAAAATGATAAGCAAAACAATTGTCAAAGATATGTGCCTTTGATTATTCTAGACTTTATTTGCAAGAGTAGTCTTTCACTAGAGCAGACAACTTTTCTTTGACTTTGTAATCTTCCACTTGAAATTCACTGTAGTGAATTCTTATAATTTTAGATTGCTGCGATATCTTCTTTACCCCCATTAACTTTTGATTAAAGTTGTTCCTTTATCTGCTTAGCCTTGGTAGCTGCACCCATCTCATCAACATCCATATTAACACATAAGTTTAACTTTCTCAGACTAGAAGCAGGGGTCAGTCACCCGTTGCACTGTTGCTAGTTCTACACTTCCTCCCAGTTTCTCAGGGTGGTCAGTCTAGACATATGCCTAATACAATCTCCTCCTGGTTGTCATTTCCCTATGAAACAACCAGATATAACCTACCTGATTGGCCCCTCTCAGCCCATATTGACTATGTAGCTAGACATCTGTGACCACCTCTTTATTAAAGTGTGAAGACCTAGAACTCCTGCCTGCTTGCTTTAAACTCATCAATTAAAAGTTCCCACAGGATACCTGTTTGGATAATGCCTTTGAACCTAATACATGTGTGGCCTCCATATATGCCGTGTAACCCCCAAGACTTGTTAGTCTTAAAAATATTATTTTCATCTTGTGTTTTTATGATTCATTGAAGAGGCATTCTCTATCTTAAAAAATCTCAATTAAAACACCAACTTTTGGGTCTCCATCTGTCTGAGGTCTTTCAGAAGAATGCTGATCTCTACTTAGAATGGTGTTCAGCATATTCTCATAAGTTTCCACACACAATGTAAACATTTTACTCTGAGCATAATATAATATTATAACACTAACTGCCTCTCCTTGAAAAATAGAAGCACCTGATCCTTTAATGTAAGAAGACTGATACAAGCATAATCAATAAAATTGGAACCAATTTGTGTGTACATTTACGTGCATGTATGTATGTGGGGGTGTTTTTATGTGCATGTGTGTGTGTTTTAATAGTTTCCAAACCCTGTGATCCTTTCTGAAAAGGACAAAGAAGTTTTTAGTGCATGTGATGCTTATTTATTCCATTTAATCCTTTCAGTAGACAGCATGAGGTGTTTTCATGGAGTCTCCGCCACAGTATAAGGCAGAGAAACCATGGTGTAGAGAGAGTAATAAACAACCCAAGATCATGATCAAATGGGTAATTGCATTCAAAGTTGAAAACAGGATTGTGAGATTTGAGATTATACATTGTTCCCACTCGCTTTTGTATTTTTAAGCAGGAAGGAACCATATGTGTAGACATTCATAGTCTCTTTTCTTGGCACTTAATCCAATCAATTAAAAAAAAATCCCCCGAGCTCCAAATAGAATTTCCCAAAAAATAATGCATTGACTTTCTAAATTTGAAAGGAACTTCTATTGGACCATATGCAGAAAAACTCAAATGGAGTGGTGTTTCTCACTATTGGAAAGTAAGCATTTTCAAGAGAGGTAATTTCCAAGGCTGCTGTAAAAAATAAATAAATAAATCCAGCCATAAAAAAGGATGAGTTCATGTTATTTGCAGGGACATGGATGAAGCTGGAAACCATCATTCTCAGCAAACTGACACAAGAACAGAAAACCAACACCACGTGTTCTCACTCATAAGTGGATGTTGAACAATGAGAACACATGGACACAGGGAGGGGAACATCACACACTGGGGCCTGTTGGGGGGTGGGGAACTGGGGGGAGGGATAACAGGGAGTGGGGAGAGTAGGGAGGAATAACATTAGGAGAAATACCTAGTGTAGATGACAGGGGGATGGATGCAGCAAACCACCATGGAACATGTATATGTATGCAACAAACCTGCATAGGTATACAGGTGCACATGTACATGTACCCCAGATCTGCACATGTACCCCAGAACATAAAGTCTGCATAGGTATACAGGTGCACATGTACATGTAATCCAGATCTGCAAAGCTTAAAGCATCCCAAGTTAATGTAAAGTGAAAAAAGAAAGCAAGGGAGGAAGAGAAAAGGTAAAAGAAAAAGAGAGGAAAAGAAATGGGACTGAAAGAGAAGAAGGAAACAAAGTATGTATTGAAAAGCATTACTTTAATACTCAGGAAATTAAAGAGAAAATGCAGTCAGATTTTATTCTACCATTCATCATTTCTAGTTGCTCTTGGTTGTTGGAAGCAGTGGAAAAAACAATGACAAAGGTCTGTTAGAATGAACAACAGTGCCTGAGAATGCCATTCAGGGACACATATTTTAGGTTTGAGAATAAAAATGTTTTCATGTTGAGCGATGAACAATTGTAATATATCTGAAATATGAAGTACTTACTCATTTGGAGGAATGTTCATGATATACAGCGAATCCTTAAGTGTGTCTTATTTTATTTTTCTAATCAAAGATTAAGAGCCATTATGAGATTTAATAATTACTATGCAAGTCTTACTCATCTACAATAACTCAGAACATCTTCAATGAAACATACACACAACTTCTAATAATGGATATAGTGATCTTTCATCTTATCTTATTCTGTCTCTGAGCACACATAGCTATTTGCATATAACAGCTTCATATTCATTAATTCATTCACCTATACATTTGAGTGCTTATTGTTTGTCAGATTCTGTTTTTATAGAATTATACTTGCAAATAAATAAAAAACATTATCCTCTTCAATCAGTATTCTAGTGAGGGAGACAGATAACCAAATAAATAAAGATTATTTTAGATGTTCAAAAGTGCTATAAAGAAAATAACAGAGGTTATCAATAGTAGGCAACAGAGGAGAGGTGTAATTTAGATAGAGTACTCAGGGAAGATGCCAGTTAGAAGGCGAAATTTATGTGGGGGCCTGAATGATGAAGCAGCCATCTGTTGAACAGTGCTGAGAGTATTTTAGGTAGAGACGTATGTACCCTCCAGGTATTGGGGTGAAAAAGAGCGTAGTCCAACTTCTTAGAATACAAGAGAAGCTGGTGTGGCTGTAGCTTAATGAGCATGAAGGGTTAGGTCCAATTGAGAGTAAGGCAAAGGATAAGGTACTGTACGGATATGATATGCTTATTTACTTCTATCTAATTCACTCCAAGTTCTCTGGATTATTATCACCTGTATCTTATTGTGTGGCCCTCAAAAAGCAATACCTTATACATTGAATTGAGTCATCAATATTCACTTGGAATAAGCCTTAGTACTAAACTGCCTATTATTGTCAGGAGCATATCAATATGCATCATTTTTCACATGAGCATCTGTCAAGTGAAAATGTGCCAGGCACCATGCAGTATAGAAAGCAGCATGGGGAAATGGAAAAAGACTGAGTCAAAAGTTAGAGCATCATTCTAATCATTTTCTTCTACTTAGTATCTTTGCTGCATTAGTAAAGTATCTACCTCCTGTTTATCCACATGTCCTGATCTGCAGAATGTGGATATTCATGGTGAATCTGACCAAATAGATCAATGTTTGAATATATGAAGAACCTTAAATAATAATACATAGAACCCTGAGAAGGCAGTATTGGGTTAAAGAGATTGTTGAAAATGAAAGATCCAACAAGGAAACAATATATGGGACAGAACCAGGAGAGCACAAATAAGCTTAGAATGTATAATTATACCCAAAGAACAATGAGAGTGGACATTGCTATGCCTTTTATGTGATAAAGTCTAAGAATGGCTGGTGACTAGCTGTGGCTTTGCTTGTTTGTTTGGCTTTGTTTCTTTATGAATTAGGAGAGTTCATCTTAAATTGTAGACTTACATAGTGCCTGGCACATAATAAAAACTCAATGAATAAATGTTAGATGAATGAACAAATGGATAAACTGATAGATGTGTACCTCCACATAGTTAGTTACCAAAAGCCTTAACATTTGATGGAATCAAACTTTTCAGACCTCTCTATGCTGAGTTGTGCAACAGAAATGGAACGAGCAACTTTCATCCTAAAATTCCAGGACTTGGAGGCTCTTCTGCAATATCTAGTTAGCAGGGTCTTTGGTGAAAACTAAAAAATTATTGAAAGAACTAATTAGTGCGTGAGAACAGTTCAAAAAACAGTTATTTTAGATGACCATTTTTGGATTCCCGGGTCATCTCCTTCAAAACCATCTTGACAATGTATTCAAAAGCAATTCCTAGGGCTCCACATGTATCAAATCTCTTAAACCTGAGCCTAAAAATCTGTTTTAATAAAAAGTTACTCACTTGATGCATTTTCATTCAAACATTTGATAACTTCTGTTTTGGGGGCTTAATTTATTTTTTTCCCATGTGAGTTGTATTTGTAGGGGATATAAAGTTAGGGAAGTTATTGACTCCATTGGGAAGAAGAATTAGATAAAAATATACAAAATATACAAAATAATTATTTTGATAAAATAGAATATGAGATGGAAAAAAACAGAGAAATAATCACGTTTAAAAATGTAGGACTAAGGATGACAGTAAATCCAGTAAATCTAGTCAACCATGTAATGTGGCTACTTCAAACACTAATTAATTCTCAGCTATAGTAATAAAAATTGCATACTCATTAGAACTAGAATGATGACAGCCCTGGTTTGTCAGATGACCACAGGTATACTCTGTTCACTTTTAAAAGGAGATTAAGTAAAACAAAATTGTGTGGGTTTAAAAATAATGTCCTAAGAGAAATAATCAAGGATTTCAGAGTTTATTGTTTTCATTTGGGGAAAAAAAATAAAAACCATAGACCAGTATGCAATTTTCCTTTAAGTTACTGGAGAGCTGATGTTACAGAGATTAGATTCTCTCAGTAAGGCAGGGCGGGGGCGGGGGAGGGGGCGTGTTGAGAGGGAAAACGAATGTCATTGAAAGTGTCAGGGTGGTTATTTTGGCTCAATATAAAGATGTGTTTATTTCCTTCTACTATATTGTTAAAGGCTATATTTAAGTGTTAGAAATATTGTTTGAAATGTGGAAAGTTCTTATAATTGTTCACCCTATGATAAGCATGTTCATATTTTCATGATCTTTTATAATCTTTTCTGTAACAAGTCTTTTAAAAATATTTGTACCATATCATTGAAAATCTAATTCAACATTTTATTCTGAAACTGTTATGTGGATTTCTATGTGTCATTTTTGGGGGGCACTATAGCTCACTAATCCTGTATCAAAATAAGCCATTTTTTCTGTTACTGACTATATATGTTTAAAAACTTCTACACAATAGAGCATAAAATGTGAAATAAGATGCCTCGAGATAACAGAATCATAGAGTTCAAGGAATATTTTGAGGTCATTTCTATAGACAAGAATATAAGAGTTCTTCAAAATGTTCATGACAAATGTATATTATAATAAAACTATGCATGAATTTCCAAAAATTTTGCACTCAAATAAGTTTTAAAAACTTGTTATAACATGTCTGAACAGGATATAGTTTGAGGCACTAAGCAGGATATTAGTTTGAAAAGAGCCACTTTCAGAGTAACATAAATTTTACTAAAATTGGAGCAAGAACAAATATTACATTTATGGGAAAGCTTGGGTGGGATAAGTGGTGAAATTACTGATGCTTCACAAAAAGTTTATGGGGACAATGGCTCAAAGAAATAAGCAGTTTAAAAATGGATAACTCATTGTAAGAAAAATTAGATGACATTGAAGATGCAGCCTGCAGCAGTAGGCCATATACATCAATTTGGAAGATAATAATTCATCTTATTCATGCCTTTATCGAAGAGGACCATTAACAGTACAAAGAATGACCAACACTATAGACATCTGCTTATCATGAGAGTGTTTTGAGAAATGTAGCCAAAAATTTACCGAAAAAAAAAATGCTCAGGAAAGCTCCATCAGAGAGTTCTTCTCTACTACAATGCTGTTCATTGCTCTCATTAATGACGGTGATGCTTTTTAGAATTTTGATGAAAACTTATTACGTATCCATCTTACAATTTCAATTTGACTCTATTTTTTTCTTTCCTAAGCCTAAAATGTTTATAAAGGTGTCTGTTATTTTTTGACTTTTTAAGAATTGCCATTCTGACTGCTGCAAGATGGTATCTCTTTGTGGTTTTCATTTGCATTTCTCTAATAATTAGTGATGTTGAGCATTTTTTCATATTTTTTGTCACTTGGGTGTATTTTAGGAAAGTGTCCCTTCATGCATTTTATCTATTATTAATTTGATTATTTGTTTTTGTGTTTGTTGATTTGTTTCACTTTCTTGTAGATTCTGGATATTAGACCTCTGTTGGATCCATAGTGTGCAAAAATTTTCTCCCCTTTCTGTAGATTGCCTCTTTACTGTGTTATTTACTTTGTTGTGCAGAAGCTCTTTTGTTTAATTAAATCCTACTTGTCAATTTTTATTTTGTTGCAACTGTTTTGGGGAACTTAAGCATAAATTATTTGTCAAAGCTGTTAATAAAGAGGTTATTTTCTAGATCTTCTAGGATTCTCATAGTTTAAATTTCTGATCCACTGTGAGCTAATTTTTGTATATGGTGAAAGGTAGGGTCTAGTTTCAAAATTCTACATATAGCTAGCCAGTTATCCCAGCACAATTTGTTAAAAAGTCGAAAAATAATAGATTCTGGTAAGCTGTGGAGAACAGGGGACACTTATATACTGTTGGTGGGAGTGAAAATTTGTTAAGTTACTGCAGAAATGGGTTTGGAGTTTTCTTAGAAAACTTAAACAGGACTACCATTCAACCAACAATTCCATTACTGGGTAAATAAAAAGAAAATAAATCATTCTACTAAAACATACACAAACTTGTATGTTCATTACAATGCTATTAACTATAGCAAAGACATGGTGTTGACCAAAGTACCCATCAATTGTGGATTGAATAAAAAATGTGTGATATATATTTACCATGGAATGCTACGCAGCCATAGAAAAGAATGAAATCATGTGTTCTGCAGAAATGTGGATGCAGTTGTAAGCCATTATCCTAAGCAAACTAATAAAGGAACAGAAAACCAATTACCACATATTCTCACTTATAAATAGGAAGTAAACATTGAGTACACATGGACATAAAGACAGGAACAATACACCCTGGGAACTACTAGGAGGGGAGAGGGAAAAGGGGCATGGGCTGAGAAACTGTTTATTGTGTACTGTCTTTGTGAAGGAACCAACTGTACCCCAAACTTTTCCATTATGTTGGTTGCCGGTTTGCTCTAATGATGGTTTCTTTTGCTGTACGGAAGCTCTGAATTATAATTAAATCCCATTTGTCTATCTTGGCTTTTGTTGCCATTGCTTTTGGTGTTTTAGTATGAAGTCCTTGCCTATGCCTAAGTCCTGGATGCTTTTGCCTATGCTTTTTCTAGTGTTTTT
The DNA here is from genome assembly GCA_028533165.1 of Leontopithecus rosalia. Taxonomy (NCBI): domain Eukaryota; kingdom Metazoa; phylum Chordata; class Mammalia; order Primates; family Cebidae; genus Leontopithecus; species Leontopithecus rosalia. The sequence continues at coordinate 25,043,198 of CM052654.1, read as the reverse complement.
ATGGTGTTAGGTTTTATGTTTAAATCTTTAATCCATCTGGACTTAATTTTAGTGTAAGGTGACAGGAAGGGGTCCAGTTTCTGCTTTCTGTACATTGCTAGCCAATCTTCTCAAACAGATAAGCAACTTCAGCAAAGTTTCAGGGCACAAAATCAATGTGTGGACATCACAAGCATTCCTGTATACCAGTAACAGACAAACAGAGTGCCAAATCAGTAGCAAACTTCCATTCACAACTGCTACAAAGAGAATAAAATACCTAGGAATACAGCTAACAAAGGATGTAAAGGACCTCTTCAAAGAGAACTACAAACCACTGCTCAATGAAATAAGAGAGGACACAAACAGATGGAAAAAAACATTCCATGCTCATGGTTAGGGAGACTCAATATCATGAAAATAGCCATGCTGCCCAAAGTAATTTATTAATTCAATTCTATCCCCATATAGCTACCAATAATCTTCACGGAACTGGAAAAAAAACACTTTAAAATTCACATGGAATTACAAGAGAGCCCATATAGCCAAGATAGGCCTAAGCAAAAAGAACAAAGCTGGAGGCATCACACTGCCAGACTTCAAACTATATGACAAGGCAGCAGTAATCAAAACAGCATGGTACTGGTACCAAAACAGAGACACAGACCAATGGAACAGAACAGAGGCCTCAGAAGCAACACCATATATCTTCAATGAACTGGTCATTGACAAACCTGACAAAAATAAGCAATGGGGAAAGGACTCCATGTTTAATAAATGGCGTTGGAAAATCTGCATATTCAGAACTAGTCCTGAGGAAGGAAAGATCATCATTTCCTAGAGCAACCTCAGAATATTTCTTCTAGGAGAATTCTCTAGAAGAAATATTTCTTCTAGGAGAATTCATGTCTCTAGAAGACAGAGGCATGAACTAAACCAGGAAGACTATAGAGGGCTCTCAGCTATTAATTGTGCTGAGTTATATACATTGCTATGTTATTCAAAACTGTGCATGCTTATGAATTTGGCATAAAGGCATTATAATTAGGATAATAAATATCTAAATATTTGATATCTATTAACTCATAAATGCCTTACAATAAAGTTGTAGCTGCTTTCTATGATTATTTTCATTTTATAGACCTTTTTTTTTTTGTAACTCATATGTAATCAGGATGGGTCATCAAGATACAACCTGAGCCTAATAAATGTGCTCTATATTTTCCAGTCTTCCATCCATCTGTTCAACCATTTCAGGCAAACAAGTTTAATCTTAAAATTAAGCTTTCTGGAAAGACTTTGGAATGTAATCAAGGAATGTTTAAGGTATTTCCCCGGGGCTAGCACCAGGTGCCTTGGTAGATGTGGCATTATACATGCAAGATATGTTTTTACACTCAACTGTCTTTTTTAAAAAAATCCTATTTTCATAACAGCTCCTAAAATTGAAGCTAATTAAATACAGTATTTCTATTTATTTGCAGAAGACATCTACTGCCAGATTTGTTCGGCTATGTAAAGCGGTCTATAATTTCTCACTTAAGAAGGTAATTTATTCATGACACTAATTGATAATGAAGTGATTATTAAAGCAACGTGGTGTGTCATTTCTTTCCGTTTCTGTGTCATTGTATACTGAGTTGGAATCTGCCTTTTCTGAATCTCCGTGCCAGAATAATTATATGGCCATATGTAAATTACCACATCTTATCTTTCCGATTTTTGAATGAAAACATGGAATGGAATTGCTGTAAATCCATAACCATTTAATACACATCATAAAAAGATTTTTAGAATTTAATATGAAGTGTAAGGTGAAAATTAATTTGAAAGAGCAATTTTAGGACGTGTTATCAGAAATTAACTTTAATGATAAGTTTGGAGGGTTTTAAACTTAAGTGAAAGCTGCAGGATAATGCATTTATTCTCTTTACTAACTTCTTATTAATGTACCTGTGACTTGTCCTTTATTTTATGACAAGTTACTTGAAAGGTTGATTTGAGTGAGTCATAGTCATAATTATTAAGCAGTATAAAAAGATAATAGATTTTGGAACCTCTTTTTTATTTTTTTAAAGATCTTAAAATACTATTATGAACTCTTGCACTACTGAATCTAAAATAGGATCTTTTAAGTGTATGACTTTAGGCATCAATCCAAACTCAAAAGTTAACAAAAAGTGAAACTCCATATTAATAAATTCATTTCTCATAATGTATGGATTTCTGCCAATATATATAACATAAAAATTTGGGCATATGCATTCCATTCATTCAGAATCAAAGCACAGTTTTTATTTTCAGGGTTGACTATCACCTAGTGCAGTGCTGAAACAAACAAACAAAAAACGTCTTTCATGTAATAGATAAATACTGGCATTGCCTGTTTTTTCCTTGTTCAGGCCAAAAACCTAAGTATTATATCTGTCTTTTCTTTGCACAGCCAACTAATCAGTCAGAAAATAATGTGAATTCATACTTTAAACCATGTACAGAAGAGAATATCTTCCCATAACCTTCAAATTTGCATCCTGGCTAATCCACTATAGCCTCCATATGAACTATTCAATAATCTAACTGGTTTCCCTGGTTCTGTTCTTGCCATCCTACAATGTATGCTCCATTCAGCAGCCAGGGTGAATCTCTTAAATGTGAATATAATATTTCTTACCTGTTCAAAAACCTCCAGTGTCTTCTCATCACACTCAGAATAAAACTAAAATTCCCTACATGGCCAACTAAGGACAATATATCGTCTAACTGTATCGCTCTGACTGTATCACTTGAAACTCTCCTGCTCTTCTATGCAGCTCTAGCCATACTCACTGTATTTCTGCTTCCGGAAATACCTCATGTCTTTATCAGAGGCTTTGTACTCACTACTTCCTTTGCCTAGAATGTTTTCCATTTTCAGATAGTTTTGTATGCTCCCTCCATTCAATCATATATACAGTGAAATCCCAGCTCCTCTAAGGGGCTCTTCCTTGGCAGCCGACTTAAAAAACAGTCTCCTTAAATTGCCTGCACTGTCCTGCGTAGACCTTTCCTCACTTTATCTTCACAGCATTTATCACTACATTAGACATGTGTTAATGTTGTTCTCTCTCTCGAAAGTATAAGCTCAATTAAGTGGCTTCCCCCTAAATCTCAAAGGAGTGCTTGCCTATAGTGATGACAATTTAGTGAATAGTTGAATACGTTAATGAATAAATTGATATCATATACAAATGTATAAAATGTATAAAAGTAGTAAGATGGATCATTTATCACAAACCCACTAGATAATTTCACATAATTGTGATTCCATTTGATTCTTTTCTTAGGCATAATTTATCAGAGAACATTGTACAGCAAATTTTTACATACATGATTTAAAATTTCTTGAAAATATCCAAACCCTCCACCAACTATAAATACAATTCCTCAAAATGTAGCTGGATTAATAAGAGTCTAGAGCATAGCTCTAATTGTAATTTACTTATATAGCATAACAGAAACATTTTTTAAAATACTTTTAAAATATTTTAAAAATTGAAAAATTTCGGATTTATGTGGGAAGAATCCAACTTCTCAGAATATTTTTTTTAAAAATGGTATTCCATATCTACTTAAATTATCAAAATAACAAGTGACAATATAAACCAAAAATCAGAGAATAGGTAATAGGCTCTAAGAACGAACAAACAGTACCACCCTTACTTGAATATAAAAATATCATTATCATTGTCATCATTATTGTCATGATTATCACAGTCAATAGTGATATAGCAAATCTGCAGACATTAAGCTGTTTATTTCTTTAGAGATATAATCTCATTAATTCTTATATAATCTCATGTAACCTCTAACTCAATTACCTCCTGGCAAGGCATCAATATTTTTTCAGTGCCTTCAGTGGTCGTTTTCTTGGTCCTTATCCTTTGAATCTCAGACAGTCAATTATGTTTCTCATCTGGATTATTACTCTTCCTTTTATTCCTTGACACTTTAGTGTCTTGGGGTCTCTGCCTTTCACTTATTGACCATTTTTTGCACTCTCTCCTTGTTACATTTATATGACATTCCACTTCAGTGAATAAACAGTAGGACAGGTTTTTGTTTTCCTTGCAGAGTTAAATCCAGGCCTTGAACTCCATGATAGTTGAATTGCTACCAACCAAGTTTCTGTCTGAGCACACAATCTCTCTTCTCTTTAGAGTATCTCTTGTTATTTATTTGGGCATCAGTCTCTGTAAACAATATACCTGTCACTATGAACAGCATGGATGCCTTAAAACAAGGTCTAGAAAAGACTATGCAAAAATAAACATGAAGGTTGCATAGACTGTTTAATTTTCATTACCTTAATTTATGTGTAAGCAAGAGACAAAGAGAAGAGACTCAAGGAAACAGGTTTTAAGAGAAAAAAATTAATTTTTGTTGCTTCAGGTGACATTTTAAATGTTTTCATTTTATTTTCTCATCTAATATCCATTACAATGTTGGAGATTGAAATGAATATTTCCCATTTTCAGATAAAGAATTGAGTTTTGCAATGTGCAACTAAAAGCTACACATTATAATGAGTATATTCAAGACCTGTGGATAACAGTTTCAAAAAGCATATCTCTCATCAAATTTTTTCCTGGAATGAAAGCATTAAGATTTTTCAAAGTCTATTTGAGCTTACATACCCCCGGCCTCTGTGACCAAGTCTAATCCAATAGACTCATTTGCTTTTTGTATTTTAATTTGTTACACCAACTAGGGCATTCTGTCCACATATCACAGAATGGGAGGGAGAAAAGGGAAGTTGGAATCTGTATTTTCCCATTTCCCTCCCTGAAATATTCTTTCATTGATCCATACTAATTATGATGTAGACTTTTTAATATAGTTCTTTCTCTTATTTAGAAAAACTCCTCCTTTATTTTAAGCCCAGGGGCATAGAATGGACACATAGCAAGCTCTCTGTTCTTACTAGTTTTGGGTTTCTCACTAACAGATTATTTTATTTTGCTTAGTCTCTGTTTTTTCATCATAAATTAATTTTCTATTAGACATTTTTATTTTGAGATAATTGTAAATACACATGCAGTTTTAGGATACAGTACAAAGATTTGTGATCTTATCCAGGTTCACCCAATGATAACATCTTTCTAAAGTACAGTATGATATTATAACCAGGTTATTCGAGCTAAAGAACATTTCCATCACCACAAGGGTTCCTCACATCCTTCTACAGCCACAACCACTTCCTTCCTGCCTCAGGATTTCCATAACCTCCGGCAACCAATACTATGTTCCCATGTGTGTATATTTGTGATTTTTAGAATATTATATAGATAGAATCTTATGGTACCTAATCTTTCAGGATTGACTTTTTTACTCATAATAATCCTCTGGAGATTCATCCAAGCTATATGTATCAATAGTTTCTTTCTTTTTATTACCCAGAGTAGTCCATGGGATAAACCAGAATTTGTTTAAATATTCACTTACTGCTAGGCATATGAATCGCTTCCACAATGTTATTTTTGTCCTAAAAGTTTTACAATTTCATATTTTACATTAAATCTATATTCTATTTTGGGGTAATACATGTATTAGTTATGAGACATAGGTTGAGAATTGTGTATGTGTATGTGTATGTGTATGTGTGTGTCTATCACCATTGCTTACAAAGACTTTTCATGCTATTGCTTTTGCAATCAAATGGGCATTTGTGTGTGTATCTATTTTTGGCTTCCACTGATATATACATTTACTATTTCCCCACAAAAATCAAATGGTCTTGATTACTGTTGCTACATAACAAGTCTGAAATTTAGAATAATTTCTCCATTTTTATTCTTCTTTTTCATACTTTCTTAACCTATTCTAGTTCCTTCTATTTTCTGTAAAATTTTACAATAATCTTGTCTACATAAATGAATTTGCTGGCATTTTAGGAGAATTTGCATAAATCTATACATCAGTTTGGGGAGAATTGACATCTCTATTATGTTGACTTACAATCCATGAATATTGTACACTTTTTAATTTCTTTAGACCTTTATAAGTTCTTCCACCAAAGTCTTATGCTTTATTGTTTGAAGCATACAAGTCCTGAAAATGTTGTTAAATTTATACCTATTTTTTGAAATAATGTAAATTGCACTACATTTTTTTAAATGTGTTTCCATGTTCATTTCCATTACTAGTATATATAAATGCAGCTGATTTTTTGCTTATTTTTTTAAACCCTGTGACCTTACTGAGCCCATTTATTCATTCTGGAAGCTTTATTTTTAAATAGGCTCTTACCAGGTGCATTTATTAGTTCTAGATTATTGGAACTATCTATATAGACACCTTTGTGATCTGCAGTAGATACAGATTTATCTTATTTCATCCGTATGTCTTTTATTTCTTGCCTTATTGGCCTATTTCTAGCTTTTAGATCTGGGTTTAATTAAAGGAGCAATAACAAACATCCTTGCATTCCTTCTAATTTTAGTGGGAAAGCATTCAGAATTTCACCTTTGAATATAATATTAGCTGTACTCTTAATAGATTTGACAAGTTTTTAAATTATAAATTACATCTCTTTAATAGTTAGGGGACTATTCAAAATATTTGTTTTCCATTGAATGAATTGTGGTAGCTTATGATTTTTTGTTTTGTTTTGTTTGAGAAATTAGTCCATCTTATCCAAAGTGTCAAGTTTACCTTTGTCATGAAACTCACAGTATTTTTCTTGCTTTAATGTCCGCAAAATCTGTAACATGTTCTGTTTCATTCTACTCTTTTTAAAATCACTCTTGTTAGACATCTCTCAATTTTATTAACTTTTAAAAGATCTAGCTGTTTGTTTCATTGATTTTTATCTATCATTTTTACTGTCAATTTTATTGTCTTTGTTACTTAACAATTTCATTCTTTCTGCTTGTTTTTCTTCTAGGTTCTTGATATAAGAGTTTATATTGTTTATTTACAACTTTTCTTACTTATAATGTATTCATGTTGTACTACACATTTTCCTCTCAGCACTGTTTTATCTTAGTTCCACAAATTTTGATATATCGCATTCATTTTTATTGCTTCATGTATTTTAAATTTTTTTGAGACTTTCCACTTGAACCACAGATTATTTAGTATAGGTTAAACATCTCCAATTTGAAAATCTGAAATGTGAAATAATTCAAAATCTGAAACTTTTTGACTGCCAGTATGACACCAGGTTAATTAGGTCCCACTTATCAATTTTTGTTTTTGTCTCAATTGTATTTGGGGACTTAGTCATTCTTTGCCAAAGTCAATGTCTAGAATAGTATTTTCCAGGTGTTCTTCTAAGGTTTTTACTGTTCTAGGTCTTACATGCAATTCTTTAATGCATGTTGAGTTAATCTTTGTATATGGTGAAAAGAAAGGGTCCAGTTTCAGATTTTGGATCCATACAATTTCTACTGACACCAATGGTAAAGTGGGATAGCACTGTCTTGTTAGCACTAGGCAGTAGTGAAAGTTCTCAGGAACCCAAACTTTTACCCTTGCCAGACTGAAACAGGTACCTAACTCTGCTACTAAGGATGGTGTCAGAAAAGGCATGTATGCAGCCAGACTTTCACCTCCAACTGGTATTTAGGAAACCCACACCCATTCATCACTAGGCTTCCTTTGACATACCCTCATGATGTTTGGGTATGGGTTTCAACATCAGTCAGATGGGGATGAAAGTCTTCTTGTTCACATGGTTTTTCTGACATCACTCTAGCAGTAGGGCTATGAAGCCTCACTACAGCCTGACAAGATGAATGGACTTCTAGGTTCTCCACTGGGCCTTTTCTGGTGTGAACAAGGGTAGGGCCACAGTTTTTCCTTTGGTGTTTGGCTAAAGTAGACCAGTTATTATATAAATATTGTTTTGCTAAGCTACTCTTTTCACGGTCCTTTGGCTAGAAGAGAAGGCTTTTATTAGATAATTTTCTCTTCTGTGCCGATTGGCATTCTGACTTGCTGGCTGCTTCTCCTCTAAGTGTGGGACTATACAAGGCAAAGAGAAAACTAAAGGAACTCACCACTGTGCTGTTCCTTGACTCTCAAATTCTGTAAGTTGTAAGCCTTCTTTTTGCATTTTTGAGGCTTCTTATATTTAAGTTTAATGCCCAAGGTTATTAGTTCTCTTAGAGAAAAAAAATAAGGAAACGTTTGTCTAGTCCATCTTCTTAGAAGCAGAAGTCCCTGCCACACCTATTTAAATAACTTTTTATAAACTATTTTTCAATTACTCAGTCTATGTCATCCATTTTTTGATAGATCCCTAACTGATACACCTTACTTATTTATATTGACTCTGTCTCTCCTAAAAATTTACTTTTGGGATAGGATACGTGCCAGATTCATATTCCTATTCATGGATAAATATCTAGGAGTATAAATATTGTAAAGTCACAAAACATTATCAATATTCTATATTTTAAATTTTGGTGTCTAATCTTTATCTGTGTATCACTTTATAATAAAATCCCTAAAACAAACTAACCAAAGTGGTCTGTGATTTTTAACTAGCTAACATTGGGAAATTTTTTGGAGAAAAAAGAAAACCTCACTCAGAATGCAAGTGGGAAAGAAGAATAAGGTGTACAGCAGTGTCACGGGGACCCAGAACGAGAGAAGAAAGCACAATACAACCTGAAAATATCCCTGCTCACAAACAATGATTTATTCTGTCTTACCATTTAAAGCACAACATGGCAATTTATTTCTCATCCTGGACTGCATTATTCTTGAGGGTACAGACCTGTTCTCTGTATCTCCAGTGCACGTATTACTCCTTCACAAACAGAAAGTGACTGGTAAAAGGTTTTGAATGTATTCCCCGTACACCTACATAATAACTTATACATAATACATTTCAAACAAGCTTGATGAAAGAATGGTGACACTGCATATTGTGTCTTGAAAGAAATGTCTTTAGAAGAAACTCTTTCCTTGCAAAAGACTGAATAGAGTCAATATAATAAATACTTTATCACAATATTCAAGCATACCTCAACATTACTCAAGGATAATAAAGAAGAAACAATAGACATTACACCATATAATTAAAGTAGCTGAATTAATGCCATCTTATGGAAGGATTCACATTGTTTCTCTTTCATTCTGTCATATTTTGAAACTTAATTTTGACTGGCCTCCAGAGAACCTTTTATTTCCTTGGTCAATGAGAGGCAATCTTGTGTAATTTTTTATTTTATTTTTTTGTATTATAAGATAGAGCTTTCTGAAATCATATTTCTGAATTACAGTTAATAAAGGTCAGTCATCCAAGAATTTGATTGGTTGAATCTTATTTCATTAGGTACGGTATGGTAATAGAGGAGGTGAAAAAAGCCCATCTTATTAAGTTTAGCAATTTGAAAACCAAAAATCATTTTGGGATAATAGCAAGCAGAATTCTTCAAGCTATTGAAGTGTACAAAAGATGTTAATATAAACCACAGTGCTCTAAATGGAGAATTCATCCTATGCAAGAAAGATGAATTTATGCTAATTGTTCATTTAGAGTGAATAAAATTGCATTCTACTTTAGAAAGCACTGACCTCATCAGGGATTTGTAAAGTTGGGAACGGAGAAAAGTGACTTTTCATTTTTCAAGAGCAAAAATTAACAAGTAAAAGAAGGCCATGACATGTAAGAATCTGATACTGCTATGGATATAATCTAATAAATATCAAGAATATATATATGAAAGAATATTAACTAAATAACAATGTTACATTTGTCAGTTGTTTTCACACAACATGTCAAGTATTTTAGTTTCAATTCTTCTACATTTTTCTTTAAATTGTGGATCATCAGTAAAAAAACAAAAACATGGTCAAATTAAAAGCAGTATAGCTGTGGTTAAAATGAATTGAGTAGATTTTTTTCCAAAAGATGAGAACATAGTGTATCATAATATAGAAGCATTAGAAGCATTCTCCATTATTTCAGGTGCTTCTGCATTATTGTGCAGAAGGAATAACACTTTTTTTTCCAGAAACATGTAGGGGATAAAATATATATGTAAGTCACATCTGGGGAAGAAAAAACACAAGCCTTTATTTGCTAGACAGCCATCATGGAAAGGTACACAACAATGACACTTATGAGGGGCTACTGCTTTGTGCCTGAAATAAATTGTGCAGAAGTGTTCAGTAGCAAACTGACTAAATAAATTCCCAATATCTTATTTACCAGCATTTACCATGACTTGAGGAAAGTTTAAAAACATATTAAAAGTACTTTATGCATGAGATAGACATTATTTAATCCACTCCCACATCCCTTTTACAGATGAGAAAACTGATATTCAGGGTCACCAAGAAAATGTGTGTTATTGCAAAGATTACATTATTTTATATACATACATACATACATATTAATATGTAATACATATGTATCATGTACACACACACACACACACACTTTATTTATTTATTTATTTATTTATTTATTTCTATTTTATCCTAGGTCTTTAATAAAATAAAAAGACCTAAGCAGCTGGGCGCGGTGGCTCACGCCTGTAATCCCAGCACTTAGTGATGCCAAGGTGGGCTGATCACCTGAGATCAGGAGTTCAAGACCAGCCTAGCTAACATGGTGAAACCCTGTCTATACTAAACATACAAAAATTAGCTGGGCATGGTGGCAGGCACCCATAATCTCAGCTACTTGGGAAGCCGAGGCAGGAGAATCACTTGCCTGATTCTCAGAAACCTGACAGGCAGAGATTGCAGTGAGCCGAGAACACACCACTGCACTCCAGCTTGGGCCACAGGGCGAGAATCCATGTCAAAAAAATAAAAAAAAAAAAAACTTAAGCTATATATTTATTCTTGCGAAATTTTAGCAAGAAAGAAACAAATGAAAATTATACTGATGCCAAGCCTCACCAGCTCCTCCTCTACATTTCCAAAGGAAGAAAACTTACTAAACTAGACTCACAGTATAGAATGAAGGTGATGGGAAAAATTCTTCTCTGCATTTCCCACCTCCTCACATTTCTGTGCTCAGCTATTTCCATGTCACAAGTGGAGTGAAATGACATGGAGGGTTTTATATAAGATTACGCTTTCAAAAGTGTCTAATTTGAAGCCCCACTAACTGTGTTAGACCATTTCAGGGCAACTAATCCTGTTGCATGTTTCCATATGTATGTAACTGATTTAGTCGTTCAGTGCTTTCCCACTGGCACTGTGAGTGTTAAATCCCACAGAGAGTATGAATGTACATTGTAATAATATCCAACTTCCAGCACCCACAAGCTATATTCCTGTGCCATACTCCTGCAAATGGGATTCAGCTTTGGTCTGAAAATTAAAACAAACAAACAAACATGTATTTAATTATTTTGTAAGAAGGAAGGAGGGAACGAAGAAAACAAAAACAAAAAAATAGCCAACTTGTACATTGTTTAAAATCATGTTTTAAAAATTAATCAGTGAAAATAATTAGATCTCAGTGTCATCAAATGTTTTGGGATTCAATTATCAAATAGAATCTCTATAAATGAGTTATAAATTTAATTCACATATTCTACACATCCTGCTCTAGGTTTTTTCTATTCATGTTACTTGATCATGGAGGATAATTGAGAAAAAAATTCTATAACTTCTAACTTCATTAAATCTTTTTGAATTCTCTTTAAGAGAATCTAATGACTTAAATCTATCTCACAGAGCAATCAGTGCAAAGCAATAGTTCTCAAAGTGTACTGCCCACATGGACCTCCCCACGGGAACTTGGTAGAAATGCAAATTCCTACTCTTAAATTCTTTTTTTTCTTTTTATTGAATTTTAGGTTTTGGGGTACATGTGGAGAACATGCAAGATAGTTGCATAGGTACACACGTGGCAGTGTGTTTTGCTGCCTTCTGCCCCTTCACCCATATTTGGCATTTCTCCCCATGCCATCCCTCTCCCGCTCCACCCCCCACTCTTAAATTCTTATTCAGTACTATTGAATAAGTTTTGAGGTTGGTACCCAGGAATGTGTGATTTAATGAGTCCTCTGGGTGTTTTAGATAGAAGCTAAAGTTTCAGCATACTTGTATAGAAACATGTACATTAGAACCCTCATGGCTGGGCGTGGTGGCTCACACCTATAATCCAGCACTTTCGGAGGCCAAGGCAGGTAAATCACGAGGTGAGGAGATCAAGACTAGCCTGGGAAACAGGGTGAAACTCTGTTTCTATTAAAAATACAAAAATTAGCTGGGTATGGTGGCATGTGCCTATAATTTCAGCTACTTGGGAGGCTGAAGCAGGAGAATCATGTGAACCAGGGAGTTGGAGCTTGCAATGAGCCAAGATCATACCACTGCACTGGTGATAGATTCAGTCTCTGTCTCAAAAAAAAAAAAAAAAAGAAAAGAAAAAGAAGTAGTAACACTTATTCTATTTTTGTTAAAGTTAATCACTTGGACAATTTCTTAAAATAATAGGATGAATATATGCTACAGTAAAGTTCTATGCTTTTCTAAACTTGAAATTATGTCCATTCCCTTTGGATTTCAAAGATGAAACTTCAATAATTATAATAGAAGAGTAGAAATACCACAAAGCTGTTCCATCACATATAATTGCCAGCATTTTCCCTAACAGAAAGATAAAGGCAGAAAGCTTGTTTGCTTAGATAGAAATGGGTTGGTATCTGAATAGTGTGTTTTCAAGGTCTTCAAATTAACCCTTATGTTTCTATTTTTTCATTTGATAGCTGAAATTGCAAGTCTTTATGCATATTATGTTGAGATAGAAAAATTAAGGAAAGAAGGGGTAAGAAGGTGGCTCTACAGTTGAGACAGGTTTTTGAGTAAACTTGAGATGGTGAAACCCCATCTCTACTAACTATACAAAAATTAGTCAGACACAGTGACTTCTAGCTAGCAGGGTAAGAGCAAGCTTCTCTTATAGCCTGAGGCTTATTTTATTTTACTTTACACATATACTTTATATGTTCTGGGGAACATGTACAGAACATGCAGGTTTGTTACATAGGCATATATGTGCCATGGCGGTTTGCTGCATCCATCACCCAGTCATCTATATTAGGTATTTCTCCTAATACTATCCCTCCCCTAACCCCTACTCTTTTTAAGGGCCCTGTGGAGAAGTGTGCTTTGAAGCAAGATTCTATTAGAGAGAGGTTGGGAAAGTGCTGGCTGTTCTGTTAGGATTAGGGCCCGTATGCTCTGTTGAAGCTATGGGCAGGTCTGATGTTTGAGGTTTTGGCCAAGTGGCCAAATAAAAGCTTAAGATGGTGGGGTATTATGAAGATGGTGGTACTCTTGTCATATCATATTAAGTGGCTGATAATAGCTATAAAGCAAACAGATGAAGAAAAAGTAACCCTTTAATATGTTAGCAGTTATTCAGTTTAAGGAAATAAGAGCTTAGCCTTAGATATTTGAGACCATTTTCTTTTTACAGTAACAACTTTTGAGTGAATAATATATATGAGGATTGAATTAGGCATGAAGAAATAAGGTATTTGAAAATATTAGAGGTATTTGAAAATATTATTAGGCCAGGCATGGTGGCTCACACCTGGAATCCCAACACTTTGGGAGGCTGAGGCAGGCAGATTACTTGAGGTCAGGAGTTCAAGACCAGCCTGGCCAACAGGGTGAAAACTGTCTCTACTAAAAATACAAAAATTAGTTGGGTGTGATGGTGAGTGCCTGTAATTCCAGCTACTCTGGGGGCTGAGACCAGAGAATCACTTGAACCAGTTGCTGCACTCCAGCCTGCATAACAGAGCAGGACTCCATCTCAACAACAACAACAAAAAAAAAAAAGAAAGGAAAAGAAAATATTATTATTAACAGAAACATTGTGGAACTGGCATCATCTAAGCACATTCACTGAAACTGTTTCACAGGTACAACACAGGAAAAGGGTACCTTTTCTTCTTCATTTAATTTATTTTAAACTTATTCAAAATTAAAAAGTTATTCAGGAACTAGAATAAGAAAAGCTACTGTACATTTTCTAGTCTACCAATAATTGCAAGAAAAAAGTACAAATTGAATCACACAAGCAACTGTTTTTATGTTACATTAGTCTGAAATACTATTTTAATTGAAAGTTCAGCTGACAATTAGAGAACTACATTTTGTGAACTTGGTGAGTCACTTTGCTTCTCTGAGCCTTGCTGTTCTGTTTAAAATACAAGTGAATAAAACTGGATCTGTAATTTCCTTTTTTCTTTTTTGAAATGGAGTCTTGCTCTGTTGCCCAGGCTAGAGTACAGTGGCACAATCTTGGCTCACAGCAACTTCTGCCTCCTGGGTTCAGGCAATTCTCCTGCCTCAGCCTTGTGAGTCACTGGGATTACAGGCACCCGCCACTGTGTCTGATTAATTTTTGTATAGTTAGTAGAAACAGGGTTTCACCACCTTGGCCAGGCTGGTCTCGAGCTCCTGACCTCGTGATCCACCCGCCTCAGCCTCCCAAAGTGGAGCTGTAATTTCTATGTGTAATGTAGACAACTCTCAGTAACTATTGTGATTTCATTAGAAGCCACAGTGAAAAAGAAGTTAGGGGCTTAGATGGAGGATCCCTACCTGAATCTTAAGTCAACAAGAAATAATCTGATTTGAATGGTATCCAACTTTTTTTTTTTCTTTTTTTTTGATGGGGGGGAGGAAGGGAGGAAGGCAGGAAGGGAGGGAAGGAGGAAGGGAGGGAGGAAGGAAGGGAGGAAGGAAGGAAGGGAGGAAGGGAAGGAGGGAG
>CM052654.1:24988408-25027979 GCA_028533165.1 Leontopithecus rosalia | reverse complement strand
GAGCTTTAACTGCGAGCTGCAATCCCGAGATGTTAGCGATCGGCCATCTTGGATCATTCCCGAATGGTATCCAACTTATCCAACTTCTACTGTTGGATAAGTTGGATGCCATTCCTACTTCTACTGTTATTTCTGTTCATAAAATTTTGTACTTTTTGGATACCGTTTTGTTTATTAGAGAAGGTTCATTCAAATGGCATCATGCAAAGATAGACTCACACTTGATATTTAGGATACTTGATGCATTTTTTTTCATGCATCATGAAACAAAACCAGAGTTGAAAACGGTGGTTGAAATGAAAACCAGAGTTGGCTGCTTCCTCCCAAAGTGAAGGTTGAGAATGGTGTGTTGGATTTATGTGTAGATTCTCACAAAGTTGGTTTTCTGTACCAATTGATAGCAGAAATTAATACAAATTTTTAACATTTCCCCTAAATGATAAACATTTTTAAAATCCAGTGTAAGTAAATGATATATAATAAATTATTCCTGCTGACATGCCTTTTAAAAGCAAAATGTCATTAAAATAGTTATTACACATTTTCAAATATATAAAAAAGTCAAAATAAATTGACATATATATCCACTAGCCAGATTCTACAATTACAATTTTACTATAACTTTTATTAGCACCATATTTATCAATTTATGAATTGCTTTATCTGTCCATGAATTCATCCGTTTTATGTTTTTTAGATACACTTTGTGTAAATCGTTATGTTAGTATACTAAATACTTTAGGATTCACATGATTACCCAGTGTAAGATTTATTTACAGTATTTTTGCTTTTGAGATAAATTTATAAAGCTAAAAACTTAAGTCAATATTCACTTAGGTTTAACAAATGCATAGGTAGATATCAAATTATAGAATACTACCATTAATCAAGAAAATTCTCTCAATACCTGCCCTAAAAAATTAGTAACAGCCAACACTCTGAATTTTTCCAACATAATTTCTGCTTGATATACAATTTTATATAAATAGAATTATAGTTTATGTGCTTACTTTGTAAGTTGGCTTTCAATTACCACAATATTTTGAGATTCATCCATATTGTGTGTATCAGTAATGTAGTCTCAGTATTGCTGATACTTTTTCATTGCATGAATATAATGTAGTTTTTTTTTTAGTCAATTTTTTTTTGTTGATGACTACTTGGTAATTGGGCAATTTTCCATTTAAGGCTAATACACATCAAGCATTATATACCTTTTTGTAACTCTTTATATAAGCCAATGTCCTTTTTTTTTTGCCTTCTCTTGGGTGAATATCTAGAAGAATGGCTATTACATAGAGAAATGTGTGCTTAATATGATAAAGAAATTTCCAGTCTTGGAAAGTGGTTGCATCATTGTACTTTCCACCAACAATTTATCAGAGTTCTAGTCATACTATTTTCCTGCCCACTTTGAGTAGCAGCCAGTCTTTTTAATTTTGCCCATTTAAGTGGGTGAATAGTACTATCTCATTATAATTTTAATTTGAACTTTGCTGATAACAAATGCTATTATGCTTTTTTAATGTGCTTATTGGCCATTTGCATAACTTCTTTTGAAGTATGTTCAAATCTCTGCTCATTTGTTATTCAATTGTCTTTTTTATTATTGAATTGTATTTCTTTATATAGTTTGAATACCAGTCTTTTGTCTCTCTGCAAAAATATAGATTGTGAATATTTCTCACAACCTGTAACTTAACTATGTTCTTAATGTTATCTTTTAATGAACAGAATTTTATTTCATGATGACACTTTTTTTTCTTTTATGGTAATTACATTGTGTTCTTTCAAAGAACTTTTGAGTACCCAAAATACATGGATATATTTGCCTATGCTTTATTCAATATCTTTGTGATTTTAATAGCTATGCTGAGGTCTACCTTCTGTTTCAAATTAAGTATATGTATTATGTGAGGTTGAGATTGAAGTTATTATTTTTTCCTATAAACATCTAGGTCATCAAGCATAATTTGTAGAAAGGATCTATCTTCATCCATTGAATTACTTTGGTGCTTTTGGTGAAAATTTAAATGATAATATAAAGTAACCATTTTGGGGATGTATTTTTATAAGATTTTAATTATTTACTGTTTCTTATGCTAATATTGTGGCTCTGAAATTATATTTTCTTCACAATTAAACCTTGTAATTACATAATTTCTCTAACTTTGATCCTCCCCTTCAAAATTTTTTTAAAATGCTTTATGCCCTTAGTACCTGCAAATACATTTTAAAATAAGCTTTTCAACTGCCTTTTTTTTAAAGGCTGCTTGGATTATGGAAGAATTGTCATATTGACAATATTGAGTTTTTCAATCCATGACCATGGTATATCTCTTTATTCATTTTGGTATTTATTTTTACTTATCATTTTGTTCTCTGAGTCTAAAGAAATTCATATATTTGTCAAATTTATTTCCAAATTATTTATGATACTTTAGGCAGAAATATTTAATTTCTATCTTATTTTCTGACTGCTGCTAGACTACAAAAACATAATAATTATATATAATAACTTGTAACTTAGGACTGTGATACATTTCATTGTGAGTTGTAAGATTTTGTGAATTTCTTAACATTTTCTACATGGGTAATCATTTCAATTGCAAACAGAGACAATATTACTGTTTATTTTCACATCTTTATGATATTAAATTGTCTTATTTTTCAATAACTAAGACCAACTTATACAATTCTGAATAGAAGTGGGGTAGTAAGCATGCATTATTATTTTTTTTAATTTGGCCAGAAAAGTATTGCACACTTCACTATTGAGTAGCTTCAGTCACCTTCAGGTTATTGTGGATGTCCTTGTATTAAATCACAAAAGTTCACTCCAATCTTATACTTGCTCAGGGTTTTGCTTATTTCTTCATGAACAGGTGTTATTATTTTCAACTTTTAAAATTTATTTAAATAAGTATATTAGTCCATTTTCATGCTGCCGATAAAGACATACCCAAGAGTAAAAAGAAAATGGTTTAACTGAACTTACAGTTCGACATGGCTGGGGAACCCTTAGAATCATGGAAGGAGGTGAAAGGCATTTATTACATGGTGACAGCAAGAAAAAAATGAGAGAGAAGCAAAGTAGATCTCATGAGACTTATCCACTATCACAAGAAGAGCATGGGAAAGACCACCCCATGATTCAATTACTTCCCCCTGGGTTTCTTCTACAACACAGGAGAATTCTGGGAGATATAATTCAAGTTGAGATTTGGGTGGAGACATAGCCAAATCATACCAATAATCATATACTTTTAGCTCATACATTTAAATTCTTAATTACTTTTGAGGCAATTTTTGCATCAAAAAAGATCACTTGACCAAAAATTGATCAGTGCAGGTTATATTTATGAATGTTGTGTTACAGTAACTTTAGATACTATTATAATCTCCCCCTGCCCAAAATGGTGTGTTTTGTTCCAATTATTTGTATTAATAGGTAATTAATTTGGTTAGATTGGAAGAGCAAACCCTTTTGGATATCCTTAGCTGTGCTGCTTGGAATCTGCCTCACAAATGCAGGTTTCAGAGATCAGAATTTTCTCCTTGCCTCTAGCTTGCTCCTTACTTACTCCTTCCCTTACTGTCAGTGGTTATGGATACCCAGAATTCTCTCTCTCTCTCTCTATGTATGTATGTATATGTGTGTGTGTGTGTGTGTGTGTGTGTGTGTGTGTGTGTGTGTGTGTGTGTGTTTTGTTTTGTTTTTCAGACCACAAAGATTTTTGGTGTTCTATTTTCACCCCTCCATGCAGCAGTAATTTTGGCCTTTCCCCAGGCTAAATCTCAGTTAAAAGAGGAAATTCTCCCCAGTTATGTCCCGTTTTAGATGTTCAGTGCTCTCCACAATGTGTTAGTAATGATTAGCTCTCCAGTAGTTTAAGTTGTTTTTTGCATTTTCATTCAGAGTTTATAGTCTCCAAATTTAGGAATGCTGGTTTGTTAGGAGCTTAGTTTGCCACTTCAGGGGTTCAGCTTTAACACACAGATTAAAGTTATTTTCTCAATGAAGAATCAGTGATTCTTAAACTCCTTAAGCTTTTCCTTGTTAGGCTGTATATGTCTTAAATTTCTATAATCTTCAATTTTTAATGTATTCAATGTTTAGGCTTATTTATATTTTCCTGAACCATGTCCTTATATATACTCATCTCCAAGTGATTTATTTATTCATACATTCTTTCATTCAGTCATTCAGAAGTTTTGTGCTAAAGATAATGTCTTCTTTTAAAATAGTCCCTTTGAGTTCTTATTTAATTCTGTTCAAAGTATATCTGTGGATTTCCTCTTGACTTCAAACATCTGAGAACCTAATTTTCTCTAGAATAAGAGTAAACTAACAGTTAAATATCATAGAATAACAATTTCTCTGTAAGAATTTCTATGGCTTTGGAGACAGAGAAAATGAAAGGGAGGGGGAGAGAGAAGGAAAGAGGGTGAGCAAAAGTGATTAGTTTCTTTGAATACCAAACTTTAACCTATCTCTGGTGCCTGAATTATGGTAACTTATAATCTGCACCACAGTTTTGTTTGAAGTACCTAAATGTACTTAAAACTAATGCTTTACTTTATGTATGCTTTCAATCATACCCCTTCTTCTCCACCTATCACCACTTCAGAAACTATTAAATGTGAATTCTCCAAATTTGATAATTATCTGACTTAATTGAAGATATTTAATGAGTCAACCCATATGTGTGTGTTAAGAAATGCCTGGATTCACTGGGAAGAGATGATGCTTACTAATAGGCAGTCCACAAGTGCCCAGTGCAGGACCTTCTATCAGGCTGCTCTCTTGCTAGGAGATTACTCTTATTCCTGGCAACATCTGGAAAAATATGACACCCTTTAAAATGATCTGAATTAAAGTTAAATTAACTGTAACCTATGGCATTCAGATGAAAGCAGCAGCCTACATTTTATATAACAGAAAGAGGGAGATATTTCTAGATGAAAAAATAGAAATATTCCAGTTTTTACTAGATGTAATACCATTGCAAATATTATTATATATTCAAACAAAAGCAAACAAAATTAATGAAACGATAGACACAACCTGTGTTTTTTAAGTCTGAAAGTTAGAAATTGGAGGATAGACTAAGAGTATTCTATATTTGGAGATAAAAACAGATTCTGGTGAAAAAAAGAGGAGGAACATTTAAATAAAGTTCAGTTCCTCCACAAATTGGCTTTGGAACACATCAAGAAATTGATATATAGTGTTGATTGCAAGGACTGAAGAAAGTAATCCAGACCATGGGAGAAATATTTCAATTTGCAGTGCATGCTCAGAAATTCACAAAGTTATTTTATTAGATGTTGAAAACTGATACCTGAACTGTATTAGAGTATTTGCATTGTTCCTGTGTGTACGTTATGTATGTATGCTCATGCACACATACATAAACTGTTCAAGCTTATATTTAGTTAATCATATATAGTTAGTGTCTGGGATATGATTTCAGTTTTCTTAAAAAAAAAAGACTGCTGATTTAGGCAATCCTAAGTATATTTTTTATAATGTTAATGCATGTTTCACACATGCACATGTGCATGAACACACACACACAGTGCTGCAATAATGAATAATTATTGTTGAGAAATAATACATATTTTCTTAGCTTTTTAGAGATTTGCAGTGTCCAAGGATATATGAAAACTACTGAGAACTCTTGTATCAAGCAAAGTTGTTGGGAGTTGTTTTACTGTATTTTTTAGCTTAATACATCCTATCTATATAATGTCTATTAATAAAAAAAAACACCTCTGGAGCACTTTTTAGAAGCAGAGATTCAAAAATATTTAAAAAGTTATGTCTAGACTTAATGTATGCCAGCTGACTACCACATTCAAGACTCTAGAGGCCAAAGATGATAAGACAGGTAAATATTAGGTAAAGATTGGCTTGCAACTTCATAAACTCAAGTTGATGCATCATTTCTGAGAATCTTAGAGAAGCTAAAAATGAATTGAATTTTCAAAGTAAACCAATAGAGAATTCCCTCTTGGGGCAAAATCAATGGTTTAAAAAATCTTCTCCCTTCATGTATCTCTGCAAGTCCAATTCATGGACAAGCTGTCCTTAATCTCTTTAGCACCACCAACCAGGTTTCCATCTCTACCTGCCTTAGCCAAATTTTCACACATCTCCCTAAAAGCCTAGTGTGTGTTGGTTCTTGATTTCCATTAACCCACTATTCTTTTCCTCACTTCCTGAATATATTCTTTTCTGTTCTCTCCCTGAAAATACATATCAACTTGTTTCTGGAATTTTGTCTGTTACTGGCTGTTTGACCCATTTCCACTGTGCACATATGCACTAATGTAAACATAAAGTGTTTCTAGAATCATTTGGCTGGCAGAAGAAAGACGGAGAGGTGGAAGGGGTAGGGAGAGGTTGTGATCATTCAGCTAGTTCCCTCCTGATCAAGCAAGCTTCAAATAGTTTTAAAAAGTCGCTTACTGAATTATGACAGGATGCTAGTATGTTGTTCAATTTGTGTTAGAACTGTAAAGAGAAATTTGTTGTTTTAACTGTTTAAAGGAGAAAAATTTAAATCCAAATAATTATTGTTATATGTGTAACTGTGATAGGTAAACTCATCATCAAAGTGTGGAACACAAGCATGTTTCAGCCACAGGAAACACGTTAAGCAGCAGCTACAGAGAAAACAGATTGCACTGAATAGCTTTAGTCCAAGCAACCCTAAAGGGCCGGGTACTGAACACACATGTTTTTGACAAGTGATAGCCTGGTGCTCAGAAGTTTCAAATCACAGGCCACCCTAATAACTGATCAATTTTATTTTCAATCAATGTGTGAAAATCAATAGTTAATGAGGCATGGTTTGCCTTAATTGGATATTGAGAATTTCATTTGAACTCTGTTTTAATAAATCTATATTTCCCTCAGGGTGAAAATATATTTTGATTATACAGATGTTCCAATGTTTTTTAGCCTTCAGAAAGAAACAATATTGCTTCCAGTATTGGTGGAAGCTTGTGGATCTTTCATATTTGATCAGAAATACATGCAATAAATTATTTTCTACTTTATAAAGGACACATGGAGAATGCTTGTATATATGTATATATGTTTGCCTGTGCACATATGTGAGTGTGCATTATGATGTTTATTTTAAAATATTAATTACACTGCCTTGTACCACCTGATTTCATGGGAATCCACATTGGAATAGATATTTATAATTAGGCAGTGGCAGAGAGATGAACATAATCCATGTTATCAGAATTGAACTCATCTTTACCTTTTTCCTTTATTAATTCTCACTGTAATTCTGCAATGTCCTATACAAAGCAATTTTTTAAAAGACCTTGAACCATAGTTCTTCAAGAAAGTAACATGAATTGTGATACCATACCTCAAGGCTCTATTCATTTGGGGAGATAATTTTAAAAATAATTATTATGGTAGCATAATAATTAAAGTAGCAAACAACCAATATATATGGAATGATCCTCTGGCATACCTCACATTGCATCACTTCCTTCCCAGTATCTACTGTGCTTCCCCTCACCCTTATGGGCCTCTGGTGATTATCAAGATTGTAAAGGAGAAGAAAAATAGTAAAGAAATTGCAAGTGCTGTTCTAGGTTTTTATGGTAAGAAGATACAAATCAGTAAGTTGTCCTAAAGTTAAGGTCATTCTTTGTCAGTGTCACAGACTGTTCAGGCTGTTAGAACAAAAGTACCACAGACTGGGTGATGGCTTATACAAAAAATGTGTTTGTTTTCCTTTTTCTCACAGTCCTGGACACTGAGAAGTCTAAGATCAGGACACGTGCAGATTCAGCCCTGGTAAGGGCTTGCTTTGGGCTTGTAGACTGCCATCTTCTTGCTGTGTCCTCACATGATGGATGAGCTCTCCAGAAGCTCATTCATAAGAACACTAATCCCACTAAGGATTCATGAGGGATTTACCCTCATGACTTAATTTCCTCCTAAACGCCCAACCTCCAAATATCATCATATTGGAGGTTAGCATTTCAGTATATGAATCCGGGTCAGGGGGTAGAATATTTTGTCTGTAATAGTGAGGAAAGAAAACCCTACTATGCCTCTTAGACATGTAACCTCAGGCTACTTAGGGAGCCTTTCTGTGCCTGGGACTTTTCATCTGTGAAATTAGGATAAGATACAAACCTGTTATTTTTGGTGAGAATCAAAGGGAGACAAATATATGAATATACTAGAAATACTACCTGAACATAGACACAATTATCATTGCTGTTGTTATTATTACTAATATGGAGAGATTTTTTGGTATTGCATATTCTATTCAGAGATTTTTATAAGTTTAATAAATTATCACCATACACCAAGAATTTCTGGTGAAATGTGGGAGTAATCTTTGTTTGGATGTGAAAAAAAATCTACTGTTCATGGTCATTGACCGACCTCTAGAACTTATGATCTTTCTTTGCACTAATAACCTTGGTGATATAAATAATTCAGTATAATCAATAAAATACATTAAATTTCATGTTAAAATGGCCTTTAATCCTTTTTAATATTGAGCTATCCCTTGAATATATTTTTGTCCAAATTTTTTTACAATGGTATGTGTTGAAACACGTACATTTTATCATTTAAAATTCCACTAAATTTTGACCTTCATTATTTGCATAAAATTAACCTTTGAATAGCAAATTACAGAGACATCTGGAAGGATGAACAGTAATAGTAAAAAGTACAAATTATGTAGTATACAACATATTTTGGAATAGCTAAAATTGCTAAAAGCTACATATTTAATTATGCATGATCTGAATACTTTTGGAACAAATTTAATGTGTTCAAATAAGCACTGTTTCAAAGGGCACTTTGGAACAGAAATATAAACCGACATTCCCTTTTGCAACTTATTTTCTTACTCAATAGAACTTTACTTCTGAAAAAGAACATGAAAAAGATCCACTTAGTAGGTCACTGTTATTAGAAAAAAATGCAAATGAACAACTAAACTTCACTGCACAAATCAACTGCCTACTCTCCTGGGCATTATTTAGTGCTTAGTTTAATATTTTCCTAACATTTTAAGAGTTTTTGCAATTAAATATTAATACTTTTCTCAAAGAGAAAGAGAGATTTATTATCCTAAGGAGATGGTAGAAGGGAGGGATAGTGATCTGCATCAGCAGTTAGAACGAGGGACTGAAGAGAGCGAGAGGTTCATTAAGGAAAACATGCTGAGCCTCCTTTCTCTCACATACCAAAAATTCTCCTGCTTGTGTTTAACTATGTGGTGAAATTAAATAAAAAGTCAATATAGTCTCCAAATGACTGACTCGACTGGGCCAGGAATTCTGTAATCATAGTATCGAGTCATTACAAGGTTGTGGATACATTACAGCATCCAAATATTCTGTTTAGATTTAAAAAAAAATCTACAGACTTACTAGGCATCTTTGCATCTCAACTTGCCTGACTATATAGAGATGCTCACATAAGAATCCTGCTGATCTCACTTCAATGCCTGCTGTATTGAATTCCATGGTCCTCCCTGCATAGGTGCTCCTTCAAGACTGCAACAATGACTTCTTGAGCTGTTGAGACGAGTGTAAACAATGGACAAATCTCAGATAATCCCTTTTCTTGGGATGCAACATCAGCTGAATTAAGCTGCCTGGACAAAGGTCGTCATGCCTTCTTTCTAATAGCATCCAGCATCAATTTACTGGTCTATGTGGGGTCTAAAGGCCTGGCAACCAAACCCTGATTCAAGACATTTCTGGAAATCCATTTCAGCTCCAGAATGCCCTGTAAACACTTCAGGAAAATGCTGTGACTGCTTTTAAGTTTACATTTCTCTTTGTTCAATCATGCTTTGTTACTTCCTCAATCATGTTGATACTGAAAATAGTCCTCAATAAACTTATAGCATGAAAATATGTATTTAAGAATCATCTTCTTGAAAAACTCAATGTGTAATATCTGCTATTAATATCATGTAACTCTGTGACTTAGAACATGAGGATCTTATTTGCAAAGGCTGCTTAATTGTTCTCTGTCCATGGTGTCTGAATATACATAGCATGGCTCTCTTCACTGGAACTCGCTCTGATTTCCTAAGGTCTCTCAGGTTAAGCTGCTTTGTGTCTTAGTTTGTATCAACATAGGATAGCCTAGTCTGCAAAACAACGAATTCTCAAGCTGCTGTGGCTTGAGCGTATAACATGTAATTAAAGAATTAAACTTGTGTATTTTTTCAGAATAGAGATGCTTTTCTGTCACTCTCCTTAAACTCTTAATTCAGTTACCAAGGCTGACTCCATCTTGTAGTTAATATTTTCTGTAATGCAGAGCTTCCAAGTTACTGAGACAGAGGAGGAAAAGAGATGGAAAAGACAAGTTTTCTCTAAATAGTCTTTGTCCCAATGTGACTTGAATTATTTCTGGTTGCATTGCATGAATCAGACTTCATTGCATGGCTCTAACCCAACTGCATGGGAAGCTGGAAAATACTCACAGATAACTGACGAGCTATAAGTGAGTATGAAATTCCCATCAGCAGCTATAAAATTTCCCTTAGCCACAGTTGCCCAAGTGAAATTTGACTCTGCCAATTTGTCACATATTGGGTGAGACTTGCCAAATATAACCTCTAAATGGATAAAATTGTTTGAATTTTCTTCTTCTATGATATGTACAAATGATGAAAAAGCCACTTTATTTTACTTATAAAAATATATATAATCGTCCAGCCACAGTTGCTCATGCCTGTAATCCCAGCAATTCGGGAGGCCGAGGTGGGCGGATCATGAGGTCAAGAGATCGAGACCATGGTGAAACCCCATCTCTACTAAAAAATAAAAAAATTAGCTGGGCGTGGTGGGACTCGCCTGTGGTCCCAGCTACTCGGGAGGCTGAGGCAGGAGAATTGCTTGAAACTGGGAGACAGAGGTTGCAGTGAGCCGAGATCGTCCCACTGCTCTTCAGCCTGGCGCCTGGCAACAGAGCAAGACTCTGTCTCAAAAAAAAAATATATATATATATATGTATATGTATATAATCAACAGTGCATGGTGGCTCATGCCTATAATCCCAGCACTTTGGGAGGCTAGGTGGATGAATCACAAGGTCAGGAGTTTGAGACCAGTCTTGCCAATATGGTTAAACCTGTCTCTACTAAAAATACAAAAATTAGCTGGGTATAGTGGCGTGGGCTTGTAGTCACAGCTACTCGAGAAGCTGAGGCAGGAGAATCACTTGAACTCAGGAGGCACAGGTTTCAGTGAGCCAAGATCACACCACTGCACTCCAGCCTGGGCAACAGAGGGAGACTCGATCTAAAATACATATATATACACACACATACACACACACACACCCACACACACATGATTTATAATTTAAAAATTACATAAAATTTTAATTATATATAATTATATTGATTCTGTATAATTGTATATAATTATATAATCAAATTTTATTATATATATTAAGTTTATATGTATAATTACACATATATATAAAATCAATTAAGTCTCTGAACTTCAGTATCTTCATGTACCATATAATAATATATGTCCTGTCAAATATTAATATTGATGATTTTAGTTAGAGGTTCTACCCCTTTTGTCTAGGGTGTGACTTTGCTTGTTTGTTATTTTTAATATTCCAACCTGGAAAAACATGTCAGAGGGCAATCATTGACAAAACACCATAGAATGAGACTTAAAACATGATTTGGAAAGAAATGACTTATAAATATATATGTATCAGGTTTTTGGCAATTTGTCTTGAATACGGAAAGATACTGGCTTTAAGGAATGCAGCCTAAGTTTTCAAGGTTTCAAGAAACCCACTTGTTTGAGTGAGGATGAACTTTCCAAGAAAAAACAGTTTCTGATCTGTCCTAGAGATCAGGCTTTAAATATTTCCAGTCTTGGTTCCCATTTCCCACCTAAGCAAAAATCTTGCTCTGTCAGTCACAAACAGTTTAACTTAGATCAAGTTTCTTAATTTCTCAGGGTATCAGTTGTCTCATTTGTGGATGTTACATGAGAGAGAATCATAGTTACTAGTACCTAATGACCAGATATAGGCAGATTTCTGGACAACAACCTTCCCTCTGCCATATCCAGCCTTCTGTAATCTAAGCTCACGGAGTGCCCAAACTAAAAGCCATGTTCTTCACTGATTTCTAGAATTGAAACTCATATGCATAGAAGTAGTATGTCTACTACACCTATTAATACTCAAACTCAAAGGCTCAGTGCACTCATACCCAAGGGTTAATATGATTCTTTCCTAGATTTGAAACGTAGTAGGACTAAGCAAATATTATTTGTAACCCTAAGAAATTGCTACCCAAGCCTTCTTTGGCGTCAAACCACCTTGGGTTCCCAAAAATTGATCATTGAATCCCCTAATGTGTTTTTCCTTTTTCTTTCCACAGTTGGAACAACCCATAGGGCTTCATTTCCACCAGATTTATTATTTCCCTCCCTATTTTCTAAGACTCCCTTATGTAACCAAAATCTGTACTTCATCTTCTCCAAAAAGCTAACACCTGTGCCAACTGTTTTCTTTATAGAAAATCAAGACCTTAATTGTACCTAGTTCTCAAACATTTATCTAATTCCCATAGTCCTTGTCACAATCTTAGCTTACAACCTGATCCATTAGGCATCTCTTAATTCTAATAAGAAAGAGCCTCATTATTAACTTCCAGATGTACTTGTTAATGTCTATTTGAGACATACCCCCATTGGGCATGGCGCTTTAAACACAGCTGATCAAAAAAGAAATTAGTCATCGCTTCCCCCATACTTTTTGTTTCTCATCTGGGAGTATGGCTCCACTATCTAGTAATTCACCCAATGCGGAGATCTATATAACTTTTTTGAGCCCTTCCTTTCCTTGGCCCACATATACTCCACCATAAAACTATTACTCTGTCTTGATTTCAAATTTTGTTTTTTTCCAGACTACCTAGCAGTCTCTTGTCCAAGATAACTGTAATCTGTCACCTTCATCCTGTAACTACTGCATATCTGAAAAGAAAATCTAGACTCCCCTCACTCTCATTCATTGGACACAATATACCAAGCGAGAGTCTTAAAATTCTATGCCTATTATTTCTTCTTCAGTGGCTGCCATCTGTCTTTAGAATAAAGTCTGACCTTCTTCATATAACTTACATTGTCTTCTGTGGTCTTGAATTGGTTTACCTATCAAATCACTACTGTGCCCTCTCACTGAATCTTCCCCAGCCACAATGTACTCATTTACTCCTAAAGAATGCCTCGTTCTTGCTCATCTGAATTTTCACAAATACTTGCTTATTTGCCTCCTTCATCTTTGCCCAACTTTTGGTTACTATTCTAGTGTCTGTCTACATTTTTGTTTTTCAAAACTTCTCTCCAAATGGGTAGGATACTTGGTCCTGCTATAAATTTCTAGGTTATTCTGTTAGTTCATTTTATTATATTTATATTTAAAAATTAATCCTCATTCAATTTTCTGCCTTTCTTGCTTGTCTATGAGTGGTAGGATGGCAGACTTTACACTTCTCACACTCACTACTTAATTCCCAGACATGAACAGTGTTTGGCATATGGTAGGTGCTTACTCAGTTACTGTAGAATGAGCGGATGCCACAAATACACACTATACATTCTCTCATGGAGACTGCTCACTTCCACACCAACAGTATAAGAACTCCTGAACCACATAACGCAAAGAGTATTGCTTATGTCTGCAAATATGAACCTGATTCATGGCTCTATCGCTTACAAACTTTGACCTTAGACAAGCTATTTGACTTCTTTCTTCATCTCTAAAAGGTAGCTTTTAAAATTACTTCACTGATTTTTGTGAGTGTTAAGATAACCTATGTTAAGGGATTACCCTAGTGCCTGACACAGAGTAAACAATTGTTTTATGTCAACAATTATTAATGTTTTGGGATGAGCTATAAAGTCCTATATGTAGGGGTGTGATAGTTAATACTGTCAGCCTTCTTGGATTGAAGGATGCAAAGTATTGTTGCTAGCTGTGTCTGTGAGGGTGCTGCTGATTAACTCTTGAGTCAGTGGACTGGGAGAGACAGACCCATCCTCAATCAGCTGCTAGCACAACCAAAATAAAGCGGGAAGAAAAAGTTGAATAGAGACTTGCTGAGTCTTCTGGCTTTCATCTTTCTCTCCTGCTGGATGCTTTTTGTCCAAAAACACTAGATTCCAAGCTGTTCAGCTTTCGGACTCTGGACTTACACCAGTGATTGGCCAGGGACTCTTGGGTCTTCAGCTACAGACTGAAGGAAGGCTTCACAACTTTTCAGGTTTTGGGACTCGAACTGGCGTCCTTGCTCCTCAGCTTGCAGACGGGCTATTGTAAGACTTTATCTGGTGATCCTGTGAGCCAATATGCCTTAATAAACTCCCCTTTGTATACACATCTATGCTATTGGTTCTGTCCCTCTGGAGAACCCTGACTAATACAGGGGTTGGAGGCAGGGGGAGCTGCTTTCATTACATCCAAGAATGGTTATAAAATCTTCAGTCCTTTCCCTTTTGTTTCCCATTGCCTTAATCATTTATGGGAATGATTCAATTACAGTTTCCAGTTAACGTACCTCATCTTAGTGCTTTTAAAATTCCATTCAAGTTAAACTTATTTAAGCAGTGAGAGAGGAAGTGATAGCCTTCTTTGCTGTTGATGGAACCTGACATGGGGCATGTCTGATTCATCAACTACAGAAAGCATTTAACTTATTTATGAGGTATAACCTGCAAAATGTTTATGTTCAGGATTCTGCAGATTATGAGATGGTTTTCAGACTTTCTAGGGGTTTTCAAAGTCAGGGCCATTTCAGAAAAAAAAAACAAAAAAATATTATTGGTAGTAATCACCAGGCTGCAAAATTTGAGCACTGATATCACTAGTGTTCTGTCCATGGGTGGAATCATTACTTCAAAGAGGTGTTCCAAATACTTTAATATACATATAATTATTTCAAGTGTGTATTTACTTGTGATGTTCCTCCCATTTTTTTTGTCATCATCTTAGTTCAAAATAAAATTAATTCTCTCCTAGACATTCACATCCTCTATCTAACTTGCCTCCCTGAATTTCTATTTCTAGGTCATATTTTACTTTCTCTATCAAATATCTATTCAAAATGCAAATTCCTATATTCCACTTCTAGGCACAAAACCATTCGATGTCTTTCCACTGGTCTTTTAGAGAAAACCTCAACCTCTTCACATGGCTTAATTAATCCTCTCATTATCCATTGAGTACTCCCAGAACATTAGTTCTATACACCATACATCCCTTTCTTTTAGTTCTTGTAACATGCACAGGATCACTCACCTTCCTTGGAAACTTTATACAAGATCTTACCTTTTAATATGCTTCTTTCCATTGCACCACCCACCTTTGCCTAGTTACCTCCTCACCTTTTGAACAACAGATAAAACATAGCTGTCTCAAGAGAACTTTCCTCAAGCCCCCATCAGTGTCAGATCTTTCGTTATATAGTCTCACAGAAAAACATGTTTACTTCACCATATTTATCTTAGTGACTATGTACTGATTTGTATACTTACTAATTAGATATTAACTAAGAGCATAGGGACTTGCTTTTCATTGTATTCCCACCTTCCACCTAGCATGTGAGACATGGTCTAAAATAATTTTGGAAAGCACCAGGAAACCTAACTTGAGATGTAGTAGGAATTTAGAGAAAATTAATATGAACACGAATGCCTTCTATATCCATTTGCAATACTAAGTGGATCCGGAAATTGAGTCAAGATCATTGAACCAAACTAAATAAAGTCAGAAATCTTACTTGTGACTATTTGTTACAGTATAATTACAACCAAAACAAATATGAATAACATGAGAATCTGTCTATGGGAAGCAAAACTTGTAAGTCATGGACTGATGTTGCAATAGTGGTTTTAATGTTTATATGAATTGGATTTTAGAATCATCAATTGAAGTGAAAGCTACATTCAGTGAACAATTTCTACTTAATGCTGAAGAGAAGGAGGAGAAAGTTGGGAAATGAATCATTCTCAAGAGATTTCCAAGGGACATCGAGATCATGAATGTAATTCTCCACTGATTCATAGTTGGCTAACTTCGTACCTAAATTAGGAAGTTAACTTGTTAAATCTAAATATATTCGATTATTTAAATATGATATGCTTCATATCCACTTTGGCTCAGGAAACATCATAGGCAATGGACATTCAAAAAAAAAAATACCACTGCCTCATGTGCACAAAACAGTGGAGCTTGATGAAGCAAAAAGAATATCTACAGTGTTTCAAACACTATATTGAGGATACATTATTAAATATATATATAATATATAAAATATATATATAATTAGTACTTCTCACAGTATTAGCCTTCACTGCCCTCTTTTAAAAATTTAATTAAGAGCTAAAAGGATCTCAGATAAATTATTTATAAAGCCTACACTATCTGTGCAATTGTAAAGAAAGTAGTCAAAGGTGAGACTAACACTCAAATTTCTCGACTCCAAGGCTATGTTTCTACTCTACAACAGGCTAAACTGTAAGAGAAGAATATATAAAGAGGCAAAAATCTCAGTCTCTCTCTCTTTCTCTCTCTCTCTCTCTCTCTCTCTGTGTGTGTGTGTGTGTGTGTGTGTGTGTATGTCTCTCTCTAGTTTTTACTCAAGCTCGTTTTCTCTTCTTGAATGTAGGGGATATAAATAGATACAAATACCACTAAATATCAACATAGACATAACCATGTCAGTAAAATGTTGGCTCTTCATTGATTTCCTCTATTCTGAGCTTCTTCTTTAATACTCAGTGAACACTGGAAGATTTACCATTAAATAATGGTATTAAATCCCTTATTATATTCTAGATTCATAATTGGACATTTAATATGACGGTCATCTATCTGTGGTACAACGTGATTCTGATGCTGTCTAACATATGACATTTTCCAATGTCATTTCTGTATTTTGAGGCCTGATAAAATATCAGACATGGATATGTAACTAGAAAGTCCTAAATTTGCAATTTGAATAAAGAATGCAAAATAACAACATAATTTTCAACTTTAAAACACAATTTTCATGTTTTAGGCAGAGACAGATTTAACCAGTATACAAAATTGAATGATTGAAAGCAAATACCAAAATTAAAGAATCCTATAGTTGAAAATGGAGCACATACAGTAAAATAAAAATAAAGAAATATTTAGACATTATCTGGTAACTATATTTTTTCTTTGGTGTTGTCTATGACAATTTAATCATTTAAAAATATTTTTTAAAATCTTTCAAGATTAATTTCTAATCTATTCTTCATTTTCTGTATGACCAGGGTAGCATGTAATAGAGGATAATGGAATAAATGGAAAAACTGGATAAATATTAGTTTCTGTATTAGATTTTAAAATACTAAAAATTCCAAAAATGTTGATATGTGCCTCTGGTTGAGGAACATTAATTGATAACCCCTTAGAGAATAAATGTTATTATTGTTATAGAATAGAAGAGAAACTAGAACAAATACTGGATTAGAATAACACAATTTCCAGAATGCTGGAGGTGAGAGTCTAGTCTTCTTTATGACAATCAAACAGACTTTGGTTGGAAGAGAGAGGCTATTTTTGTGGATTGCTTTTTAAGAGATATGTAATTAATGTAGAACATATTAAGATTAAAATTATAAGAATTATACATGAATTAGAAATCAAAATCCCCAGAATCTTCATCCTGGAAAAAAGTTGGAAATTGAACATTTCTTTACCTTAGAAATTTCTAAGCACTAATAAGTCTTCAACATCATACGATGTTAGAAATATTATTCAATTTTAGAAATACTATTAATCAGCAGAAACTACATGCCAGATTTTGGCAAAGAAAAACGAAGATTCTTATTGCCAGAGTAACTCAAGAATAGAGCAAACAATCCTGTATGACCTGTACATGTACCCCAGAACTTAAAGTACAATAAAAAATAAAAATAAATTTAAAAATGCAATAATCTCATTAAAAAGTAGGCTAAGGACATGAATAGACAATTCTCAAATGAAGATATACAAATGGCCAATAAACATGAAAAAAATGCTCAACATCACTAATGATCAGGAAAATGCTAATCAAAACCACAAGGTGATACCACCTTATTCCTCCAAGAATGGTCATGGTAAAAAAAATTAAAAAAAAACGTAGGTGTTGGTGTGGATTCGATGATCAGGGAACACTTCTACACTGCTGGTGGGAATGTAAACTAGTATAGCCACTGTGGAAGATAGTGTGGCGATTCCTTAAACAAGTAAAAGTAGAACTACCATTTGATCCAGCAATCCCACTACTGGGTATCTACCCAGATGCAAATAAGTCATGATATGAAAAAGATACTTGCACATGCATGTTTATTGCAGCACAATTCACAATTGCAAAATTGTGGAACCAACCCAAATGTCCAGCAATCAATGAGTGGATAAAGAAACTGGTATATCTATAGAATGGAATACTACTACTGAGCTATAAAAGGGAATGAATTAACAGTATTTGCAGCAACCTGGATGAGATTGGAGATTATTCTTCTAAGAGAACTCACTCAGGAATGGAAAACCAAAGATCATATGTTCTCAATGATATGTAGGAGCTAAGCTCTGAGGATACAAAGACATAAGAATGATACAATGAACTTTGGGGTCTTGGGGGGAAGTGTGGGAGGGGGCAAGGGATAAAATACTACAAATAGGTGCAATGTATACTGCTCAGGTGATGAGTGCACCAGGATCTCACAAATCATGACTAAAGAACTTATTCATGTAACCAAAAAAAAAAAAAAAAGAACGAACTTCATGGAGTTTCAGAATTAAGAACCTAAGCTAGATTGAATTATCAATTGAAAGACATTCAAAACAAAAATGAAGCTTTGATTAATAGCTTGTACAAATGAATAGGCTAATAAATAACAAATAGTCATTTATTTATATTAAAATAGTTTTTGCAGAATACTGAGTATGTGTCAATACTGTGCTTTAAACACCATAGGCATAGTACCTGGTCTGGTTAATTTCACAATAAAGTGAGACAATATACACATTAACAAAACAGCACCAGTGGGATGTGAAATCTGCATTCCAACTGAATATCTTCCTATCTATAAAAATATGTATTCTCCAATATTTAGTAGCATCAACCCCAAATTTCCATTTGTATGAACAGACTTTTGATGTTATTAAGAGAAAATGGCATACCATCTACTTGAAATAATTAGTAAAAGGGAAGTTGAAATTGAGAAAAGGAAAATTGAGTATACAGTTTAACAGATTTAGAGTAAATATATTTGCAGTGTTGTGTGAGAAAAAATGAAATTTGAAGAGAAAAGGTGAACAATGTTAATGACATGTGCTTATGAAAAGTTATCCAGGAATGAGATAAGTAAGGCTAGAATATTTGATTGCTAGAGAAAGGATAAAGAAATACCTCTTCATCTATAGTAAGAGTGAGTATCACATTTTTCTGTGTCTGTAGGGTCATGCCAAGGCCTGCTTAGTAAAAATCAGTGTTATGGGTTATAAAATCAGTAAGAAATCAGTCATCTGGAAATAGGACTAGACCAAACCAAACAACAACAACAAAAACACCCAAAAACCAAATGCCTTGTAATTTGTATACTATATGACATAAAGACAGGCATACACACACACACACACACACTCTCTCTCTCTCTCTCTCTCTCTCTCTCTCTCTCTCGGATATTATAATGAAAGAAGTTTACCCTAATGAAGGGATTTTAAATGAAAATTAATTATCTGAAATACTGACTTGATGATTATGCACAGAAGAGCTAGATCATGTTTTAGTAGCTCAAGTTTCTTATATTCATTTAACATAAATATTACATATAAAGATTTTCATAAGTAACCTTGTATCCTTATAAATATATATACTTCTGATGCTATTTTAAAATTCTGATCAAAAATTATAAGTCCCAGGTGGGGGTATTGTCATATCGTATGTGTAGCTGTATTGGAATAGTTATTACACTGAATTTGGAAGTTTTATGTTGTTAACATCTATAGATTTCTGGCAAACCTACAGGGCACACTTTTTAACATTTTGAGAACATCACATTCACCTTCAATATAGAAAAGCACATTTCAGCAATCAACATCAGAACATATTACTTGTATTTCAAAGAAGCATAGTCCCAAAGCATTAATAAGTACTGACCTTGATTTTACTTAAAAATTGAATCTTTCTCAAAGTTGCCTTGAGGTCTATATGCACTATAATTTACTGAAGTAGTATCACACTAGTAAGGAATCAATATTTGATATTTTTTTCTGTATGTTAAGAATGTTTTGTTGGATGTTGGCTAAAATAAAAACTGTTCTTGGTCAGTTAAACAGAGAGCATTCCCAGACTTAGAGGCACATGGATGAAAGCAAGTAGTGGGGGCACACATAAATCTAGTTTAATACCCTGATTTCAAGATTTGCTTTATCTTTTCTCAATCTCATTCCATCTACCGGTAAGATTCAGAAAATATTTATTCCACTATGGGGTGTAAAAACTTAGGCACAAGTTATGATACCTGGTAGGAAAATTCACTGTAGCTAGTGAATATTTGTTCTACCCTAAGAAGTCACTGTATGTAAAATAAACATTCCTTAAAATACATTAATTTCAGAAGTTTTCTACAAATGTTCTCTAAAGTACACATATTTGTTGTAAATTGATTTTGTTTTACTCACTTTCATTGTAATCAGATAAACTATAGAAACATACCCTAATTCTATGAATCACCCACGATATAACTGAATATTGCCCTCAGAATTCAATTCCTAGATTTGCATTTGGATTTATGAAAGCATTTATATTAAATAGTACTATTTGGTTCATGCACAAGAAGCTGCAGTAAACTTAATGCATAGGTGATAAAATCACATGCAGTCAAGCCAGAAACAGAACAGAATGAATTCAACCAAAAAGGTTTTCTCAATATTTCAAAAGAGATAATGTCAGGGAAGACTAAATCTCGATGTGACACCCATAATAATATATGCTATACAAATTCAAAGAAACTTTATTTTTAGCAGTTGGTGTTAGTTTCTCATTCTGAGTAATGATTTGATTCCAGAAAATAATAATCCTTTTTTTTTTTTACTTTGGGGTGCATTAGACATATGAGAATCTGTTTGTTGTTTCAGTATTTTATGCACAATTTTATTTGGGCTATAGCTTAAGATATTTATAAGTAGTTTATGTGAGTGTATATTTTAATCATATAGAAACAATTAGGGATCATTATATATTTTTCTCTTAGAAAGATTACCAGTTTGAGAAATATGATTATAGTAGTAAGAATAGTTACTGTCTTTAAACTCAGGTTCAAGAGTGTCAACTCGTCTAGTTTCTCTGAAAGCTTTGGCTTTAGCTTAACCTCACTGAGCCTCAACTTGCACCCAGATAAAATAGGGATAATAAAAATTCATCCTGCTTCTTTTATAAGGTGTTTGAGAGAATTAAATGACTAAAAAATATTAGATTGCCTTGTAATCTGTAAAGTGCTGTATTAATGTAAGAGATTATTCATTTCATTATATTAACAAACATTTCAACTCCCTATATCTCAACATTGTGTAAGTAATCTTTATAGGAAAATGTCTAATGCCTTAGAATGTAAAATCAACTAATGAGTTTATTGCTGCCTTTCATGATTTGGAAGGTTTATCTCACACTAAAACCCACATTTCCGCCACAAACACATTTCTGCATTTTGGGACTTAGCAAAAAAAACTGCAATTTGAAGAGAAAGTGTTAGTTGATGTGTCTGCATGCAAAGAGTTTGACTATGAGCAAAAAGTTGGGTTTTACTCTGGACATAAAAGAATTATTTAATTTCTATCTGAATTTTAGTTATAACACATCTTGGAAGAAGCTCATCTCTTTAACACTTGATGCAGAGCTAATGAAAAAATATCATTTGTGGGGTCCACAGTGGCTCTGGCCAGATGTCCTGGTGCTTGAAGAGGCGAGGCCATGAGTTCAAGGACAACCTGAGCAACGTTACAAGCTCTCATTGATTAACAAAAAAAAAAAAGAAAAAATATTATTTGTATTACCCTTAGTATAACTATCTATACTTTAAGTGCTCTGTAGATAAACTAGAAAACACATTTACAATGTTAAATGTAAAGCTAGACATAAACAGTTTTGATACAAAATGACATATATATTTAATCTACATTTCTGATTGCTTTCTAAAGAACTTCTGGCAGTTATTTTAAAAATATAGCAGGCCAGGTACATTGGCTCACACCTGTTATTCCAGAACTTTGGGAGGCTGAAGTGGGAGGATCACAAGGTCAGAAGTATGAGACCAGCCTGGACAAAACGATGAAACCCTGTCTCTA
The DNA here is from genome assembly GCA_028533165.1 of Leontopithecus rosalia. Classification (NCBI taxonomy): domain Eukaryota; kingdom Metazoa; phylum Chordata; class Mammalia; order Primates; family Cebidae; genus Leontopithecus; species Leontopithecus rosalia. The sequence goes on along the minus strand of CM052654.1, from coordinate 25,005,562 downwards.
CTAAAAATACAAAAATTAGCTGTGAGCAGTGGCATGTGCCTGTAGTCTCAGCTACTCAGAATGTTGAGGCAGAAGAATTGCTTGAACCTGGGAAGTGGAGGTTGCCATAAGCCAAGATTGAGCCACTGCACTCCAGCCTGGCAACAAAGTGAGACTCTGCCTCATAAAACAAAAAACAAACAAACAAAAAAAGCATAAAATTTAATTACAGGCAGAAATAGGACATCAAGTTCAAGGAAAAAAAGAGATGCAAATTTTTATCATACACTATTTCCTAGTTGCTTCAAACACAAAATTACAATGTTAGCAGCTGTGTAATGTTCCATACAGTGAATATATGATTGAAAGACATACAACTTTAATCCATTTTTATGTAAAATAAGATCTTTCATGTCTTTTTTGTCTATCATTGACCAAAATATATAAAATATGTTTGAATCTTTCATATTTTAGATCTTCGCAATGCTTTCCAAAGTGGTTTATGTGCATATTAATTTGTTCAAATAACATTAACTGAATGTTATTTATCTTCAGCCAATATTTCCAGGGCTCAAACTATTTACCATGCCATCTATAGCATACTTATTTTGATTCTATCTTGCTTGTATTAGAAATTTATTTAAAAATTCTCTTTCAGATTAAGGAAACAGTTAATATTTAAATATATTTCTGCTAGCTGATAAGCATTGTTGTTTACTTTATGGTGAGAATGAAAGTTGCTTATAAAAAAGTATAGACCATCTTAAACTTTTCAGTTACACTGAACACAATGTTGGCATAATGTAGGTAGATTCTGAAGACAGATTTACCATATAAACAACTCATTAAAAAGGTTGATGACTGGGAAAGATCATTTTAGAGAGTATGTTAGAGTTTACAGTCATAAGAAGATAAAACTTAAATTATTGCAAAGTTAAATAAAAGAAGAATTTGACAGTAGCCCTAGACATAGGCCACTTAGTCTTGGGCACTGGTTCTTTATGTGCACTCTCCGTTCCATCTTCTATGTCTGGAGTTGCATCCTTAGGTATCAGCTAGGGCTCTGTATCTTTGTAGTACACAGAGAAGAGATGGGATCAATATTATTATTATAACCCTTTTAATGTATTATCTACTTGTACATTATTCTGTTTAGTATTAAGGCATATTCAGTAGGCATTATCCCAATTTTATAGCTCATATTGATAATGCTAGGAGAGGTCAAGCCATCCACAACTTCTCAAGAATGGTCAATGGATTTGAACTTGCTGGTGTCTTAATTTAGCATCCATATTTCTACTAACCTACCCATTTGCCTCTATAAGGGCATGTCTCCCGGAAATATGGGAACTGTCCAAGCAAATACTGATGATCCAGCTGCTGTTACATGAGAACTCATGACACCAGCAATTCCCTAACAATAATATTCCAGCCAGATTTAAATTTCTTGCACTGTTTCTCTGGAATGATGGAAGTTTGTCCAGTCTCCAAAATAAGGTCATTTTTTCAGATTTCCATTGTGTTTAGCATTGATTTTTTTCCATGTTCTCTCTTTGTCCAAAGTTACTGAAATCACAGCTTACCTCAGTCCTTAGCCTACCTGTCAAAGAATTATCACTTGAAAGCCCTAACAATATGTGCAAAGCAAGTCCATGGAGCCATCAGTTTAAGATGAAGGAAATAGAGAAGACTGCATACAAGTTTGATTTTAGTGCAACTTCGAGAAATGAGTAGGAATTAGATTGGAGGAAGGAAAGGTGTTATGCACATAGGGAAAAATCATTTCCAAATTAAACCTTTGAATTTAAAACCTGAACAATGTATTCAAGTAAAATCCTGTCCTCTTAGGCTGACATTCATTTACAAAATGCCAAAATAGCTCACTAGTACTAAAATTAATATATGACCAGAAGTTTACAAAACATATGTCCCTTTTTTGTGAGATTATTGAATCCTCGGTTATTTGATGTAGGTAGAAAAGTTTTAATTATGATGACTTTACACATAGTAAAAATAACATCTCAATCATAAAGTTTAAATTTGTATAGCTAGAATATAAAATCTAGCTTGTGTCTGAACACAAACTTCTGTCTGCCCAAATAACACAGACTCTCTGTGTACATGTGTGTGTAATGAGAGTCAGTATTCTAGCTCCAGGTCTTATGGGTCCCTACCTAAGACTAGGAGATAAAATATTTGTGTGTTCTTAGTATCCTACCTAGTGTAATGAAAATATGACAAAAAATGTCAAATACTACACTTCCCTCCACCCCAATTTTACACACATTCTAGACTCCATTAGCTATTCTGGAGAATACAAGGAAAATAAAAGTACACAAATACAATAAATAAAATTATAAAACAAACTGAATAATGTAAATGAAAAAACTAATTGACAAATCAAAATAAAGTAATGAAGATGGCATGTAATTCAGCCCCTACATTTAGATAACACATATAAAAATAACGTGGGTGATTTTATGATTCAGAATCAAGCATTGTTAAACTGAAGATTAATGTTATCAATTTATTGCCATCATTAGAAGTGTCTAAGCACTAAGTGCAACAATTGAATCATTTTGTGTGAATTGCTTAAATGATCGAAGAAGGAAAATCTTATGTATATTAATCTGAAATAGACAGAGTGTGTGTGTGTGTGTGTGTGTGTGTGTGTGTGTGTGTGTGTAAATGTAGAGGGGCAGGTAGCTGGTACGGGGTCCTGGACAGTAACTGTAACATGCCAGTGGTGAGGGTCCATGCAGACCACAATTTTTGCAGCCCATAAATAATCAAGAGATGTTTGTGATGTTTTGTGTTCAATGGGTATGTTAAAACTACAATCTAAAGGAGCATATTAATTTTGAGATAATGTGGTGACATGAAGGTTTGCTAGTGTCTTTTCATGATTTTATTTGCTTTAATGTAATTTTAAAGCTGCTCCCACCCTTCAGCAATAATTTTATAGCTTTGCCAGTATAATGCTACACTGGCTTTTCCAGAAGAATTACTGATAGTGAATTTTCTCAGAATTTAGAGATCCCTATGTGAGAGGTCATTGTGTTAATTTGTTGATTTGGCTGGCTTAGGTTGTTTATTCTCTTCTGATGTCAGCAGCTCAATTCTCCCTTCAAGAATTGCTTGTCTTCTTGACTTGCTTAAGGTCTTTGTGAAAAAGGCAGTCATAATACTTAGGCGTTCCTTAGTCAAACTTATGCATGTGACTCATAACTAGAACATCTGATTTGTTCTCCCAGAAATGTAAACCTTAAGCAGTGGCAGTAAGAACCACACGTGTTATAGCTGCTTCACCCCAGGTGGTCCCTCAGAAGGATGTCCCTGGTATTCTCACCATAAACCCCCAACTTGTCCTAGCTCCTGTCTGCTGTGCTTTCTCAGATCTGATTCTTCAGCTTTGCTCTGACTTCCTGAACTTTCCCATAATCTTTGGTGAATTGTTTTCTTTTTATGTTTCCTTTCCTTTTTTCTTTTGAATTAGCTGCAGTTTCTGTTGTTAGTAACCAAAACAACAACAAATTAAAAACAAAACACAAAGTAAATGAAACAGCACTTTACACATACAGCTAATCTGGTTGAGAAGCCTTATAATCGGATTTCATATGTTTATACCACTGGCCCTCCTGCTCAATTTGAGTTCAGAGGCTTGACTCTACTATTGATCCCTCATATTTATTGTGCTCAGGGGTAGCCTTGTATTGTAAAAAAGCAAAACAAAACTTCATTTTATGGAGTCATATATACCTTCCTTCCTTTACATTTAAGTGACATCAGGTTATCACTTCTGACTTAGGATGGTCTCTAATGATGGGGTTCAAAATATATTAGGTTGGTAATTGCAATTAAAAGTAACAGCAAAACCACAATTACTTTTGCACCAAACTAATACTATCCCCAAATATGACACCTTGACACTTGAGAAAGCAGCTGAACCCAGCCAGATGGTCACTCTGACTTTTTTCCATATGTCCCTTGTGAAACAGTCATGAAACCTAGGAGTGATTTTCTTACCTTCCTCTGAAGGAGATCAGGAGACTCTCATGTGAAAAGTTCCCTCCCTATACCCACAGAAAAAGAACAATTTTTGTCTCTGAAGACACAGGGACACAAAGAAGAATTTGAATAAACAGGCCTCACCAAATTCCCCGCCCCAGTTTATTACTGTTACGTTATACTATTTTATGTGATCATAGGACTACCTACTTTTTCACAAAGCCAAATGTAAAAAAAATGCACAGGTCCATTTCTCTGAGTATTCATTTTATTGCAAAGGTTGCTGTATATATAAAACCTATAACAAATAAATACATATGCTTTTCCATTGTTAATCTGTCTTTTGTCAGAGGGACCTCAGCCATAAATCTAGGATGAATGAGAAATAATGCTTTTGCTTCTCTATACCAACCAGCATCCTCTTTAACAGCACTATAGCTTGAGGAAATGATCACAACAGGTTGTGGTCTGAATTGCAGCAAGCTTTCTTTTTTCTTCCACAGCCAACATCATTAAAAGATTTTACATATACCTACCAAAGAAAGACTGTGGTCTATTTCAGGTCTCAACTGAGGGCCATGAAATATGTGCTTAAATAAGAAGCCTTATAATAAAGCCCAAGATTCAAAATTTAGAATTGCATGAAAAGGGTTGGGTAGATCTGAGTTCTATAAAATACGGTGAGTGGAAAGGAGTTAAGCTGATAAATGACTGGGACCCTACCAAGATTATAACAAATAACTGGCATTTACTGTCATTTTATTAGGCTGCTGTAATCTTATTCCATTAGCGGTTATCTTGTCATCCATTCCTGTAACTTCAAGTGTGCATTTCACAGGGGAGTAAACCTACCTTTTTGTTATTTAATTCTCTTGCCGAGGAGCTCATCATTTCAGGTACAGTTGACATTCAGAACAGCACGGCCCAGCTCTAGATCTCACACTTCATCACTGCCTTAGACTGCCCTCTGGACAATGTACTAAAGTGAGAATTAGGAAACAATAAGAAAGCCAACTGCTGGAAGTACCTGTCCATGCAGAGGGAGGAAAGGGCTGCCTGCAAAAGACCAAGTTGTAAAGTTCATGGAGATCTACGTGTGCGTATTTCAAAATGGAGGGGTAAGATGGAGGTCAGAAAGAAGATTTAAGTTATAAATGTAAAAACTGAAAAAAAAAACCAACAACAACAGACAACACGTGAATGGGAGATGGGAGTGGAGGGCAGAGAGCTAAAGAGGCACCAGGCTATGGTCAGTAAAGCAAGTGCTTATTTCCCTGAGTCACAAAGGATCAGGTCAAATCAAGGAGATTTTCGTTTGCATCTGCCTTTTACCTGAATTCAGTCTTGACAAAGCTCCATTTATCCTGTTTCTTCTTTGGTAAAGAAGACAGGACTGCCTTTGACAGTTTAAACATATTCATCCAATTACACGTTAAATTCTGAGCAACACTAAACTCCTGTTGTGAAAATGCCCTGCAATACAGATTTGCAATCTTCTAGAACCATGATGTTTATCTAAATTGTCTGAGTTTCCTGACAAGATCGACAGACTAAAGAGGAGAGAATACTGTCAATTATTTTGAGCATTTTGGCAGATTCTTAAAGAAGTACACAAATCGGTAGTTTTTTTCAATATAACATGAATGTTTACTTTCTGTTTTATTTAGGGACAATATTGCTTGATTTTATTGTGTTGAATATAAACAAATAGATCTACAATTTACCTTTCTTCCTTCTAAGCAATTGTTATTCCCCTGGAAATATGGACCAAATAATATAGAGAAGCCAGTAGTGTTGTGAGGTGGAAATAGCATCAAATTGACAGTCAGAAAAAGAGAATCTGCTTCCTGATTTTGCTATTAATCAGCTGAATAATCTTAGACCTGCCATAAACCTATCTGTGCCAAGTGCTTGTATACAAAATGAGATTAGACTTTATAACAGATAATCTCTATATTATTGTCCATAAATCAATGATTGTTTGAAAAATTTTGTTTGCATAAAATTTTAATGAATATATTTGATATTTATTAAATAAATTTATATTATAAATTTTATCATAAAAAATGTATTATGAGCTCCGAGTCCTCATATCTTTTTCATGTCTCACCAATAAAAATGAGATTATTTTTGCAAACATTTAAAATGTCAATTTTTTCCAAAGAGAAGTTATTTTAAACTGTAATAAACCATGGATTCACTTTTCACAGAACTCTGTGTCTTAAGAGCAGTGACTTAACTCATGGACAGTGTTATTAGAACTGTACATTTAGGCTGAATAATGAGTCCCTTATACCTCTCTGTCATACATAGATTTTAAAACCTAATATTTGGCAGACTTGGTTCAGGAATCTTGTGTATCAGTTTACTGAATATGTGCAAATAGTCCTTTGGAGAATTCCCTAATAGGTAATAGCATTTTACTAAAGATTTTGTCAAGAAAATCTAACATTTGTAATATTAAAATAATATTGATTCTTCTATGAATCATTTAATTCCCTCCACATGCTTTGAGATATTGTCCTATTGGTAAAATTATTACTGACTTTGAAAAGAGGAAGAAAAATCTGTGGAATTGGGACAAATTAAATAATTTATGTAATAGGGAAATCTGGGCAAGGGACACAATGTCAACTAGATGGCTTCAAAGAAAATGCCTAAATTAGCACAGATATGAAAGAATATTTTTTGCGAAGATTTTCACCATTATGTGTTTAAAGCAGTAAGCAATGCTGGGTTTTTAAATTTTTTTAGACTTTAAATAAAAAAGCCATCATTTTTATTGCATTCTGTTTCATGCCAAAATTATAATATTCCTTTTATTGCCCAGGTATATACCTTTTATTACATTTTTGCACATGTATGTTTCTTGTGTAGATTATCAGGTCACAGTGTAAACCAAAAAATAAAATGTTAAACTTCCTGAAATGACTGAATGAACCTACTCTGGGCCAAGTAAAACCTGAAAAACTGAATTCCCAACTATGTTGGGAAGGAACGTAGACACACCTCATTATACCCTCTCCCTTTTGGGGATGAGGCTCAAGTAACCTAAGAGAGTCTGTTTCATTAGTCTTACAATTTCTACATTAAGTCATGACTATGACACAGAGATCATAAAACTGATAAAACAGACTATTTGTAGCAAATAAGTTTGGTACCAAATTCTGATCTACCTCTGGTGTGGCATTACAGGAAAGAAGGCCAATCCTAAAGGAAATGAAAATATTTTATCCCAAAACATATTTTCTTAACATATTTTGAAATAACCCTGCAAAGTCATATTTTGTATGGTAAATTTGAATCTATAATCTTCTTCCCTTTCTAGGTCCTTCCTTGATCTAGGAGAGATTTTCTAAAAGTTTGACACTTTAAGGTCTGAAAAGAGACAGTTACCATATTCTTTCTATGGCTGCTACCTGGAGGTTTCATCTACATAACAAAAACCTTGGCTTCCACAACCTCGTTTACCTTAATTTAAACATTCACCTTAACTCTTTAGACAAAGCTTAGCTCTTTCAACCAATTGCCAATCAGAGAATCTTTGAATTCACCTAGGACCTGTAAGTCCCTCCTTCAAGATGTCTGCCGTTTTGAGTCAAACCAATGCATATCTTACATATATTGATTTATATGTCTTCCTGTAACTTCTCTCACCCTGAAATGTATTAAACCTAACTGGAACCTGATCACCTCCTGCACAATTTCTCAGGCCCTCTGGAGACTGTTCCCTGGGTCATGGTCACTCATTGGCTCAGAAAAACCCTCTTTGAATATTTTACACTTTGGATTTTTTTGTTAAGATCAGCCTTGAACCTTGGGCCTTGAAAAACATATCTTTATAAGTAGCTGTTTGAAAGCTCCTACTCAAATGTTTGCATTTACTTTAGAAGTCACTGCCTCAAGGAAGATTTCTCTGATTTCCCCAGGGTAAACTACTTCCTTTTTTACCTATAGTCTATACTTTTTATACCTATAGTCTCAGGTGTTTATATTCTATTTATTACTTTTCATTCTTTTTTTTTTGAGGCAAAATCTCCCACTCTTGTCCAGGCTGGAGTGCAGTGGTGCAATCTCTGCTTACTGTAACCTCCACCTCCCAGGTTCAAGCAATTCTCATGTCTCAGCCTCCCGAGTAAACGGGATTATAGGTGCACGCTACCATGCCCAGCTAATTTTTGTATTTTTAGTACAGATGAAGTTTCACCATGTTGTCCAGGCTTGTCTTGAATTACTGACCTCAGGCGATCCACCTGCCTCAGCCTCTCAAAGTGCTAGGATTACAGGCATGAGCCACCACACCCAGCCTTAGTTATTACTTTAAATTACATTTTTTAAATGGCTCTTTCCTCCTTTAGGCTTTAAGCTCCAGGGAGACAGAGATTTTGTTTGGTAGCTTTAAAATTTTTTTTTAATTTATATATTAAGTTCTGGGATACATTTGCTGAGTGTACAGGTTTATCACATTGGTATATACATGTGCCATGGTGGTTTGCTGCACCTATTAACCCGTTATCTAGGTTTTAAGCCCTGCATGCATTAGGTATTTGTCCCAATGCTTTCCTTCCACTTTCCCTCATCATCCAACAGGCCCTGATGTGTGATGTTCCACTTCCTGTGTCCATGTGTTCTCATTGTTCAGCTCCCATTGATGAATGAGAACATGCAGTGTTTGATTTTCTGTTCCTGTGTTAGTTTGCTGAGAGTAATGATTTCCAGCTTCATCCATGTCCTTGCAAAGGATATGAACTCATTCTTTTTTATGGGTACATAGTACTCCATGATACATATGTGCCACATTTTCTTTATTCTGGTGGGCTTTTAATTCAATCTCTGGAACTCAGCCCTGACTCTAATCCATAGCAGGTATACATGAAATATTTCTTAAAAGAATGAAAGAACAAGTAAATAAATCATACTGGAACCAGTTTAATATCTTCATATGTAGTAAATGTGGGTTAAAAATTACAGTACTGAATTTAGTCAGGTATGTACATAAAACTTTTAGTTTTCTAAACACATCACTGATTCTATTCTGCAGCCTCCCCCCACGCTTTCAGAAGTGTTTGTGTCACAAGAGGTGCAAAGTTAGCAATAACTAGGTGCATGCATGTTTGCATCTTGTCACAGTATCAGGCTTTCATCCATGCTATTCCCATCATAGAAGCCACGTGCAACATGGAGTTTCCAAGAAGGCAGTGCTCCTTAGTACTTCCCATTCACTCAGGAGTCAGGGCCGCAGAAACATGCAAGACACTCCACAAGTCAGTTAACATTGAAAACCACACATAAGAATATACTTAATTCATATATAAATATTATAGAGTAAACATTCCACAACAAACAAAATAGCATTTAATATCAAGAGAAAAAGAGATAGGAGAAAGGGTTAATGAACCAGTCCAGGGGGAGCTAAGAAGACAAAAGGAGTCCTGGTCCGGGCCAGGTGGACCATTGGTCTTCAGGAAAGAGTGTTTGAGGTGGCAGAGCCTTTGCCTGCAGATGCCAAGCTCTTATCGATAAACAAAGTGACTATAAGATGGTGTTAGTTAAGAGGATTGTTTTGAGCTGCTGAAGGCCTGCTGTGTCCTTGCTTGTGGCCTTATCTGGTTGGATAAAATCTTTACTTTTTATTTGTTTATTATGCAAAACATCTTATTCTTGTTGGCAAAATACCCTATGAAGTATAAAATGAAGTGTTTTTCTAAGATGAGACAGTTATGTCAAGGATGCTCTATATAGTTTGTCTTTTTATTTGTAAGCCACTTGAGTAAGAAGGGCATTTCCATATAAGCAGATTCTTTTATTCCCCTTTTTTGCTTTGTTTTTATACAATTGGAATAAAGTGCTTGCATTCCTCTTTAACACACAACAGAGTAATGCAAACACACTGCTGCTAGTTTAGGATTTCTATTTAAGAATACAGGGCAATGTAGACCTGTGACAACAGTGCCTAAGTACAGATGATACATCAACACTAGCATCTCATTTAGCCTAAAGAAAACACATTTTAACCTAAAGAAAATACATTTTGCTGTTTTCTCACTGAATGTTAAACACAATTACTTTCTCAAATGAGAGTGGTTCACAGCTGTGATCTATTTATCTGTCTATCTGTCTATCCATCCATCCATCTATAATCTATCTGCCACCTAAATCTTTAAGAAAGAAAACCAATTCTTCTATTTGAGGAAATTTAAAATAACAAAGTGAGGATTACCACTGTAACTGATTATGCCAAATGACAATGTAAAGCTTTGGTAAAGGTTTAAGTGTGTTAGATAAAACATTATTTATGTGATCTCTTAAAATATGCTCTCTTCTAAGCCTAACAAACACTCTTTAAAAATTGTTGCATAAATTGCAATGTGACCACCAAGGCCATCTCACTAATATCCTTCTATTCAATATATCTTGTTTCAGAATTCCCTTGAAAGGATGGAAGCATGTCAGATAAATTAAAGGAAAGGAACAGATGTAGATTGAGTGATGCACATTCTGAGCTTGAACTTTTAATTTCACTAAATATTTTCCATCTTCATGATCACATTATATTGAATGAGATGTTGGAACTTCAATTTCCTCTACTACTTCATTTAATAAAGATTTTGTCTCCTCTGAAGTCCTAAGGAGATGTTAGCTTTAAATCACATTGACTTCATTCTATGCAATTTACGTATGTTGAAGAAATAAAAGCTTTTTCAAGAGTCACCATGGGGGCCTGAGAGGCCTCAAATGAGTATTAAGACCTTGAGTCTAATGTGAGCACAAAGCACAAATCCTCCCTGTGGAATACTAATGGCTTTTGTGTACAGTTACACAATAGTTGAGGAGTAGCCTGTGTATAAAACAGTCTTTGTGCTTGTGATTGAGAAATGCAACCCAGCTTTGGAGGAAAAAAGCAGCTTTCCATGGGTGGTTATTACATGGCCCAATTTACACCGGAATAATTAACGGAAACTTAGAAAGGCTGAAAAGCAGTACATATTGAAAATCTAATTCATGGGTTTTGCAGCACATGCTTGGGTTGAGACTCAGGTTTCTATTGTTAGAAGAAAAACTTTAGACAAATTAAATAGTTTAATTGAGCAAAGAATGATTTGTGAATCAGCCCCCAGAACCAGAATAGGTTCAGAACAACTCAGGAGCTGCTACATGGCTGAATAACATTTATGGATAGAAATAGGAAAGTTACACACAGAAAAGGGAAGTGAAGAGCAGAAACAGCTGGATTGTTTACAGCTTGTGGTTTGCCTTATTTGAATACGGTTTGAACAGTGAGACCCCGTGATTAACCAAAACTGGGCTACTGTGATTGGCTGAAACTAATTTACTTGTTACAAGAGTAGGTTACAATTTGAGGTGGGAGGATCACTCAGGAATTTGGGGCTGCAATGAACTATGATCTGCTCATTGTTCAGCAGCAGCGTGGGAAACAGAGGGAGAGTCTATCTGTGGAAAAATGAAAAAAAAAAGAAGAAGAAGAAGAAAAAAAGAGGAGTCGGTTACAATCTGTTTCTACATTTAGTTAGGTTATAGTTCACTAGGTAAGGAGAAACTTTTATACTGAACTTAAAATATGTAAGGGGCAACTTTAGGCTAAACTCAATTTAACACTATAAAGGGCATTTTAGATATCTAAAATGTAGTGATGAGTTTCATCTTTGATAAATAACAGTGGATTTACTTGAAGTTATCAGCTTTCTCAAAGCTGCAGTTTTACTTTGTTTTCTGAGAACGTATGCTTGGTTTTAAATATCAACAGGATTCATTGCCAGAGCTCAAAAAGTTCAGGGCATGCTGAATTCCTAACATAACCTGTGTATTGCATTTATAATAGAACTTTACTATATAATCCACATGTCATTGAACAAACCAGAACAGTTTTAATCATGACAGAAAGCCAAAATATGTTACAAAATTCTTGGTGATGTTTTGGGTCTAGCAAAACCCAAAAGTTCATAAAAGCAACAATGAATAATGCAACCTGGAGCAAATCCTTGTTCTTAAATATGGCTGAAAATGTATCACTTCAATAATTAAAAAATATATATATATATATATATATATATATATATGTGTGTGTGTGTGTGTGTGTGTGTATATATGTATATGTGTGTGTATATGTGTGTGTGTGTGTGTGTGTGTGTGTGTATATATATATATATATGTATATATATATATATATATGAATGAATGAATGTATGTCTGGGACCTACCTTAGCTAAAAATGAATTGGAGTCTCTGGGACTGCATTGTTCCATACAGTAGCCACTAGCCCATGACAACTGCTGAGCAGGTGAAAGGGGATCAGCCTGAATTAAGATGTTCTGTAAGTGAAAAAGTCACTTTGGATTTCAAATATTTACTCTGAAGCCAACCAATATACAGAGAAAGACTCCATATACTGACAAAGACTTTGACCAGCGTTTACACAGGCTCCTCTGTGCAATCTTTTCAAATAGGTCTTATTCTTGAGCCTATCTTTAACCAATCTGTCAAGACCAGTTGTAGTAAAAATCCTACTAATTTAATTCAGCAAGAATCTCTCCACCCTTGGTAGCTAATCACCCTTGAGTTCTGATCAAGTTTCTTATCATCTACCCTAATTGTCCTTGGCCTGACTTTAGAAAGAACCCTGTTGAACCAGTTTAGCAAGAATTCCTCTATACTTGACTTCCCTCTTAAGATTTTCTATTGATTCTGCTCATTGGCAATAACTTACCAGCTGTCTAGGTTATATTCAGAGTTGAGCTCAATCCCTTCTTTAATATTTTTGAATAATATCTTTCTCTTTTTAATAAGTTTCCAGTGAAGAATTAATCTTTAACAGTACAAAAGAATATTTTTCAAAATCAATTTTTTTATGGATTGCATGTTAAAATGATATTTGAAATACATTGGGTTAAAAAATATTTTATTAATTACCTGTTTTTTACTTTTTTCCTAAGGTAGCTGTTAGAAGACTTAAAGTTACGTATGTGACCTGCATTACATTTTTATTAGATAGCTCTGCTCTGGGAGTGATACCTGGGCATCAGCAGAAGACATTCCAGCTGATTAAATGTGCAGCCTGGATGGTGACCTTCAATCTTTAATTAAACTAACATTGGAATAAAATTACCTATGTTTTATACAAATGTTATAGATCTTACCATGTGATAAACATGATGATATGAGCTTTACCCTTATCATAGCAGCATGATATGGCAAATATTTATTATCCTCATTTTCTGCATAGTAAAGTGAAACTTGGGAGACAAAGTGTCTTCTTGCCCTATGTCGGAGAGGTAGGAAAGAGTCAGTATTTGAAGTCAGCTAATTTGACTCAAGAGTTCACATTACCCATTATTCCTTACTATTAGAGATAGCAAAGGCTATGTTGAGCTGATTTTGTACATGAAATAGCAGCATTAACAAAACTGATATGAATTACACTATATTTAATGCCTTCTATATATCTGCAATTTTTAAAGCCAGCATATATATATATATATATATATATATATATATATATATATATATATATGTTTGACCATCCTCACAGGCATTTATATAGATGCTATCATCTCCATTTTATCAATTAAAAGACAAATGCTCAGATCAATTAAACTTGCTCCAAAGTCATATCGAACTTCACCTCACGTATGTCTCCTATAAAGATTGCCTTGGTAGCCCTGCTTCCTTCTTGGCACTGCAGTAAATTAACTGTTTTTAAGAGGCAGAGTCTCCTGTGCTTTAAGTATAAAGCATATTTTCATCTGCTTTAGATCATATGACTTATTGATGAAGATTTTTTGAGCCAGCAAGTTTGGGGGTTAGTACTTAAATCTTTGCCTTGGTGTTGAGTCAAGCATGACCTTGGGCAAGGAATATGAAACATGGTGTTAGTTAAGACACTGGATAAAATGCCTTCTCAAATAGGATGTGTTATTTTTTTTTCTTTTTAATGAGACTGAGTCTCACTTTGTCACTTGGCTGAAGTGCAGTGGCACAATTATAACTTACTGCAGCCTAGACCTCCTAGGCTCAAGATATCCTCCCCCCATCAGCTTCCCGGGTAGGTGAGACTACAGGCACAGGCCACAGTGCTCAACTAATTTTTATTTTTATTCTTTGTAGAGACAAAGCCTCTCTGTGTCTTCCATGCTGGAGTGCAGGGGCACCCTTGAACTCTGGCCTCAAATTAAAATCTAATTTTTCATAGAGATGGGGGTCTTTTTTTTTCTAGACTAGTCTTGAACTCTGGCTTTAAGTGATCCACCTGCCTTGGCTTCCCAAAGTGTTTGAATTAGAGTCATGAGTCATTGCATCCAGCCAGCTTTCTTAAATCCTTAGTAATATTTTTTGTTTTTGTTTTCAAATATGTTTCTTCTGTTTTTGTTTTCAGCACTCTGTTTCATTGTCCTTAATTCGAATGTCCATGCTACTTTCATATTAGTATCTCTAGACATCTCTTCTTCATGCTAAATTATTGGACTGAACAATATAAGCATGAGCCTATGTCCTAGAATTTAAGAAGCATAAGCTTTGGCATCAGAGGGCCATAATTTATTGACTTCTAAGTGACCTTGGGCACAAAACTTCATCTGGGAAATAAAGAAATGTCTATTACTTTTTTCACTTGTAGGAATTAAATGAGATTTCTATAAAAATAATTGAACATGGTACTAAGCCAGAGTAGGTAGTTAATAAAAATGGAAGGTCTATTTGCCTCTTTCCCCATAAGATACATATATTTCAACAAATCCGCAAGCCTCTCATATCATACATACATGTATACACACACACACACACACACACACACTTTAGCCAAGGAGGTATCACCCCAGTGTCGTGTTCTGGTACTAACATGGACCAGTATTACCCACATAGGTCCCAACAGGACAATTTCAACACTCATTAATGACCCTAAATTCCTCCTAACTTACCATATGTCATCTTCACTCTTTACTCAAAAATAATGTATATTTTGAGTTTCTGTCCAGGAACATGCCACCCTCACTTTTGCCTTTGTGTTTTGTGTTGTCCTACAGATATGCTCAAATCCTGACCTATAGTCCTATGACAGATAATTTTTGGCCATGATCATCCCATCCAGGAGCCAACTAGTTTCCTAAAGACTAAATTCTGTGTATATATGTTCTATTTTCATATAAATTCCCCCATAAAAATTTATGCCGAATTTTTCCTCATTATTTTGTTTTTTAACCCATAGATTCAATGCTAAGTCTTGTCTAGTAAATTAAATGGTATGGAACATTCTCTGGAAACTAGGATTTACAAGAGGGAGATCAGCTTAGCAAATCAGAAAATATTCTCCAATCCCTTCCCTTTCAGCCAAAAGCCAGAACTACTTTTACTACCAACTTACCCTGTTATAGAATGTGAGGTTGACGTTACTAATTGTCTATAAAAATACACATCTTTCATAGAGAATTTTATCTAGATTCATCAGCATTATACCCCAGCTTCCTTTCTGAAATGTAGGTTGACTTCTACTGATATCATCTGAAATCAATGATGTGGCTAAAATTTTCTGGAGGTTCTCCTGTGGCCACAAGATCCAAGTTGACCTTAGTCATAGGTCTGGATGATGGTATTTGCAACTGTCAGAGCAACTTTTTCTATGTTGCCTGTGTCCATATGATCTCTCATCATACAGTATAGCCCAGGGATCTTCATGTAATAATAGTGCTGATCCTTCACAGTGGAATTTGGTGTGAATAATGTGTGCCAGTTTTAGACTTCTACTTTATGACAATGAGCACACATTTTTCATAATTTGATTTTTCTCTTTCTTATCTCTGTTCTTATTTATCTCTTTCCTTCCTGTTTTTTTTTTTTTTAATACAGCTTCTTAATATGTCACCCAGGCTGAAGTGCAGTATGTAGTGGCGTAATCACAGCTCACTACAGCCTCAAACTCCTGGGTTCAGGCCATTTTTTCTCAGCCTACTAAGTAGCTGAGACTACAGTTGTGCACCAACATGCCCGGCTAAGGTTTTTGTTTTTTGTAGAGACAGGATCTCGCTATGTTGACCAGGTTGGTCTTGAACTACTGGGTCCAAGCAATCCTCCTGCCTTGGCCTTCTAAATTGCTGTGATTACAGGCATGAGTAGCTGCGCCATTTTCCCCATGATTTCCTTCCTTTCCTCACCTGCTGGAAACCAGATATGGTAATGACTCAACTTCAATCATGTTGATAATGCTATTGGAACTATGCGTGGCTTATCAATAACTAAAAGGAGCCCGAGTCCTAGAATGGTTTTGAGGAGTGCTATTAAGACACTGATCTGGCCTGTTCAACTGCTCCATTACATGAGAAAATCGTAACTCCTTGTTCTTCAAGCTGCTGTGTTTTAAGGCTCACCCTACCAGGAAACAAACCAAGTGGAGAACAAATCTAGCATGAACCTTTATAGGAGCTAACATGAAGATGAAGCATAGTAAGTTCAAAATTTCACATTAACTGAAGTCTGAAACAAAATGTAAACTGGGCATATTCTAATTAATGGAATCAAAACAGAAAACTTTTTCCCCCCAAATCCTCTCATGTGAGTTGAGGATAACAAAATGAAAGACCAGTGAAACCATTTCTACAATGACAAAATGTATATATAGGAAGGCTGTCTTTTCCTTGATATAAAATATCAATACCTATGAATATCAAAATCTAAGAAAATTAAAAAGAGAACATAATAACCCAAGTTACAAGTTTGTCTAATGATAAATTCAGAACCACCATGCAGCCACAGAAACCTCAGTAAGAATAATGGTCATTAAGTGAGTTTTATTATTTTCTTTAGCTTAGTTGTATCTACATTGTAGCCAAGATAAATGCAATTTGTAAGTTTTACAGGACAGTTGGAGGAGAGTTAAGTGATAGCATTCAAATAGCCCATAAAACTTCAATTCCTCTTCTATGGGGGATAATTACCTGTGGTTATTAAGTAAACTTCCCTAGAATATTGTTAGTATTTTGTGTGGTTTGCAAAATAGTTTCAAGGTCGCTCCTAAAAGGGTGGGAAATGGGGAAGAGATGGAGAAGTCCTCCTTTCCTCACAGTGATAGCAACCTCTAATTCATTCTCCAGAGGCCAAATTTAGTCACACTTGTCTGTTAACTAAGAGAAAGTGGCCTAGAAAAGAAAAAAGAATCTTGAA
>CM052654.1:24976481-24988308 GCA_028533165.1 Leontopithecus rosalia | reverse complement strand
AAAATATATATGTATTTTATGAAAAATATATATATTATATATGTATTTTATGAAAAAAATATATATTATATATTATAAAAATATATATTTTATATATATTTTATGAAAAATATGAAATTTTATATATTTTATTTTATATATATTTTATGAAAAATATGAACTATTTTATGAAAAAATAGTTTTATATATATTTTACGAAAAAAATATATTTTATATATATCTAATGAAAAAATATATAGTTTATATTTTATGAAAAAAATGTTTTATATATATTTTATGAAAAAATATGTTTTATATATATTTTATGAAAAAATATATATTTCATTTGGAACTGATTTGTTGGTTTTAAATTCCTGCTTTATGACTCACAGTTTCTTATTAACTCTTCTCTGTTGTGCTTGTTCATCTAATTAATTATCTTACCCTTTCTCCTGTGTTCTAGTTTCTAATAGGTTTCCTTTTCACCACTCACTGGATAGCCAAGAGTATCTGGCAATAAGAATTGGGCTTATTTGGAAAGTGTACTTGAACTGTAAGGGATTCAAGGATCCTGAACTGTAACATCATTCTAGAGATGACAAGACTGAGGCTTAAAGGTGGAGAAAGCCCATTACCATTGTCATTAGATAATGTGTGGCTGAGGGAGGACCAGATACCAGATCTAATCAGGAGTTATCAGCAGAATTATGTTATCAGCACACAATCTCCAAAGACTTTTTCCTACCTGGTCTCTTTCTTCCTTATTGCACATGGCCATAAATGTAATATTTGTCAAGGACTTCTCCAGTATTAAGTATTTAAAAGAAACAAGCTTCTATCAACTTATTTTGCAAAACTTGACTTTTACTTATCGATAGGTAAAAGTTATTGAAAGATTATGACTATAAAAAAGGCCTAATTTTCCTACGTATGACTCCAGTTGTTATTTTTACTCACCCAAATCTTCACCATTTACTAAATTCTTCCACCAGTGAGCCACCCCAAGCTATTCTAGAAAACGATTTCTTCCTCCCCTTTATTCTGAATACTGAAGGGAGCATTTACTACTAAGTTGACAATGGAATAAGATTTTTTTTTCCTCTTCTGAGTGGCTTTTCAGTTTCTTCTGATTTTCCCTTAACTTTTATATCAATAGTCAGTATATTTCTTTGAGCCAGAATCTGTGTCTTGTATATATTATTGATCGCCCCATAACTCATGAATAGAGTAAGCTTACATTTGTTGAGTTCTTACAATGTGCCATGTATTCTGCAAAACATTTACAGATACCACTTCATTTAATCCTTATGAAAAACCCCTTGAGGTAGGGCTTATTATCCCCATTTCACATAGAAGAAAACTTAAGTACAGTGCAAACACCCAAGAGAACTTCTCCAAGAACTAAAATATAATGAACAGTAAAACACAATTAAAATCAGATTATCTGCTCCTGACAGTGCTTGTTCTACTAAATGATGTCAGCTGTCCTTACAATTTGGCACACAGTAGGAACTTAATAAGTTATAACAATTATAACTTATTATAAGAATATGTAGCTATTCCTGAATTTATAATATATGAGAACATATGTATATATGTATCATATGTATCGATGTATGTATGTCTGTGTATTTATAATTGTGAACTTACAGGCATCATTCTGAATGGTTATGGTTAGGATTTTAAAAATACCTACTACAATTTTTAGTTTGAGCAGCCTAAATCTGTATTTTATATCTAATTGATGTTTTGCAAGGGAAGACTGTACTCGGATACAGTTCGCAAAAAATCATTTGCAGTCACTTTATGCATTGCCTAAGAATAGTTTTCAATGTATGATTTAACAGAGAGCTGGTAACACAGACTCTAAATCTAGGGTACATTTAATAAATAAAAGTTTGACCATTAAATAGGAAATAATTTTAATCAGGAAAATGCATCTAACAAATTTGAGATATAACGCTTACCAGAGTATTTTTCTTCCAACCTATATTGTTGACAGATGATCTTTTATAAACAGGCAACAATCATAAAGCTTGCAGAAAACGGTAATTCTCTTATGTAGAATTATTTAAAAACTTTCATCATTATCTACCCATTCAATGTTCTTATTCAAGCATGTTCAAGCATGTCCACCAGTTAATGTTAAAAGCTGTAATGTTTTACGGGCAACTAAATATTTCTGCAAAAAAAAGTTGGAATATAATGAGCAGACTTTGTGGCATTGTTCTGGGAAAAGTGAAGTCACATAAACACTCACAGTAGCAATGTGGAAGCATCAATATTCAAGGCAGAGCTCAAATACTCTAAAGCAATGAAATTTTATGAAGAAAATGAGAGTCAAATCTACCAATCCAATCCAGGAACAGTGACTTCCTTAGAATAAATTTTTAAAAATTAGTTCAAGTAAACATTAATAGTCTCATTTTATAGTTAATATAGTGTTTATGAAAATTAAGGGTATTTGTTATGTAGATGAGTACAATAAGCACTAACAGCTTTTAGCAGACAGTATTTGGGAGAATGGGCTGAGAAAGTGTTCCAAATTACCATATCTCTGTAATAGCAATGTCACAATTTTTCTAGTATTTAATAATAGTAACAATAAGAAATTTATTGTAGTTTTTCAAATTATCTTAATGACATATGTATATAAAATTAGTTAATATTTAATGACAAAGATTGGATAATAAAGTTGTACATAGTAATATTTCATTAAAGAATCTTTTGGCCGGGCGCGCTGGCTCAATCCCAGCACTTTGGGAGGCCGAGGCGGGTGGATCACGAGGTCAAGAGATCGAGACCATCCTGGTAAACATGGTAAAACCCCGTCTCTACTAAAAATGCAAAAAAAAAAATAGCTGGGCACGGTGGCGTGTGCCTGTAATCCCAGCTACTCAGGAGGCTGAGGCAGGAGAATTGCCTGAACCCAGGAGGCGGAGGTTGCGGTGAGCCGAGGTTGCGCCATTGCACTCCAGCCTGGGTAACAAGAGCGAAACTCCGTCTCAAAAAAAAAAAAAAAAAAAAAAGAATCTTTTATACTCCCTAATGCATTATCAGTAATGTAATAATTTATTAACATTATTCCAGGTAGAAGAGACCAGTTTTAAGATCATATGATTGAATTGTAATGGCCTTTGGATAATGAGCTTTTTGTCTAAACCAAGAGCTGGAAAAAAAAAATGGGAGCTTAAAGGTGGAACATCAAGATAACAAATATTCAAGAAGATGGAGAAAAGTAGGGTTAAGGAGAGAGTGTTTTAATGCTCATTGATTTGAATTGCTTTTGTTTCACTATTTGCAGTCATAAAACTAGATTCAAATAAAAATACCCATCTTGATATTTTTACATAATTATCCTCAAGTAGTTGGATATAGTCCATTCAAAAAATTCTAATATTTCTTGTTCCACTGAACTGATCTCTGCACCTAGTTCAAAAGAAATATTTAGTCAATAGTCACCATTTAACACATATTTGTTAAGTCTGAAGCAATATCCGTGCTAAAAACTGGGAATGCAGTGGTCAAAAATTTAGACAGAGATGGTGCTCTCACTGTGTTCATAGCCTTGTGTACATCTCTCTCTCCCCTCTCCTTTTTCTCTTTTAATATATTAACAACTAAGATGTAACACAAAAGAAATTGTATCTAGTATAAGCCCTCCTAGCCATTACCACAATGCCTTCACCTCAATATGCAACACTCCTAGAGAGGAAATTCACTGAAACTCACAGTACTCTTATGGTATGCAATAGCTGTGTACTTTTGCTTATTTCGAGTTCTGGTTTCTTGACTCTACAAAATTTCTTCCTTGTTGCCTTCTTTCCCTCCACCACCTCCTCCTTTCGTTCTCTCATTGTCTTTTATCTTTCCTCTTCTTTTCCTTTCTCTCTCTCTCCCTCTTTTTCTTTCTTTCTTCTTCTACTTCCATCTTTTTTCTCCCTGTTTTCCTTCTCCATCTTTATCTTTTCTTCCCCTGTATCTTTCTCTTCCTCCTCCTTCCCTTTCCTCTCCACTCTTCTCTCTTTTGTCTGCCTGCCTTTCTGTCTCTCTCCCTCTTCCCTCCCCCTTTTCTATTATCTTTTAATCCAGAGACTTATGGATATAATATGAAGTTGAGGTCTAGAAACTCAGTATTATCAATGCTGATATGAAGCTACTGTAAGTAAGTGCTTCAACTGACTTGTGAGGCATGTACAGCACTGTTGAGTATTAGAAAAAGTAGGAAGATCACATATAGGGAAGGAATGTATCCTTTTTTATTCTACATCAACATTCAATGGGCATTGCTTCAATTCTTAAGCTCTCCATCCTCAAGGAAATAAAACTGCCTTCTTGAAAGATAATGACATGAATAAACAGAGATAATTCAAGCTATTGGTTTGATACAACCAAGTTGGTTTGTAGCAATTTCTGAACTCAATTTTTAGACTGTGCACTACCCCACATAATGGGTTAAATGTGATTATGAAGATAAACTTTTTCTGTACATGTTAATATAATTGAATATATGCTTCCTTTAACAGAGTAAGCCTAATTTACAATATCACTTTAAATAAAAGTGAAAAAGATAGATTTCTAGACTGCTTTCCTGACAGTTGTCTTATTTTAAAAATAATTCCCAGCAATATATATTTGGTTTATGCAAGGCTAGAACATCATTGAAATGATACTTGTGTGAGCCATTTCTATAGTTAAGCATTACCTACTCTTAATTAATTGATTAAAATAGTAGCAGCTACCAGGAATCCCCTGAATACCATCCAAGTTCCTGTATTTTATTTCCAGAAGATGTTTTAGCTTTTTTAAACACTTATTTAGAAGAAAAGTTGAAGACTAATCTCAACAAAATTTTATGACCTAAAGTTATTTTAAAATTATCATTATTGTATCATGCCCATGAACATTTTAGGAAGACATAAATCAGCTTGTCTTATTATTTGAATCAGTAATTCTGTTGCCAGGAAGTCATGTGATGACATGATTTATAAACAATGATGCACTTACAGACACAAAAAGAATGAAAAATTGTAGAATTAAATAAAAAGCAACATTAATTTATATAAATCATATATATTTTTTAATTTTTGGCAGAAAGAAAAGGAGTAACGGAGAGGAAGAAAGAGGAAGAAAAAGAGGGAGAGAGAATGGGAATGTAGCTTTATTCTAAAAATGGGTATTAATAATGGCCGATCAATATTTTGTGTATTTAAGGTGGAGAATGTATATTTTGTGTATTTAAAATGAAGAGCTCTATAAATATTTATTGAGTTTACTTGTTCCGGATCTGAGTTCAAGTCCTGGATATCCTTATTAATTTTCTGTCTCGTTGAGTCTAAATCTCTTTATGAGTCTTATGTATCTGGGTGTTAGGATCGTTAGCTCTTATTGTTGCATTGATTCTTTTACCACTATATCTTTGTTACTTTGAAATCTATTTTATCTGATGCGAGAATGGCAACTCCTGCTTTTTATTTATTTATTTATTTATTTATTTATTTTTGCTCTCCATTTGGTTGGTAAATCTTTCTCCATCCCTTTGTAAGTCTGTATGTATCTTTGGATGTGAAATGGGTCTGGATGTAGCATACCGTTAGGTTTTGGCTGTATCTTTTGATTGGGGATTCAGTCGACTTAAATTTAGGGTTACTACCATTTGATGTTAACTGAATATTTTATCCATTCACTGATGTAAATTCTTCTTTATGTTGATGCTCTTTACTTTTTGGTATATTTTTAGAAAGGCTAATACT
Organism: Leontopithecus rosalia; assembly: GCA_028533165.1. Classification (NCBI taxonomy): domain Eukaryota; kingdom Metazoa; phylum Chordata; class Mammalia; order Primates; family Cebidae; genus Leontopithecus; species Leontopithecus rosalia. The sequence continues at coordinate 24,982,576 of CM052654.1, read as the reverse complement.
GATTGTTCCAGTATTAATAAATTTATTAATAAATTAATAAATCATATTAAATTATGGTTTTTAATGCTTAAAAATCTATAGATTGAGAAATATCACAAATTTAAGTTCTAGGTATAGTATACTTTATACCTACCCATTCCTGTTAACCACTACATTTCCAATAAATAGATTTTAAGTGGATTCTTAGTCCTAGGTTGACTTGAGAATCACAATGCTCACTTCATTAAATAGCACTAAAGTTCAGGACACTGAGTTCAAACATAGGTCACGGTTGATTGCTTTAAGCTCATCAGCTAGTAAATATTTTAACAGTTATTTTCCTTAATAAAATGTAAGTTAATATAAATGGACATGAAAAGACGACAGTTTTCTCTTGAAGCAGCAATAGATTGTTGAGTCCTGTGCCATGGATTTCCCTTGCCTTCTGTATTGCACCTTAATAGAGGTTAGCTAAACATTAGGGCTTCAAGCAACCCAACTGAGGAGCCGGTACTCTAGATTATGGTATAGCCACAGGAGTTTTAAATGAATTTACAGTTCTGGTTTTCAATATGGTGGTCATTAGTCACATATGGCCACTTAATTTAAATTGAATTTTCTTTTTTTAAAAAAATCATAATTGTTATTACACTGGCTACATGTTAAATGATCATAGTTACATGTGGAAAAGAATTTAAGCCTTTGTTATATTAATTAGACCTATTTAACTGTTCTTTTTTTTAGTTTTTATTTATTTTTATTTATTTCTTTTCTTTGAGATGAAGTCTTGCTCTGTCGCCCAGGCTGGAGTGCAGTGGTGCAATCTCAGCTCACTGCAACCTCTGCCTCCCTGGTTCAAACGATTCTCTTCCCTCAGCTTTCTGAGTAGCCGGAATTACAAGCACCTGCCACCACACACAGCTAATTTTTGTATTTTCAGTAGAGATGGGGTTTCACCATGTTGGTCCCGCTGGTCTTGAACTCCTGACATTGTGATCCAAGTATTACAGAGTTGAAAACCAACAAATTTACTTCAAAACTCAAGATACTTTAGTGCTTAGCCAAAGTAAAATCAAAATAGCTCTTAAGAGATCAGTAAGGTCTGCAGGCACAGACCTCTGAGGCTGCTTTATTTTATTTGCCTTGATTTCAATATTATTTATGAATGCACTTTCAGTCTCATTAATAGGATTCTTCTTTAGTGTCCGCTTTTGCAGTGGCTTTCCACTTTACAGATGACAAAATGAAGAGCAGAAGTATCATTCAATTAAAAAGAAGTAGCTATTAAATAATAAAGTTGGAATTTGACAGGACCCAGATTAGAGTTGGTCTATATTAGGAAATAGAAAAGGGGTACACATTATTACCAGAGGGAAGTAGGGGGATCCCTTTAACATACTATTTAAAAACAGTAATTTGGTCAAGGGTTCTGGAATGGCAGCATGAAGAGCTACATTGCCCAGTGCAACAGGTAAGAGCTATTTTTGAAAGTGGCCCTAGAGGTGAACAGCAAAGGAAGAAATATTTGTTCAGAAACTTATATGAAAATAGGCAAAAATTGCAGGAGTCTGTAATATTTGAATTAAGACTACAATGGTTTCTTGTTCCCCACAGCAATCAGAACAAGATATTTTTTCTTGGGAAAAGCAGGATGTCAGTGTTTCTTATTCCATCCCCGTTACCTGTTGCAAAAGCTAAGTCCCAAGGGAACATAGTTGAGAGTTGTAGACTGCCTTCTTCTTCCCAGACACAACTTGTGAAAGAAAAGTTTCTACATTAGATGGAAAGTGTTTTACATCACGTTTTACTACTCCCTCCCCAGCTCATGAAGTAGTAACCCCATGCCACAAGAGACAAGCTGAGAAAGGCCCAGGCTTCCACCTTCTCTCTGCGGTGTACTCGGCTAGAGTAAGAATTTGAATTCAAGCTTAATATTCATCCCACTTTGAACTCCAGAGATTTTTGCTGAAGAATGAGTCTATTGAAAGGTTAACTTCTAATCTGTTCCCAAAGGAACCGATTTAATTAGCAACTGAGACTGAAGAATTTCAAACCTAAAGGTGCTATCAAAAACAGTGGAAGTTAAAAAAAAAAAAAAAAAAAAAAAAAAAAAAACAGTGGAAGTTATGGTTAAAGGCAATTGGGACCAGCCAAACTGCAGGTCTGATAGTTTGCAGGGAAAAGTCAGGTAACAAAACAGCTCAGATGAGACTTCATGGGGTTAGAACAAAAATCAATCACTACTCTCAGAAATTATTCCTTCAGGGCTGGGTACAGAGGCTCATTCCTATAATACCAGCATTTTGGGAGGCCAAGGTAGGAGGATCTTTTGAGACTGGGAGTTCAGGTCAAGCCAGGGCAACATAGTGAGATCCTTTTTCTGCAGAAAATTCAACAATTAACTGGGCATTGTACATATGCCTGTAGTCCCAGAATTTTGGGAGACCAATGTGGGAAGATCACTTGAAACTGGGAGTTTGAGACAAGCCTGGACAACAAAATGAGACCCCCATCTCTACAAAAAAAAATCAAATAACAATAACTGGGCATGGTGGTTCAAGCTTGTAGTCCCAGCTACTCAGAGAGGTTGAGGTGGGAGGATCACTTTATCCAAGGAATTTGAGGGTACCATGAGCTAAGATTACACCACTGTATTCCATCCTAGTCAACAGATTGAAACCTTGTCTCAAAATATTTTATTTATTATTTCTTCATAAGTGCCAGATTTTCAACGCATTTGTTTGTAGAGTGATGTGTGCCACCGGGCATTGTTAACAATAGAGCAATCAGTCCTCAATTAATAGAGAAAAACAGCTGAGTAGAGTCAGTGAAAGAGAAGAGAGGCCCTTCCAAACCCATTGTCTCATTAGGGTGATGTAGGCATACACAAAACTGGGCCTTTCTGATGAGCCTAAAAAGCTGAATTTTGGGGTGGGTGGGGGAATAGATTTTAACAAAATAACCCAGTTCAGTCACTAAAAAATAAACAAAAGCAATAAGCCATTGGAGAGAGACAAAATCAAGAACTGTTACAATGTATTATTTAAAACATCTGGTTTCTAACAAAAACAAAAAAAATGTGATGCATCTAACTAAATATAAAAGTACTACCCATACACCAGCACAAAACAAAACAAAAAAAACAGGTATAAAAGGAAAATGTCTTGGGCCCTCCCAAATCACTACGCTAAAGGGAAAGGTCAAGCTGGCAGCTGCTTAGAGCAAGCCTGCCTCCCATTCTATTCAAAGTCACCTCTCTGCTCACTGACATAAATGCATATCTGATTGCCTCCTTTGGACAGGCTAAGGAAACTCAAAAGAATGCAACCATTGGTCTCTTATCTACCTATGACACGGAAGTCCCTTCCCTTCTTCGAGTTGTCCCGCCTCTGCAGACAGAACCAATATTCATCTTACATATGTTGATGGACGTCTCATGTATCCTTAAAATGTGTAAAACCACACTGTGTCCTGACCACCTTGGGCACATGTTACTAGGACCTCCTGAGGCTGCATCTGAACCTCCAGAGGTTGTGGCAGGGGTGTGTGTCCTCAACCTTAGCAAAATAAACTTTCTAAATTAAACGAGACCTGTCTAAAGTTTTTGGTGTTCATACAGGCAACAAAAATTGCCTGTTAGAGAAACTGTATCAGAATTAACAGAAAAGGACCCCACCCGAGCCATTATATATATGTTCATGACTGTTACAAAAACCAAAGCTAAAAAAGTAAAGGAAGGTATGACACTGTTGCATAGACTAGAAAACATTAATAAAAAGAATATTTCAAAAATTATTAAAATTGAAATAGAGTTCAAATTGAAGTAGAGTGGAATACTAAATAACTGAAATGGAAAATTCTCTAGGAGGACAAAGCAGTAGATTTGAACTGGCAGAAGAAAGAATAAGCAAACCAGATCGATCAAGAGATTATGCTAGCTGAAGAGCAAAGAGAAAAATGACTGAGAAGCAAAAATGAAGACAGCCTCACAGATATACGAGGCATCATTCATTACATCAACTATCATGGGAGCACAAGGAGGAGAGGAAAGAGAGAAAGCAGCAGAAAAACAATTTTAAAAAACACAGTAGCTAAGATTTCCCACATAAAAACAATAATCTGGCCTGACGCTGTGGCTATAATCCCAGTATTTTGGGAGGCTGAGGTGGGTGGATCACATGAGGTCAGGAGTTTGAGACCAGCCTGACAAACATAGTGAAATGCTGTTTCTACTAAAAATTAGCTGGGCATGGTGGTGTGGACTTGTAATCCCAGCTACTCGGGAGGCTGAGGTGAGAGAATCAGTTGAACCTGGGAGGCGAAGGTTGAGGTAAGCCCAGATTGTGCCACTGCATTCCAGCCTGGGTGACACAGCAAGACTCTGTCACCAAAGCAAAACAAAACAATGCACAAACAATAATAACCTATACATCTAGGAAGCTCAACAAACCACAAGAAAGATAAGTTTTAAAAGATTCATAAGCAGACACAGCATAGTAAAAGTGCTGGATGTTAACAACAAGCATAGCTACTTCCCAGCAGAAACACATAAGGCAGTGAACTATATTCTCAAAGTGGCCAAGGAAAACCAGAAAAAAAAAGTCCTGTTAAAAGTTTTATTCTAACAAAGCTATCATTCCAAAATAAGGGCAATATAAAGTCTTTTCAAGATAAACAACAACAAAACAGAATTTGTTGCTGGGATACTCACCTCATAACAAGTACTGCAGCAAATTCTTTAGGCTAAAAGCAAGTAATCTCAGATAGCAATTCTAATACACACACACACACACACACACACACACACACACACACACACCAATAAAGCCAATTACATAATTATTAAACAAAAGAAACCACAAATAAAGCCTATTCTTCTTTTCTTAAATGCTTTAAAGCCACTGTGTGTGTGTGTGTGTGTGTGTGTGTGTGTGTGTGTGTAATGAATTGTTGGGCTTATATTATAGAGAAATGTAATATGGGTACAATGTATCTTCCAGTAGAACACAATAAGATGGGAGGGAACAGAGCTGTATTTTTCTAAAAATGACTACATATGGAAAAGCGACACTTTTAACAATGTATTTTTTGGGCAAGAACCACTCACAGATATATTAGATATAACAGTAGTATGAAAACATGGGAGAAAGAAAATGAAGATATAAAGGAGGAAGATTTCTAAAAATCACTGAAATTCAGCTAGTATAAATTAGCGGCTGTTTTTAATAAGTTAATGAACATATGATACACCCTAGAATAATCAGTTAAAAAACTCAAAAATACTGTAAAAATTATTAAAGAATTTTTCATGCTACATTAGAAAATATTTAGTGCGAAAAATAAAGAAGTAGGAAGAAAAATAACAAGAAGCTTATAGAAAACAAAAATTTACAGGGACAACCCCAGCTCTATCAATAATAACATTAAATGTGAATAAATTAAATGACTCAAGACAGAGAAACAGTCAGGTTGATTTTTATAAAAAAGCAGTATTCGACTTTATGTTGCCTATGGCACATATACTTTAGATTCAATAATATAGATAAATTGAAAGTAATCAAGACAGTCCTAGTTCAAGAGTAGACATATATATCAATGGAACAGAACTGAGATTCCAGAAATAAACTCACACATCTATGGTCAATCAACTTTTGACAAGGTGCCAAGAGCATCCAATGGGAAAAATACCTTGTTAGCAAATGGTGTTGAAACAATTGTGTAGCCAAATGTAAAATAAGTAAGTTGCACCTTTGTATCTCACACCATGTAGAAAAAAAATTGAAATCGGTATATCTAAATAGTAGAGCTAAACATATACATTTCTTACATTTCTTAAAAGAAAAGGGGACAATCTTCATGAATTTGGCAAAGGATTTACTGTTACAACATCTAAATCATGAGTAATAAAAATACCAATAATTAAACTTTATTAAACACTATTGTGAGTCAAAGGACACCATCAAGGAAATGAAAAGACAGTGGGGCACGATGGCTCATGTCTGTAATCCCAGCACTTTGGGAGGCTGAGAGAGGTGGATCACAAGGTCAGGAGCTCAAGACCAGCCTGACCAACATGGCGAAACTCTGTCTCTACTAAAAATACAAAAATCAGCTGG
>CM052654.1:24943605-24975981 GCA_028533165.1 Leontopithecus rosalia | reverse complement strand
AATTAAACTTTATTAAACACTATTGTGAGTCAAAGGACACCATCAAGGAAATGAAAAGACAGTGGGGCACGATGGCTCATGTCTGTAATCCCAGCACTTTGGGAGGCTGAGAGAGGTGGATCACAAGGTCAGGAGCTCAAGACCAGCCTGACCAACATGGCGAAACTCTGTCTCTACTAAAAATACAAAAATCAGCTGGGTGTGGTGATGTGCACCTGTAACCCCAGCTACTCAGGAGGCTGAGGCAGAAGAATCACTGGAACCTAGGAGACAGTTTGCAGTGAGCTGAGATGGCACCACTGCACTTCAGCCTGGGCAACAAAGAGAAACTGTCTCAAAAAAAAGAAAAGACAACCCACAAAATGATAAGACATGTATTCATAATATTTAAATAACTTTTACTGTGGTAATGCTTGCAACATATCAGCAAATATCCTATAATCTATTCAATTGTTCACTTTTCTTTTTTCTTTTTCTGGACAGGTTCTCCCTTTGTCACCCAGGCTGGGGTGCAATGATGTGATTATAGCTCACTGTAACCTAAAACTCCTGTGCTCAAGCAATCCTCCTGCCTCAGCCTCCTGGGACTAGAGGCACCTGTTCCACAGTCAGTTAATTTTATTTATTTATTTATTTTTTTGAGAGATGGCATCTTGCTATGTTACCCAGGCTGTTATTCAACTCCTGGCCTCAAGTGATACTAACCAAATATGGCCTATCAAAGTGCTGGGATTACAGGCATGAGCCATCACACTAAGCAAACTGACACTTTAAATGGGGATAATTGTATGATATAGGAATTGTATCTCAATGAAGCTGTTTTTACAAGTAAAGAAAATAAAGAATAGTAATTTTATGATAGGTGGTTAATGAGGTGAGAGATTGATTAAACTAGGGCAATACAGGATAAATATTAAGAATTTCACTTAAAAGACCATGAGAATTATTTTCTAGTGAAGTAACAAGTATAATTATTCAAATCTGTCATTATTTTCAAACATAGGTTTTAAGATAAAATTCAAAATACGTTTATTTATTTATTGCATGTTTGTGATGCTTCAGCTTCATTTAAGCTTAGGTACTCAGAAACAGTTTTATGTGTCCACAAGGAAATTGCAACAAATCACAAAACTGGATGTAATTAAATATCTGAAAATATGTGAATAGGTAAATAAATAATTGTGCATCAACTCCATTAAAAGCTGTAACATAAAATTTATAATTATGACCATCAAAAAAAGAAATACTCAAATACAGCAAAGAGTACAAGATTGTAAACAATATGATTATAACTATGTTAAAGGTTTAAGAAGTGTAAACAGCTACTATTAATTAAGTACTAATTCTGTGTTAGAGGATGTACTAGAAGCCTTAAAGATGTTATAAAATTAATCTCTGTAAGACACTAAATGCCATAAATTTTAAGATGCACCATCAAATTATTACCAATTCTTGGAGAGAAGGAAGGAAGAAAATAAAGCAACATAAAATGTTAAATTTATGCATTAATTACATAATTATTTTTAATTTTAAACTTATTGTTTCCAGTCAAAGAACAAAAACATCATTTTCCAAGGTTACTTAGGTCGGATGTTTATTCCCCAACTCCTTCAGTGAGGTTTCGTCATACATTTGTACTATGGACTAAATTGTGTTCCCCCCAAAATTCTTATATTGCAGCCTTAAAAACAATGTGAAAATATCTGAAGATAGGTCTTTTAGGAGTTAATCAAGGTTAGTGAAGTCAAAGGATGTGGTTATAGGATTGATGGACTTATAAGAAGAAAAAGTGGTTTTTTTTTTTCTCTCTCTCTCTCTCTCTTCCCCCCTCCCCCCACCTCTCTGTGTGTTTTTGTCTCTCTCTCTTCACATTGCTGTGGGAAGGCAATGTAAGGACAGGGACAGAAGGTGGTGACTGTCTCTAAGCCAGGAAGAGAGCTCTCACCAGAAACTCAACCTTTTGACACCTTAATTGTTGACTTCTCAGCCTCGAAATTTACTTATAAGTAAATTTTTGTTTTTTAAGCCAGGGAGAATGTATTATTTTTTATGTAAGCCCAAGCCAACTAATATAATTTGTAATAGAGTTGTATGTTTTTGGGTGTGTGGGGGGGCCTAAGCCTTTATTCAGCCTTAGAACCCCCAGACATCCTGGTTGATTGTTGTTACATTTTCATAAAGTTTAACTTTGTGATTCTATGCATTTTGCCAAGTGCAGAGTCATGTATACACCACCTCAGCACCATACAGAGCAGTCCCATTACCCAAAAATGTTCCCTATCCATTCCCTTTGTAGTCTACAACTCCTCCACTGGAAACATCTAGAAAGTAAATCTGTTTTATGTTTCCATTTTCCAGAATGTCATGACAGTAAACTCATACAATACATCCTCTTTTGGATCTGGTTTCTTTTATTGAGTAAAATGTATTTTGGATTTATCCATGTTGTGCAACATGATACTGCAGTTTATTAATTTTTTATTACTTAATAGTACTCTATTGTAAGGATACAACAGTTTGCTTAGCAATCCACCCATTGAAGGAGATTTTGGTTGCTTCCAGAGTTAGGGAGCTTAGGGAATTCCTAAATTCCTAAGTTACTTTTCCTTTTGTTCCCAAGCAGACAGGCTTTTCTTTGAATGGTGCATATTTTGTAGGATTTAACAAAATATAATCCATATAAACATTGTACTCTAGCTGGCAGATTTGTTTCTTATGGAGATACGGGTCAGCAATTCTGAGCTATATTACATGTGCACTAGGGTTGAAAATATAAGTAAGTGAATAGTCGGGGTGGAACCTGGTTTCTCATTGAGGAAGAAGAGAAGTTATGAATAAGTCAGGGGAGGTTAGAATGAATCCTTGTGTTACTGGCTTACAGTTGGAGACATTGAATTCATGTTTAACATACAACAATTTCAATGTTTCCTTTTTCTACTTTAATTTTGATCTGCTATTCTTTTTTTTAATCTTCTTCAGATAAAAACATAAGTTACTGGTTTTAGACCCATCTTTTCAAATACAAATATTTACCTTAAAAGAATTCTCAAAATACTTATTTTACCTCTTTTTCTAAAATTTTGATATGGTGAGTTTCCAGCATTATTCAGATTGCAATCTTTTCAAATTTCTACTTTTTTTTTTTTGAGACGAAGTTTCGCTCGTTACCCAGACTGGAGTGCAATGGCGCGATCTCGGCTCACCACAACCTCCAGCTCCTGGGTTCAGGCAATTCTCCTGCCTCAGCCTCCCGAGTAGCTGGGATTACAGGCACGCGCCACCATGCCCGGCTAATTTTTTGTATTTTTAGTAGAGACGGGGTTTCACCATGTTGACCAGGATAGTCTCAATCTCTTGACCTCGTGATCCACCCGCCTCAGCCTCCCAAAATGGTTCGATTACAGGCATGAGCCACCGCGCCCGGCCCTATATGCCTTTTTTTTGTTTTGTTTTTCTGTCCCTCTTTCTTTCGTTTGGGTGAATTAATTAAATATATGCATATATACCCTTTGTATTTTAGATCTGCTACTGACATTTTGGCTGAAGCTATTGTTTTAGTGGCTGTACTGTAGATTACAATATGCATTTTTGACATATCACAGTATCTTCAGATAATATTTTAGTATTTCATTAACAATGATGGGATATTACAAATTATAGCTCATTTCTTCTCAATTTTGCACTTCTTGGCATGAATTTCATTTCTACATATGTTATAAATCTCATAAGATATAGGTGTTGCTTTTTCTACAGGTAAGAGTCATTCGATGAAGCTTAAAATACAAAAAGAATAGTCTTCTTTTTTAAACTACTTATTTCTCTTTTCTGCTGCTCTTTTACCGACTGGGACTTACTTCTGATATTGTATCCCTTAAGAATAGTCGCCAGGCATCATGGTTTATGCCTGTAATCCAAGCATTTTGGAGGGCAAGGTGGGTGGATCACCTGAGGTCGGGAGTTCAAGACCAGCCTGACCAACATGGCGAAATCCTGTCTTAAAAAAAAAAAAAAGAATGAAGCTCTGTAATTATTTTTTGTAATTAAGACAAATTTTCTTAGTTTTGATGATTGTGAATATGTCTTTTCACCTTCCGCTCTGAAGTGCATTTTTATTGCCTATGGAATTCTAGGTTGTGAGGTCATTTTTGTTTACTTTCAGTACTTCAAAAATGTTCTTCCAATTTCTTCTGTCCTACATTTTGTCTTTGATGAGGTCAGCTGCCATTCTTATCATTGGTTCCCTGATTAAAATAGCTCATTTTTTACCCTCTGGCTGATGTAAAATGTTCTCTTTATCTTTGGGTTTCAGGATTTTACAGATGGTATGACCATATTGCTTTATCTTTGTGTTCATCCTTAATATTTGATGATTGCTTTTTTTTTGGTACATTGGTATTTTAAAATCAATCAGGTTTTAGAAACTTTATTATCTTCTTAGGTATTTCTTCTTTTTTCTTTATTTCCTCTGATTTGGGAGCTTTACTCTCATATTTGCTATATAGTTTAACTTTGTTCTGCAGATCTTGAGGAGTTTTATATTGTTTCTGTTTGGATTTTTTTAAGTTGACCTATTGAAGTTCACTGATTGCTCTGACAGACTTTAAGGTGGTCCACAGGAGCTCCTCTTCCTGGTATCCACAGCTTTGTGCACGCCTTTCCCTGAGCCTTTGAGTGTGGTTGGGACCTGTGATATGGTTTGGATGTGTGTCTCCTCCAAATCTCATGTTGAAATGTGATCCCCAATGTTGAAGGTGGGGCCCAGGGGGTGGTGTTTGAATTATGGAGGCAGATCCTGCCTGAATGGCTTGGTGCCCTCCCTATGATAATGAATTCACAGGAGAGCTGGCTGTTTAAAGGTGGGTGGCACCTCCTTCTTTCTCTGGTTCCCTCTCTCACATGTGATATACTGTTCCCCATTCACCTGCTACCATGACTGTAAGTTTTCTGAGGCCTCACCAGAAGCAGATGCTGAATCATGCTTGTATGGCCTGCAGAACGATGAGACAAATAAACCTCTTTTCTTTATAAATTACCCAGCCTCAGGTATTCTTTTATGGCAACACAAAACTGACTAACAGGACATGTAACACATGAATGTGATCACTTAAGAGTCTGTTATCCACTGTGCTAGAGTTCCTATCTCTCTTCCTCCATCTGCGTCCTTCTCTCTTTTTCTTCCCCTCCGTCCATTCATTGCTGATTGTGGGCTTTGAAGAAGCAAGCTGCTATGAGTCCTATAACTGCTAGAAAATAAATTATGCCAACAAACTGCAGAAGCTTGGAAGCAGATCTTTTTCTTAGTCAAGCTTCTGACAGCAGCATTGTGAGCCCTTAAGCAGGGGATTCATCTAAGCCATTCTCAGATTACTGACTCATGGAAACTACTAGATTATAAATGTGTGTTATTTTAAGCAGCCAAATTTGTAATAAGCGTTACATGGAAATAGAAAACGAATAGGATGTCTCTTTTCTCTGTTGTGTCCAATATGATGCTAAATCCCTCAGATGAGTTTTTCATTTCTGATACCTCTGTGAAATAAAATGGAATATGGGAACCCCAAGCTATTATGACAGAAAGAAAGTTTAAGCTTGAGTACTGAGTCTCACAATATTGCTTTCCTTTTTCCCAAACAGACAGCTGTAATTTTACAACTCTGTGTCATAGCCTCATTTATAAGTCAGGTTCCCACAGTGTTGGAAGGCCACATATCTCCCCAGATGCTCTCCCTCACAAATTTCCCACCAGAAAGTACCTTATGAACCTCTACAAACTTTCATGGTACACTTTTCCCCCACTGGAAGTAGCCCTAAAATTCATTCAGTGTTCTGTTGAATCTCACCCTGATGTCAATTACCAGTTTATTTTCCTAGATATAAGACAAGGATAAGACCAGAAACCATTCTTCCACCTACTCCAAGACAAATTCATGGTTTACTTTTTCCTTTACTCCATCTTTTAGCATGATTACTGTGTCTTATGTAAAATGTAGATTTAAAGAGTGAGACAATGCAGAATTGACTTTTTTTCTACTTTCTCTTTTCACAAGTAAAATGTTGATTTACTCAGGCTAATCAGTCTCATAAGAATGTAACCATCTGCCTCAATGCCTACTCTCCCTCCTTTTCTTATCCTCCTGCTTATTCTTTCCCTTTCAAATACTGAAGATCTCTTGAGACCAGCCTAAGCAAAATAGTGAGACCTTCTCTCAAAAAAAAAAAAAGCACTCAACAGCTGGGCATGGTGGTTCATGCCTGCAATCACAGCACTTTGGGAGGCTGAGGCAGGAGGATCACTTGAATCCTGAAGTCCAGGAGTCTGAGACTGGCCTGGGCAACCTGGTGAGACTCCATCTCTACAAAAAAAAAAAAAAAAAAAAAAAGCCAGGTGTGGTGGCTCATGCCTGTAGTCAAGGCTACTTGGGAGGCTGATGTTGGAAAATGGCTTGAGCCTAGAAGGCCAAGTGTGCAGTAAGCCATGATTGCACCATGGCACTCAGCCTGGGTGACAGAGTGTGACCTTATCTCAAAAACTAAAAAAAAAATTAAGTTTCCAAAACTCCCTTTGGAAAGGTCACAGATGTTCTTGTGACATGTATTTTTCCAGGTGCATCCTCAACCTTGGCTAAATAAATTTCTCAGTTGAGACCTGCCTTAGACACTTTTTGGTTAACATCTTATATTTTAATTTATAACACTGTTTTGTGACTCCATCTGAAATTTTCTTATTTGTTCATACATGTGGTCCACCATCTCCTGGATCATCTAATGTATTTTACATTTTTATTTTGAAATTCCACTCTGATAATTCTGTTTTCTGGCTATTTCTCTGTCTACTTTTATTGAATGTGTACATTCTCTTGACTTTGAGTCAAATTTCGCTGATTATTTGTTTTCTGTCAGACATTCTTTTTTATTGTATGTGAGAGACAACGTGTTCAGAAAACAGTAAAGACTGAAATGTTTGTGATTTTACCCCATTAAGGGGTAGAATTAAGGTAGAATCTTCGTTCTATTATTTTTCAGGCTACTATTATGCAGGCTGGCTTAACCTAATCTCCATTTGAGATGCCTGTAGAGATTTTGATGGCTTTAGTTATATTCAGTTTACTACTAGCTAAAATATTTTGAAGGCAGTGCTTTTCCTTAGCAGGGCATGGGATCTGAGCACTGGCACAACTCTGGGTGTGTCTTTACATGTTACCTCACAGATACCAGCTTCCCGAAACAGGAAGTATCTTTCTGCTTTACAGACCAGGTATCATATTTTTGTAACACTGGTAAAGTCTTCCTTTTCTCAATTCTTGACTTTTACTTTCTATATCCATGGATCTCTTTCAGATCTATTATCCAGACTTTAAAGGACCTTTTTAAGGGACAAAGCATCGGTATCTTTCAGAAGGATTTCCTTGGGTTCTCCCACTTGTCTCCTAACATGCACGTACCTATGGCCTTCCCCCTTGGTGAAGGATCCTTATGCCTCAGGTGGGAACCTTTCTCAGTTTCTTTCCCTCTGCCATGCTTTGTATACTACCCTTAAGAATTCAATGAAGAAATATGGAAAAGAATCAATGGATGTTTGCAGGCTTGCTCCTCAGCTGAGGTTAGTACGGATTCATGTCAGCTCACATGTTCCCATTCAAGTTTGATCAAAGCTTGGCATTGTTCTCAAAATCTCTTTCTATAGTGCATTTTTCCACCTGTTACCACTCTACCATGGTGAAAGCAGCTATGGATCTCTTCTTTTCCAAGAAGTGAAAGCAGCTATGGATCTCTTCTTTTTCCATCGCTTACGTTTAGGTCTCCAGGCTGATTTATTTTAACCATGGTTTTGTAGCATTAACCCTGTGATTAGGCTGGAAGCAATGGGCATTCATGACTGTTTACATCTTAATAAGAAGTATCAATGCATTTCAGGAAGTTGAATCTCTATACATCTGTTACCAAAATTTTACTTTTGCAGTAACATAAATTGTTCTCCATATTCCCTAAACTCTCACCACAAAATACTTGAAAGTTTGGGGAGCAGAGCTCGCATTACATGTAGCATTTAAAAAATTATTTGGCAGGCTTTTTTTCATTAAGTTAGCTGGACCTTAATTAGGTTTTTTGTTTAGTAGCAGGGAGCGTTTTTGGAAATGCTCTCTAATCTTGTTCTTCAGCAAATAGAAATTCAGTATATAAAAAGAGAAAAATAAGAAAAGAAAAAACAAGCATAAGACCATGATAAACCAAAGTGAAGAAAACTGATAGCATTTTTAGGAACCAGCAACATTTAATGAGAGTGAAGCAAACAGCAGAGTATTAGATAAATGAAACCAGACAAGAAAATACAATAAAACAACTTGATCAAGGGATCAAAGGCCATGATCAAAGAAAACAGTACCTGATTTTCTATAGAGGCACTTAGAAGCAGAGAATATATTCAAAAATTTAGTCAAGTTGTAGTATCAGATCTCTATTTTACGAATATATATCTCATGGAAAATACTCCTTTTTATTTTCTACAAATGGAAAATGGAGTGGTCAATAATTAACCATGTTTTTACTTATGTAAAGCAAGGCTCCAAAAGAAAAAAAAAACTGTTTGCTTGCTTTTATTTACAGTTAGATATAATATAGATAAAAGCTACATTTTATGATAGGCAAAAGAAAATTTAAAGTAGTAATTGTGAAGCAGATGCCATATAATTGGATTAAGTAGTCTTAATGATTTCAAAACTCTTAAAATTACTCTTCAAATTACCCAATTTGAGAAATGTACCGAAAATCAGTATTTCTCCGAAGAGGGTTTTACAGATCTAGCTAATGGACTTTATTGAAAAAGTCTGATGTCTCTTATGGCAATTTAGGGAGAAGGGTAGAGATTTAGGACTCATTACATACATTTTTATAAATGCCAAATTCTACACCCAGATCAACTTTGGTAACCACTATCCCCATTTCTATTCTATTTCTTATAAAGTAATTTATGTGAATTTAGCATTGATAATGACTTTTTAGGGAGCTAAAAACATTAGTATATAATCTTGTTTATTCTTTAAAACTGCTCGTTAAGCAGTAAAGTGATGTCTTTTAAAATGGAAAAGATGGCTGAGGATACTTTATATAATGATGTACCCCGTATTTTGCTGATTCATAGATCTTTGTATCTAATCTTAGTGCTTCTTCATTGTACAAAAATAACAGTTAAAGTGCAAATAAAATTTAGGAATTAGTAAACAGCCTTAATTATGCATGCTTGATTTCCTTGTTTGGCTCAGAATTAAATCCTTCATTGTCAGAGTTGCATGCTTATCACATCTTATTTGTTTATACCTGTAACCCAAGCACTAAATACATAGGTTGCACCCAGTAGACACTCAAGAAGTAATTCTATAATACATAAATGAAAGTTTCTTCTATTGAAAAATAATGTTTATTACATTATATAGTCGTCTTTTTTTACTTACAGGAAAAAGTAGGTATACATATACACTGTAAACACATGTACTTCAGACTTAATATATAACCATAAGTAGTCGTATAATAATTAATCACTGATTGTATTTGTCAAACATTATTCTTTACTCTTTAGTGATACTAATCCATTAATTTTAACAGTTCCTTTGTTTAGATACTGTTACTGTGCCCAGTTATTTTCTGTTAAGCACCTGAGAGAGACGGGATAAATAAATTACCCTGGTCACACAGCTACTAGTGATATTATTGGAATCCAGAAACAGATGATTTTATGCAATTCCATCTTATAAAGCATTAAACTCTACTGCCTCTCCAACTATTCAAACAAAAATGAGATGCTTGTATGTGAAGACACAATAATACCCTTGTTACTAAATTATTAGGAAATTTCCATATTCATTTTTTAGCACACATATACCACTATATTCAGAAATAAGCATGAGATATACATTATACAGACATAGAGCATGAGATAGAAATCTATAAGAGGGTGATAGGGGAACTATAGGAACTACTATAAATTTCTTAAGAAAATGCCGGAATTGCACGGTGATGAAGTACGTTCCCACACCATTTTGTGGGAGTGAATCAGAGGCTTTGGATATGAATGTGGGTGTGCCTTTTTCACCTTGCTTGGGATCCAGCAGGTGCTCAATAAAAGTGTGAGAAAGCAAGCAGGAAAATGAAGGAGTAAAGGAGGACTCTTGAGAAAGGAGGTGAGGTGGTCTATGAAATGGGAATGTGCTTTTCCAAACCAGAGTTAAGACCCTGGCAGGCAGGTGCTGGTATCTATAATTCTTTCCAAGCCCTTCATGTTAGGTCTAATGGAATGCAGAGACATCCTTTTCTAGAAAGAATATTTAATCTGCTTATTTTTTTACAATCATCCAAATAATCTGCCTGGATAGCTGATGTAACATTATTATTAGATAAGAAAAACAAGCCTTGGAATAATTAAATGAATGAACAAAGGCCACATAGCTCAGTGGGGGAGCTAGGATATTGTACTTGATTTTTAAGTTCCAGAACATTATGTTTATGATGATATATATAAAACTTCACCCTACCCTAAGACTTAATAATAAATAATTAAATATTTGTTCTTAAGTGTCTTACCTTTTGACAAACTTGGGTATAATTTTGAAAAAGTTTTTTCAATGAAACCTAATATTTCTAACCTTTCCTATACTCTCTGGACATATCTGAGTTTCATAAACCCATACAGTTAATCTGTCTATGAAAATCCCTTATGATGTGTTGTCAGAATTTCTTCCCACTTATAGTACCAGTTCAAACAGCTTTTTAGAGATAACTGTAATTCTTAGGAAAGCCTGAGTCCTTTATAGCTAATCCTTCACGTGGCAGCAGCATTTACTTTATTTTTAGCCTCATTTAGTTCAAGCGACTGTCTCACTCTGACATCTACAGTGGCTTCCAGCTGTATCTGGTCTCCCAAAGGGACTCTGAAGGGAAATCAGAAATGAGTACTACAGGGTTTGAATGAATTTTCTCTGATTTTTACTAAATATGAAGCTTGCATGTTACATTTCTGGGGATATCCTGATTTCAATCTAGTGATAAGTATTGGCATTTGGAGGTAGTAAACCAACCATTGTAAGTTCTTATTTTTGGTAGAGTTGCACAATCTCAAATATTTATGCAATAATTATTTGGCATACAATTTGTTTTCAGAGAAAGGCAGCTGGAACTGGAAATTGAACATTTTCTGTGTCAGCCACTCTGAAAGAGTGAGCATGCATGCATGCATTTATTCAATTACAAATTCACATATATCACTATTCAACAAACATACATTTAGCTTCTACAGTATATTAGGTGCTAGATTCTGGGAATACATAATGCAAAAAGTAGCTTCTGATTGCCAAGCCTCATGGTCTCGTAGACATAAGTTTGAGGAGCAAATCATTAAAGTGCTTTATTGTTGACAAAGTCATTCGAACTCCAATTTTTAAATTTTTATTAATTAATATCTGGAGATTTTTCCCCATCTTTACTCCACAGTCTCAAATATTCTAATGCATTTTTTCAATTGTTCATTGGTAGGTATTTAAGATTTTATACCCAGAACTCTATGGCACCGTTTTGATCATGGCTATCATAAATGGGATTACATAACATTTCCTAACCAGTTATTGGAATGTAAATAGCAAAGTTATTGGCTTTATGTTAATTTTGTTTTCAATTACATTACTGGGCTTTTGGATTATTTTTGCCTTTTTTATTTCAGCTGCTTTTGTTGGGTTTCCCAGGGGAAAAAATCATGTAATTCAAAAACAGAAAAAACTGTACTCTTAACTTTCAAAAAAAAAGAAAAGAAAAAAAAAACCTGTTATTTTGTTCTTTTCCGGTTTTATTAAAGATTACGTATAGAATGCAGATCTATAATAATGACATTAGTCATTCTCATCTTGATTATGTGCATTAAATGCTTTTACTGTTTTAGTATTTGTTTCTTCAACTTTTTCTAAAATTAATTTTATTGCATTAAGATAATTATTACTTTACTAATATTTTCTAGTAAGTATGGATTTTGAATTTTAAAAATGTCTTTAATATCTCTCTTCAAGTGATTTATTTTTGTTGATTCACTGTTTTGATGGATTAAATAATTAGCATCATAATGTTAAAATAGTCTTGAATGTGATATCTGTATTTTACTTATTCGTTGTACAAGTATAGGCTCAAATTGCATAGTAAAGGAGAGTTTAATAAGCAAACTATTATACAAGCAAACTATTCATAAAATGAAGTCAGGTGTAAGGAAACCAGAAAATGGTGCTGTAATACCATGGGACTAGTAATAGTGGGTAACCTTTACTATCTCTTGGCTGGAAGGGAAAGCAAAATGGGAAACAGCACAGCTATATGGCCAGGACTGCTTGACAAGAGGTCTGACCCTTATTAGAAAGATGTAATCAACCAACTGTGACATTGTATGAAGGGAGTCAATGGAATGATTTCCTACCTCATCCCTGCCACTCACTGTTTTCTGCCCATGTAACCTGAGGCCAGAGACAGAAAAGTCCACTGATATGCTTTTCTTTTTTTTTTTTTTTGAGACAGAGTATTGCTCTGTCACCCAGGCTGGAGTGCAGTGGTGAGATCTTGGCTCATTGCAACCTCCACCTCCTGGGTTCAAGTGATTCTGCCTCAGCC
The DNA here is from genome assembly GCA_028533165.1 of Leontopithecus rosalia. Classification (NCBI taxonomy): domain Eukaryota; kingdom Metazoa; phylum Chordata; class Mammalia; order Primates; family Cebidae; genus Leontopithecus; species Leontopithecus rosalia. The sequence continues at coordinate 24,963,345 of CM052654.1, read as the reverse complement.
TCCTGCGTAGCTAGGAATATAGGCACGTACCACCATGCCTAGCTAATTTTTGTGTTTTTAGTAGAGATGGGGTTATACCATGTTGGCCAGGCTGGCAAACTCCTGACCTCGTGATCCACCCAATTCGGCCTCCCAAAGTGGTGGGATTACAGGTGTGAACCACTGTGCCCGGCCCCACTGATACTCTTTATGAGATCCTGATTCTAGGGCACAGAGCTGTGTGGAGCAAGAACTAGAATGAGGAAACAAAGACATCTCTAATCTCTACATCTAGAGTTTTGAAGAGCTTGGTATATTCCAGTCTCTGTACTATATATGATCATTCCCATTATACAACAAGAACTCTAATAAACCAGTAATGTTAAGAATTAATAAAGAAATAATAAAGATCCTGTGTTAAAGTCTGAGTGTGACAACTGTACCTAATAAAGAAACCAATGTGGCTAGAGCTTGGTGAGAAAGGAAGACTGACTTGGGATGAGGATAGAGAAGAATCCAGAAGATATTAAATAGGATTCAAGGGCTTGAAATGTAAGATGTCAGGTTTCTGTTCTAGCTATAATGGAAGTCTATTGCAAGGTTTTATGTAGAGAGGTGTTATGAGCAGAACATCTGACTTATTTATTTCTTTAAAGAATTCCTGATAAAATCTCTGTACCAGATGATTGATATATGTAAGCATACATAGAAATAGGTAGGTAAATATTCTTTCTCTGAGTACGAATGGTGGGTAGATACGGGTTGGTGGGTGGAGACAGTTTGTTATGTTGTTTTCTTTTTTCCAGGTCTTTGTTCAAATCTTCCAGATTTAGGCTGGATGGTTTACATTTTTCTAAATGTGAAGAATGATATAGAGATGTAATTCTTTACTCTAAACAATTATATGGTTGTTGGTTATAGTTTTAAAATGCCTTCAGGTATTTGTATTTCTGCATTTTATTTTTGTGTACTTATTTTCCTGACATATTTACTAGAAACTTTTCTACTTCATTGATGATTATTTTCTTGAAGAGCAACAGTTTTTCTATTTCCAAAGTCTGTGTGTATTCTACACTAAAAAATGCTTTTAGTTGTACTGTCCTCATTTTCTGCTGTTTTTTTCCATTAAGAAGACTACTATCTACTGTGTTTTTGAGCATAACTTGTAATCTGTTTTTATTCTTATTAGCTTAGTAATATCATTGAAATATTAAAATTTTATAAATTCCATGCTGATTGCACCTCATATTTTTGACATGTAGCTAAGAGAATAAATACCATTTGTTAACAATATAAAATAAGTTTTATTTTTCTATAGACCCATGAGATATAAGAATAGTGTTTTTACTTTTTTCTATGAATCTTTCATTTAAATATGTATTTAATTTAATATTTTTCCAATGTTATTTCACATTAAAAATAACTTTACTATGATCATTTTAGGGTACATTTCCAAAAAGTTTCCAATCATATTTGTGAGATCCAGTATGAATATTTACAGATTAAATCTAGCTATTCTTTCTCTGTTGAAATTATGTTGGCTCTTTTCTTGAAAACCAATTGACTACAAAGGTGTCAATCTATTCTGGATTCTCTATATGCCTATTTTTACAATGATAATGTACTGTGTTGTACATTGTATCCTTATACTAAGTCCTACAACCAGGTAGCATAAACCACTGAAATCGTTCCTCCTTTTCAAAATTACATCAGCTATTTTAGTTGTTTTAAAAAGCTTTCATATAAAATTTAGAATTCAGCTTGTCAGCTTTCACAAATTGCATGCTGCAAATTTAACTGGAATCATTTTGAATTTATAGATTCATTTCTGGACAGTATCATCTTAAAAATAGCAAAACTCCCATTCACATGGTATATGTCTCCATATATTTAATGATCTTAATTTTTCTCAGCCATGTTTTCTACTTTTTTCATTTGGAGGTCTTACACCTCTTTGGTTAACCTCATTCATAATTATTTTTCCCATGCTTTCAAGTTAATTCATTACTAGCATCACCACATATAATTATCACCAATAACTGATGAGGCCTTCTTAAATGAGAATAGAAGTTATCACTCAGTTGTCTTTAATAAATTGAAAAATGTAAAAAAGTGTTAAAAAAGTGAATTTCCACTTACAGATTAAATTGTCCAGTACAATATAATTGACATCTGAGTATCTATGGACATAGGATTAAGAGCAAACTATTATTGAAGAACTGGCTTCATCCTAATATCACCTTGAAGCCTTTTTTCTAGTGTATTCTATGAAAACTTTCAATTTGAGATTCAAGTGTTCTACTTTTGTAATATTTTCTTAGAACATACTTTTAAGTTTTAGTGCTGTTAGATTGTTTTGTTCTTTCGCAGAGATGACAATCCCATAGACATTGTCCCTACTTTGTGTGTCTTCCATTTCCAGTATATTCTTAGTGAACCTTTGACCTGTTTCATTTAATTCATTTTTACTTAGTCATACTTTTTTCGTTCATTCTACTTATTAAATTTTTATGAGTCTATTCGAACTCATAATTTAGAAAATACAAGGCACCTCATTTCTGAGATAATTTTTTTGTTTTTCTTTTGTGTCTAAGTTCAGTTAGTTCTCTTCATTTCTCTCTGCTTTTAAAAATCTATTAATGTTCTTAGTATTTTAATTTCAAATTTTTTTCATAATATTCTCAAATGTTTGCTTGATGACTATTTTTTTCCTTCTTTCCTGCAGGAATTTTCTTCCATTGATAGTTTTTGTTGTTTTTCTTTTCACAAGACATCTGTGTGGACTTATTAATCCCTCTATTGTCCATATATGTGACATTTGAGGGTTTTATAAAATTCCTGGTTAAATATCACCCTCTTCCATTTGTATGGCAAAGTCTAGAATCATCAGTGGATTTGTTTGTTTCATTGACAGGAGAATGAGTAGTTCCTCCAATTTTATGGCTATATTTTGATGTGTAGAACTGTAAATTTTCTTTTGCTTTTTTACTCTTCACAAATCAATTGCCACAGGATGCTGCTCTTTTTGACTTTTTTATCCCCCCAAATTTTACTTGTTTTATTAAAGACAATTTTATTTTCATGTAATTTTCTGACTTAGACCCACAGTAATTGGAGCATGAGATAGACAGAAAGACTCTCATACAAGGAACTGTATACGGTATTTAATATTTCTGTCTAGTTGCCTAACATTCATTACTTAATATATCTTGGGTGGAGATCCAGGAATCATCTCCCGTTTAGTTTCTGGTCACAGTGGGGCTCTTTCTATTTACCTGATCTGTTTGTCACCGCTACTCCTATCAGCCCCTAAGGACAAAGCAAAACTTCTATTTCTGCTTTTTTCTATTTTTCTCATATTACCAAATAGGTTTCATTTTCTTTTTTTTTTTTCTTTTAGATGAGGTCAGAGTGGAATGGGACTGAATTAACAAAAGGAAGTAAATTTAAAAAGCGTTATTCTTCATTTAAATACCCATTCTAAGAGATATACAGTATATTCTATGAATGTTCTTTGCAAATTACAAAATTAGCTGAGCCTTTTCACATTATTTGTATATCTCAGAATTTTAAGAACCTATTTGATGATCTCAGTGGGAGGTTAAATACTAATACACTTTTTGAAGGGATGGGGACAATACTTAATGCTAATAAACTTTTTTCATGTGATGCTGGAGGAAAAGCAAAGAAACACTTATGCTTTTAATTGCACCATTTGTATTTTCTACAAGCTCCCCCTGTGATTGTAATTCACAGTAATTTTGGGGAACCAGTACCAAAAATCCTTTACTGAAAAGAATAGTCAGGCATACTACTGAGCTTTGGTGTGGCAAAAGGCGTATGTGGGTTTTATTTATCCTACTAGGAAGCAGTAAGGGACCGGACACCTGGGAGCAGGACTGGAAAAACCTTCTCAACTTTGTACATTCCCATGTTTCTTTTGGCCTGTAACTCCCTGATGGGCTCCCCTTAATGATCAACAAAAAAAGTGATTCAGATGGAAAGAACTATATTTGTCTTCCAAGGCAGTGAAGAAGGAATGGCTGGGAATATTTAGTACTATGCTGAAGTTGGGCTTGGGGGACAAAACTCAGTGGAGAGTGTAGGTGTATCCTGGGGGTGTGAGACCAAAGAAAAAAGGAAGAAACTGGAGTGAGGAGAGTTTATTTATTGCTTAAATAGGGACAGTTTGGGATTCTTAGGCAAATGGTGTTCCCCATTTACTGATGGACTCAAACAAGTGCAGTTTAATGGCATGTCTCAGTGAACGAAGAAACTAAATAAATTTTCATAGACTATTGAGCCAAGTATATATTTCTAAATCAAGCATAGACAGGAAGAGAATCTCACACATCCCATAGTGTGCCAGTAGCCCCAGACAGTGAGAAATTCTTACATTTCTACACTTTCTATAAATTTCCTCTTGCCTGAAAATATCAGTGCTTGAATAAAATTGTTGATGAGTTTATCTCAGCCTAAAATTAAACACATATGTCATGTCTTAAATATTACTTATTTCCTACAGAGATATCTCAAAAACTTTTGTTATCATTTGCATAGTTTAATTCCCCCTTGCCAAATAACTTCTATTGACAATAATCCCTATGCCCAATGAGTACTTGGCATTTATGAAATCATTTTCACATGCATGATGACATGAGATTGATCATGCTTATATTAATCTCTGGAAACACGACTGTACTAGTCATGGAGGATTCAAACAACTCACATCAACCCAGCAACCCTGAGAGTCATCAGAACAAGAGTTAATAATAACATTGCTAAGATATTGATAATCAAGTAAGTACTTTCCTCAACGTGTTTTGCCTTTAAAAGCTAAAAATAGAACCTTTGATCTGATGTTTTGAGTCCAAATACAAAACTCTTTATATCAAACATCATAGCTTCAGGGCTGTGACTTGCTCATAGGTTTTATGCCAGGAGAGTACTTGAGGAATTGACTAAACAGATTATTGCTACACAATAACTGATATAAATTGAGCACTACCATGTGTAGAGATCTGCATTAAACATTTTCAAACATCATATTCTCGTCACAATTGCCTTATAAGAAATGAGACTTTGTCTTTTCAAATTACAGATAAGCAAAAATACAGATATTGGAAGAAAATTAATCTTTATAGCCATAGATCAATGGTGAATTATTTTCTGTTTATCTACTTAGAGGATGTCTGGCTTCGCAGATCTCCTTTAAAGCTATCCATGTTGGAAACTTCCAGTCTCACCTTCAACTCAGAGAAGTAATATAAGAAGGGTCTTGCAGTCTCAGAATGAATGATGTTAGTTTCCAAATTTCTCACCTGCTAAAGCATCTTCCTGATCCTTTATCTGTTGTAAGTATATCTGCTGACGTTTGTTTCTTGGCTTCTTTTAATTTTTATCTTCCTGTATATATATCATCTAGATATCATTTATCTAACTCTGACTGCTTCATAGTTACCTTTTCTTTTAATTAAAAAAATGGTAAGTTTGAGATTAAGAATGTTTTATAGCATGGAATGTTTTTTTCATTTGTTTGTGGCATCTCTGAATTCTTTGAGCACTGTTTTGTTGGTCTTGTAGAGATCTTTCACTACCCTGGTTAGTATTCCTAGGTATTTCATTCTTTTTGTGGTACTTCTAAGTGGAATTGCTTTCCTGATTTGGCTCTCTACTTGACTGTTGTTGGTGTACCAAAAAAGAGCCCAAACAACCAAAGGAATCATAAGCAAAAAAAAAAAAAAAAAAAAAAAAAGCAGATGTATCACATCACCCAACTTCAAACTATAGTACAGGGCTATAGTAACCAAACTTCATAGTACCGGTACAAAACACAGACACATAAACCAACAGAACAGAATGGAGAGCCTGTAAATAAGGCTGCACACTGACAACTATCTGATATTTGACAAAGTTGTAAAAACAAGCAATGGAGAAAGTTCTCCCTATTTAGTAAATGGTGCTGGGATGACTGGCCGTATGTAGAAGACTGAAACTAGAACCCTTCTTTACATCATATACAAAAATAAACTATACCTGGATTAAAGACCTAAATATACAACCCAAAGCTATGAAATCCCTGGAAGACAACTTAGGCAATGCAATTCTGGACATAGGAATGAGCAAAGATTTCATGACCAAGATGCCAAAAGCAATGGAAACAAAAGCAAAAATTGACAAATGGGATTGAATTAAACTGAAGAGCTTCTGCATACCAAAAGAAACTATCAGCAGAGTAAACAGACAACCTATAGAATGGGAGAACATTTTCTCAGACTGTTCATCTGAAAAAGATCTAAAATCCAGCATCTATAAGGAACTTAAACAAATTTACAAGCAAAAAACTAACAACCCCGTTACAAAGTGTGAAAAGCACATAAACCGCCACTTTTCAAAAGAAGGCATACGTGTGCCCAACAAGCACATGGAAAACTCTCAGTATCACTGATCACTAGAGAAATGTAAATCAAAACCACCCTAATATATCATCTCACAGCAGTCAGAATGGCTGTCACTAAAAAGTCAAATAATAACAGGGTCAGATGAGGTTGTGGAGAAAAATGAATGCTGATATCCTATTGGTGGGAGTGTAAATCAGTTCAACCATTGAACAGAACAGTGTGGTGACTCCTCAAAGAAGCAATTGTGTTTTTGGAAAATCCATTCTGTAAAACAAAGGTATTGCCCTTTTTGGGGGTGGGCAAAGGTAGTTTTGAATAGCTCTCTGGGTGAGTGTTTCTGTTTCCCATCACTTGTCACACTAATGCATGAGTCTATAACATTTTATACCAAGGAAGATGAAAGTCAATTTTTCAATTACGCAGCAAAAATAAATGTTCACTTAACATTATGGCAGGTGCTTTTAGAGATAGAAAGCAGAGAGTAAGGAAAATAGCCATGTTTGAACTTAAATAGCCAAACTCAACTGTTTTTGATGCTGCATTTCTTTTTGTTTTGCTCATTTTTCCGACTGTTCTATGTACTATTTTTCCACACAATACAGATTTCAATGCACTTGAACTGTCATCAAGTTCACTGGCTTGACATAATGGCAGTTTGGACACTGGCAGTTTGACATAATGAAGTTCTAATGACTGAGCAAATATTGTGACTAGTCTTTTTACATTACGTATAAAAGGCACTTTTAGTTATGAGTATATTGGCCCTATAAAAAATACCTTTACTATATCTTGCTTGAACTGTTTCAGTGATTTCTTATGCTGACTCCCTGGATTTTATACTTTAGTTTTTTTCCAAAACACTTTGCCCACTTTTGTAAAGCCAGTATTTATGAGATTTTAGATAGAAGGTTTGAGAATCCTTCAATGGCTTTCCTAACTCTCAAAGTCATTGATCATCCCAAGATCTATTTTTCCAAACACTTTTCTACTGTGTCACTGGGCAACCCACATGTTTTATGAACCAATATATGCTTTGTCAATAAGTTAACCATGTCCATGAATATTTTTTTTCCTACCCGTTGATTGAATTCTCTTTGCCTACAACTCCAGTTCTCAGATCTATCTAGATCAAATTAAATTTTTCTGTTTATTTCCTGATCTCTCATTAGAAGTTTTAAACTTTGTGTCTTTGATGAGGCACTTAGAACACTGTCTCATATTCCAGTTTTCTTTACTGGATTGTGAGTTCCTGACAGACAAACTTATTATCTCTCTGCCTTGGGCTTCTATGCCAAAATATCATAGAGTGGTGGCTTAAATGCAACAAAAATTTATTTCTCATGGTTCTGGAGACTGGGAAGTTCAAGATCAAGGTGTCAGCAGACTCAATGTCTGATGAGGACCTTCTTCCTGGTTCAGAGATGGCCGCTTTTTCACTGTCCTCAAATGGCGAAAGGGAAAAGGGAGCTCTCTGGAGTCTTTTTTATAAGGGTATTAATTACATTCATAAGGTCTGTACAATAATGAGTTTATCACCTCCCAGAGGCACTATCACATAACATTGCATTGGGTATTAGCTTTTTAGCATACAAACTGGGATGTGGAATAAACATTCAGTCTGAAGCACTCCCTGTATCTCTAAGTCCTCCCCTAAATTATATGCATTCATTATTTTGTTTATTGCAACAGAACCAGCATTTGGTAGTTCTTTTTCTCAGCAGTATTCCTAAAGGAATCCTCAGTATATAAAAAAATCCTAAATCAATTACTCCTTAGTTAGTTTAAATCTCTCTTTCCCAACTTATTGCAACATGGAGACAACTGGTTGGTTGTCTTTAAGGGTAGTTTGGTATACAATGGCCATGAAATTAGTCATGAAAAGAAAACCTAGACGAAATCATTTACATATTTCTGACTTTTACATCCACTTGCATTTCCTTTTTATTTTCCTTTTTCCTTATGTGCATCTTTGAACCTTTGTACATTTTGTACACTTTTAATTCACTTTTGTGGATGGCTCAACTGTCAATTTTTTAAATACAAAACTGTATTAAAACAAAAGTACCCTCCAGCTCCCCACAATGTAAAATATTTATGCATTTTATTTCTGTCTTATGGTTTAACTGTGACATACTATCATTATTACTATTCATTTGCAATTATTATTTTTATGACAATTAATTGCAAGCTATTCTAAGTCTCGGGGCTGGTGTGTTTATTTAGGAACTCTCTAGACAGGGGCTGTAGGAAATGAGATCTAGGTTAACCTGAAGGATTAGCCCATAAGAAAAAATTATGCTGAAGTCATTTATTCTTTCTTTTACTTCTACCCAAGTATGAGTTTGCTTGTATTTTCATATCATTTTCAAAGATACATACACGGTTCAAAGCTTAATTCTCTGAGCAAGTAAACGTCAATATGGGCTTAAGGATGTTTATCTTTTCTAGCTTTCTGAGTACATGCATTTTCTGTTCACTGTGCCTCAACTGAATTTTCTACCAAGAGAAAATCCTGGAGCTTTTTAATTTATGTGGTAGAAATTTCACAAGTACCTACTTTCCCACCTTGGATAGAGAAAGGTAAATGAATACAGATTTCTCCATAAAAATCTGTTTAAGCTCTGAATTTTGTGATACTCTGATCCTACACATAATTGCCTTGCACATGACAGTATTATTTGCAAACAAGTCTTTGTTTTCTTATTTTTTTAAACAGGGTACATTGTAAAGTAGATTTGTTGACAGGGATATGTAGGTGCTATAAAAACCTGAAATTGGCTGGCATTCTCTGGGGTAAATACACAAGAGAAAACTGGGACACGGACACACGCAGAGTGAGGTTTAGAGCAGAAGCTTAATAGATGAAAGAGAAGAGCTCTGTCTGTGGCAGAGAAGGGTACAGGAGAAACAGGTTGCAGGTTCGGCAGTGGAATGCAAGGGATTTTACAGATGAGTTAGAGGAAGTGGTGTTTGATTTACATAGGGCACAAAAAATTGTTTGGACTAAGTGTGCCATTTACGTAGCACATGAAAAGCTAGCCACCCCCATCCAAATCTTTTGTTATGCAGATGGTTCTCTACCTGGCCGGTCCCATGCTACCTGCTTCTTTATTGTACACATGGTTGACAAAAGGGAAGGTGGAGCCTGCATGCTGAACACGCCTGGCCCTCAGGTAGCAGTTTTCTAGTGGCACAGCTTCTGGCATTTACCTTGCTTATCTATGTCTGCAGCTCAAATTTTTAGACTTCTCTGCTTGAAAATAAATGATTTGGGAATTGCTTTTTGTAAAAGATGGAGATTCTGCTGAAAACTCTTTTACCCTCACTACCTGCCTAAACAATTTATTTCTAGCTTCTGTATCAGTGCCATACACAGGATGGGCACTCTGTGTATGTCTTTTTAACTGTCAGTTTGCTGCATTTGGAGAACAAGGAATAGAAAGGGAACAGCTCTGGACACTGGACAAGCCTAGTAGACAGCACACTCTACAAGATTAGGAACCATGAATGCCCCAAACTCCATGTAGCTTCAAATTCCTAGTGTTGTTGTTATGCCCAGAAAAAAAATGTATTTGTTGAACAAAAAAACAAAAAATAACCAACATAAATGGGATTTAGTTATGGCTCTGTCATTTACCAGCTGTCCTGCTAAGAATTAGATCCTTTAACCATTAGTTTCTTCTTCATTACTGAAATTAGGATCATACTACCTAATTTTCTGAATTGCTGCCACATTTAAAGAAATGTGCCTAGTAGATTTTCTAAAATACAACAGATATTGAAGAGATGCTAATGGAATAAATGGGTGAATTAATCAATGAATGGAAGAATAGGTGAAGGCATAGCTTGATAGATGGTTGGATGGGTAGACGGAGGATAGATAGGTAGATGAAGTGAAACAAACAGGAAGATGTTGAGAGGCATAAAGATACATTCATAAGTTAACCTTAGTAATAATTTCTTAGAAAATTAGGAAGTGATTATTGGCTTTAGCCTCTATCCTAATTGCAAAGTTATTAGCAGAATTCCATGGATCCTTTACACACATAGCTTAAATGACAGCCTCATTTTACCAGATCACCCCTGACTTCCTCACCTACTCCTGCCAGTTGCAAACACATTGGAAAACAAAACAAACAAAAAAAGAGATGTCAAGGCAAGTATTAACTTTTGGCTCCCAAAGGTGCCATCTTTTTACTTAGCATTCATTCTCTACCTTCTTTTCCATTCTGTACTTGACAGGCTTGTGAGTAGGAAGCAAAAGGATAGCAACGATTAAATTTGGAATGATAATCTAGCTTTATAAATTAGACTTTTAGTCTCCATTCACATTGTGGGAGTTATAAGGGAACAAATTTATCTCCTGTTAGAAATTAATTTCTAGATTTATCCTTACATTGACAATGTTCATCTCTGCTTGTTTTTCTTCTCTTGATGTTCATAGTCAACAACAGTATTTGAATATGTTAACAATTTGATCAGTTTCTTTAACAGAGTAATTTGTCTCCACTTAGCTGTAATTTATACATTTATTAACTTTTGGTATCTTTTAAAAAATAGATGGAGGGATACTGAAATGTATGTGCTTTTGTGTATGTGTATGTATATAGATGTGAATGTATGAATTCACAGTTGAAAAGAACATTATCTTTTTAAAAGGAACTAAACATTAGCCATCTTTCATTTCAGACTATATACTGAGTTACTTACTGGCTAACTTAATTAGCATTTCAGTAATGTAACGCTTTAATTGTCTATGAAATTGCTTTAATCTTCCTCTCCTAAGTAATGAGAAATGCCTCACCCTATTGTAAAACTTTTGAAGTATTGTGTGCAGTTCTGAATCTCTGTGACCCTTTCAAACAGCATCTCTGGAAAACAAAACTTGCTGAACTTTTAAGCATGTTTTCCCAATGCTTTCACAAACCTGAATCCAGCCTATCTACTTAGCCAATTTCTCCCCATTCACTATTTCCAAGATCCAAGATTCCCAAGTTTCTTCTAGCCCTTTGATTTTGCAAGGGAAGAATTTGATACCATAAAAGTCAAGTCCATACAAAGCAGTAAAAGGATATATGGTTCATTCGAATATATCTGCTAATTCCCAAGAATTGTTTTTCCTGAATCCACACACTTGCCTCTCCTCATCTTCAAGACTGTATCTCGGTCTCAGTAATCTCCTTTCACTCCTTTCCATGGTTGCATTTATCATGCAGTTACCTTCTAAGTGACTATTGCCACATATTTTGTTTTTCCTGGCTCTATATTTCACCTGACAATTTTTTCTTTATTCCAAGTTGTTATGGGATGTCCCCATAGAAAAATATTTCTAAACTGGCTTTATAACTAAATGGTTGTGTGTCTTGCATGAGTCATTTAACCTCTCTGAGCCTTTATTTTCTCAACTGAGCAATAGATACAGTGACTTCTAACTGAAGGGGCTATTTGAAAGATTGTATTGAGAATGAAATGTAAAATAAAATAACGTGAATTATAAAATGGAGAAATAAACTATGTCCTACATTTGAGGATGTATCTTATCCTCAACATCTATTTTTAATCTAATGGTAAAAGAAAGAGAGAAATAGAAAGGAGAGAGAGAAAAAAATATTAAGACAGTGGAAAAAAGCATTCTACGTGTATAGATAGACAAAGAAAAGCCCACAATTGTTTAACTTGTAAATTAAATGATACTTGATAGGGAAAAGGGCAAGATTTGTGTTGCTTTTGTTTTGTTTCAGTAGATTGAAATCAGAAGCTCTTGAGAAAAGTCTGCCTTTTCATTCTAAAAAAAATCTCCTGAAATACATGATTTGCACATATATTTAATGTAGTTTCAACAAAAAATCACTAATAAATAATTTATTGAGTCAATTTTATTCATCTTAAGACACTGACCTTTCGCTACAAATATAACTGTAGTTGCCTCCAGCTACGTGAATTACTTGAGATTTATTATTATTATTATTATTATTATTATTATTAGTGAGAGATTTGGCAACTCTATTCTTGAAATGAGATGTCAACCAAATGCTCAAATATTTACCAATTGACTTTTTGAGTCTTTTAAATATTCAGGCTTTCAAGGTGTATTCGTCCTCCCTAGTGTATAGCTATGAAGAAAAAAAGTCATTGAAATAAAAAGGATGCTTTATAACACATGGCTTGAAATCTTAATGTGGTGCTACAGATCAATCTAACCAATAAGCGTCAAAGTTCAGTTCCAGTATCAGTATTTTTATAATTTTTCTTTTTCTTTTTTTTTTTCTATTTTCTCCTGTGGCTGGGTTATCAAAGACTGCAGGTAATGTTTGTGTTGTAAAATTGAGGCCAGTAATTTAATCCCCCCATAAAACTCGCTCACAATTGCAATAGCATTGAAATGGTACATAAATGAGTTCTTCATAAAGCAGAAAAGAAAAATGATGCAACAATTAAGCTTTTTAATGATGGGCACTAAAGCAATGCTGCTGATTAGATTCTTTGCTAATTACCTTCTGTTACTTAGATCGGATGTATTTCAGCAGAATAGAAACGTCTATTCATAAATAGTCGTTTTCTTGGTAGCAATATGAAAACATTTGACTCTAAAGTTGAAAACTACCTCTCAGGATTGCATCATCCTCAGCTTGCTGACAAATGAAATCACGTGCCATCTGAAACATAGCTAGAATATGGCTTCTATTCCACTGGGTGGTATCTACTTTACATAAAGAGGTGAAAACGCTGCAGCAGTAATATTTATGCTGAGACTTGCAAACCAAAAGGTCTGGGTGAAGAGAGCTTTTGAAGAAGAGGGCCAGACATGGAAAACACTGAGGCAAAAATGAGCTAAGGCTGTGAATAAAGCAGAACAAAGTCCAAGATGCATTTAGAGAGTTAAGAAGAAGTAACATGGGCTTTTTAGGCAAGTCCAAGATATTGGGGTTTTAGTCTAAGGATTATTGAAAAGCCTGGAGGGCCTAATAAAATAATATGATTATCAAATTAAGTCTTAAGAAAACAGAGCTGGATATGGTGGTTCATGACTGTACGCCTGTAATCCCAGCACTTTGGAAGGCCTAGGCAGGCAGATCACAAGGTCAGGAGTTCGAGACCAGCCTGGCCAATATAGTGAAATCCCATCTTTACTAAAAATACGAAAAATTAGTTGGGCATGGTTGCACCGGTCTGTAGTCCCAGCTGCTCATGTGCCTGAGGCAGGAGAATTGCTTGAACCCAGGAGGCAGAGGTTGCAGTGAGCCGAGATCAGCCACTGCACTCCAGCCTGGCAACAGTGTCAAAAGAAAGAAAGAAAGAAAGAAAGAGAGAGAGAGAGAGAGAGAGAGAGAGAGAGAGAGATCACCTGTATGCAAATGAACAATGGGCTGTGTGAGTTAAAGATGAAAATAAAATAGGGAGACATATTAGAAGGCTATGAGGAATGAATTTTGACACCTGTATCCCCTGCCAAATTGATATACTAAAGCCATAAACAGCAACATCACTTTGCAGTTAAGAAGATAAACAGGGTTCAATTAGGGCAAAAGGGTAGGCTTCTAATCCAGCAGGAACAGTGGCCCCATGAGAGGAGAAAGACACACTAGAAGCCAGGAAAATACACACACACAGGGAAGGCTGTGTGAGGATGAGGACACAGTGAGTAGGTGGCCTTCTGCAGCGAGGAAGACAGGCCTCTGCAGAAACCAACCTGCTTGGCACCTTATCCTTAGACTTCCAGCCTTCAGGGTTGTGAGAAAATAAGTTTCTATTAACAGAATATTACCCAGTCTGTGATATTTTGTTATGGCAGCCTGAGCAGAATAATATAAAGGTTATTGAGTAACCTTGGTAAGTAATAAAGGTGGTTTATATTATGTTGGTTAAAATCCAAACGGGGAGAAATAAACAAGGATAGAATCTGTTTTAAACGTCAAGCTTTCTACCTGCTCATGAATTGGGAACAGAGTACGGGACAAAGAGAAATGGCAGTAATAGACCTACAATTAGTTATACGGCAGCATCATTTTCTTATTCAGAGATAGATGGACAAGGAACACTTGATGGAGAAATTGGCGGTTCTTCTTCTAACATGCTAATTTTGATATTCATTTGGAGATATGAAGACATTGGACATATGAACAATATTTCAGATAGTTATATATTTGGAAGTCATTGTCACCTCCTATTCTACTTGTTAATTTCTATTTATCCAGAATTTATTACTTACCAGATGAACTCTAATACCCATATGGGAACACACATAAACACAGACACACACATACACACACAATTGCCCAAATTCAACTAAGATTTATTAAATGGCTACTATATTGCAAGACTGCAATATCCTCTTGGATTGTGATTTTCCCTGTTGAAACACAGAAGCTAGTATTTATTAAAAGTTTTCAGACGAGAGGAAGTATGGATTGAGTATATGAGTGTGGAATGTAGACAAGAAAGCAGACAATTAAAGTACAATGTGATTGTATTAGTCTGTTTTTCTGCTGCTGATGAAGGCATACCTGAGTCTGGGCCCTTTACAAAAGGAAGAGGTTTAACTTGACTCACAGTTCCACATAGCTGGGGAGGCCTCACAACCCTGGCAGAAGGCAAGGAGGAGCAAGTTACAGCTTATGTGGATGGCAGCAGGCAGAGAGAGCTTGTGCAGGCAAATTCCCATTTTAAAGCCATAAGAAGTCATGAGACTTATTCTCTATCACAAAACAGCACAGGAAAGACTGGCTCCCATGATTCAATCATCTCCCATTGGGTCCCTTCCACAATATGTAAGAATTATGGGAGCTACAAGATAAGATTTGAGGGAGACAGTCAAACCATATCAGTTGTAAATGCTGTCGTGTTATTACATATGAATTGAAATGGGACCTCATTGTCAGGATGGTGTGGTAGGTAATATACAGAAAGCCCTCTTCTCCCCAGTGTTTCAATCTTCAGTACCCGTGAATATGTTATATGACATGGCAAAGAGAAATAAGGTTGCATGTATACTTAAAGTTGCTAATTAGCTAACCTTAAGATGGGGAATGTATCCTGGGATTATCCAGGTAAGACCAGTGTAACTGCATGAGTTTCTAAACATGAAGGAGAGGGAGAAGAAAAGGTCAGAGAGATATAACATGAAAAGCTCCTGACTGTGGCTGTTTTTGAAAATGGAAGTTAAGAAGCCATGAGACAGGAAATGTGGGTCGAATTAGGAAACGAGAAAAGTAAAGGAATAGATTCTCCCCATAGAACCTACAGAAAAGACATAGTTCTGCATACACTTTGGTTTTAGCCCAATGAGACCTGTGTAAGACTTCTGACCTACAGAATTTTAATAAATTTTTGTTATAAGCCACTAAATTTGTGGCAATTTGTTACCATAACTATAAAAATGAATGCAGATATGTAATGCAGACTTCAGGATCCAGGAGGGTTACTTTTGGAAATTACAAATTGAAGACTGAAGGATAAATACAAGTTATTCTGTGGAAAACTGGAGGTGGAAAAGCACAGTAGATGAACTAAACAGAAGGGGTTGCAGTCAACAAGACCTGGATTAAAGTCAAAGTACACACTGCACAATCATATTTGCACTATTATTTAGCAAATTTATCAAGTCAAAATATGAAAATTCATGTAGTATTTACCATACTATTTAAGAAATTCTTCAATAACAATTTATTACAAAGGCAGTGACCATGAGGTCATATTAAATAAAGACAACTCCAATTCCATATTAAATAATTATTTCTAGTTCTAGTCTTAAATATTTATGAGATAGTATAAAAGAATAAAAATAAAGAATGTATCCATCTATGACAAAAGTTATTGAAATCCCTTCCCCACCCCGGCCATCTTTGTATTAGAAGCTTGATAAAGTTTATTGTATTGTGTGAAGACAAGAACTTACTTGATGATAAATGGCAAAGAGTAGCCTTGTGAGATGTGTAGACACCTTAGGAATATAGGAGAGGGTGAGTTAATTGACCAGAAACATTGAAGATGAGAACTGGAAGAAACAAAATACTTAATATATGAAACACTTCATATGAAAGAAGTGGGGCTGAGGGAGAGAAAATAATTTATGATAAGTTAAACAGAAAACAAACCCGCTAGTCCAATAAAATGCCATTTTAAAACATTTGTTCATTTCAGAGTTTCTAATATACCAAAAGATAAGTTATAAAATTTGAAATGTAATTCCATTCAATAAATATAAGTTGGTCTAAAAATCTTTTCTACTCACTCCAACATTATAAAAGAACTCACTGTGCTGATGCAACAGGTGGAAGAGCATAAAGTTGGTCATTTTTTGTCCAATAAAAAATAGTTATTAAATGGCCAGAAACTTATCAATATAAGCAAATTTTTAAATGTGTGTTAATATTAAGGGCTACTGTAATATAGCTCCGTTATTGTCCCTAATTTTTTGTGTAAAACAGAATAAAACTGTTTAAACGGCCTCAAACTTGGAACTTTGAGAAGCATAAAACTTTCTGTGATATTTGTCACTACCAATTATCAATTGCTTCAGTAAATTACCTAGTCTTCTGATCTGATAAAAATGAGAATTACTGTATTACACAGGCAGTAGTCATCCCTTAATCACAGTTTTGCTTTCCACAGTTTCAGTTACCTGTCATCAACTGTGTCCTGAAGGTAGGTAAATACAATCAAGTAAGATATTTTTAGAAAGAAACAGCATATTCTCATAATTTTTATTATGGCATATTGTTATCATTGTTCTATTTTATTATTGTTCTTAGTGTCTTAATGTGCCTAAATTTTATAATTAAATGCTATCATAGGTACATACCTATGGGAAAAATATAGTATATACAGGGTTCCATACTCTCTGGGTTTTAGGCATACACATGGGTCTTGCATATTAAGGGAATTACTGTAATGTAAATGAGTCATAACAATTTTCTTTATTGCTCTTTTCTACCTATTCCACTCCCTTCCCTTTGTCTCTTGTTACTTCCTTCCCTCTATCCCTCCCTTTTCTCCTCCCTCCCTTCCTTTCTTCCAACAGCCATGTAATCTTGAATGTAAACCCTTCCTTGATTAAGCTTTCAGATACCCCTTTCAGATGAGTTTTAACCATAATGTTGATTGCAGGCTTATGAGAGATTCTGCAGCAGAGAACCTAGCTAAGCCCTGGCTTGATTCCTGACTCATAGAAACTTTGAAATAATAAATGAGCATTGCCTTAGGCTGCTAATTTTATGGTAATATTGTTAGGTAGTAAGAGATAACCGATGAAGTAAATTTGGCTGGAATGTACTGAGAGTTACAGAGCTGGAATAAGATAAAGATGGAGGACATACACATGGGCCAAATTTTAGTGGTCTTGTAGACTACAATCAGAACTTTAGCATTTTTTCTACATGCAGTGGGAAGCCATTGAAGGATATGTAGTAAGAATGGTCACATGATCTGAATTACATTTTTAAAAGTCAGAAACTCCAACACCACATGTTCTCACTCATAGTCAGGTGTTGAGAACAATGAGAACACATGGACACAGGGAGGGGAGCCTCACACACTGGGGTCTGTGGAGGGGAACTAATGGAGGGACAGTGAGGTGTGGGGAGTTGGGGAGGGATAACATAGGGAGAAATGCCAGATACAGGTGACGGAAGGCAGCAAACCATATTGCCATGTATGTACCTATGCAGCAATCTTGCATGTTTTTCACATGTACCCCAAAACCTAAAACGCCAAAAAAGATATATTTAAAAAAAAAACTCACTTCAGTTACTATATAGTGAAAGTATTTTGTCTGAATAGATATAAGAAACCTTGAAGCTAGTAATCTGCAGTAGGGACAGCAGCTCTGTGAGCTCCAGTAGTCAAAGGTAGCTTTGCAAAGGAAGACTTTCACTTACCTTTATAAAGCGTGTCGGATATGGCTGGACCAAAGAGGCAATGGAGAAGACTGTACGATAGGAAGAAAAGGTTGAGAGTAGATATGAATATGGGAATGGATAAGCCCTATGTAAAGAGAATGCTTATGATTTGATTGCAACAGGGAGTCTGCATTAATCAATAAAAATAATTTGGATCAAGAAGAAAGTGACTTTGATCATCTTATCAGAAAAGAGCAGCAGAATTGGAACTGGAGAGTCAGAGACTCTGGCTGAGCTCACATTCATAACTTATTGATAATGAGTCTCCCAGAGAGGTTCCTTAGAGAAGCTCTTCCAACTGTAGCAATGTGATGAAGATAAATACTTTTTCACACACGGAGAGAAAATACTGAATCTATTAAAGGAATAAATTAGTCATGAAAACCGATTATGTGCATCATATGACAAAGTACTCATATGGAGTGTACTACGTCAGAACTCTGGTAGGACCTTAAACGTGAAAGACAGAAGATATAAGTATAATATTCTTTAATTTTCAAACATTGCAATGTGCTGGGAGATCAATCTTTAGGCATTTTATGTCTAAATTTAGTGCAGAAATAGGAAGATTAAGAAGACAACAGAAAATATACTGAAGTTGATAATTGAGGGTCTGAATAAAGAAATATGTCACTTTATTTTGGGACAACAAAAACAAAATAAGACAAATAAGCACAGAATTTCATATTTGAGATATGATTACCTTTCAATATTTGCATAGCTCTGTGGAAGATAAAACCCTCTCTTGTGTCTGCTTTCTGCTTAGAGAGAAAGCACAGGGAGAAATCATATCCTAACTTTTCAAGAACAATGCCTTTAAAATATGTCAGTCTCTTGAAGCTGGCAAAATAACTCACTGGAGCTCAGGTATTTGACAGCCCCTACTCTTGAAAGGACCAAGTTGGGGCACAAAAGACCTCTTGTGAAAGCCTCTGGTGCTTTAATACTGAGAATTTCTGCACATCTGGCAACACCATGTGGTATCAAGGAGAACACAAGGTAGAAAAACTGTTGATCACTCAACAGTATATGTGCTTCACAGTTTGTACTCTAAGAATTATTTGCATTAGACCCCAAATTGAGTTTCCTTTTAGTGTGGTTTAGTGAAGTTTAACCAAAGAGTCATAGAAGATAAAAATTAGGGTTTGCATCAATATCGAGCCTCTTTTCAACTTGGGGTCTTTGACTAAGAATTTTAAGTTCTCACAGTAAATTATTGTAAATATAGGATGATTATCTTTTATCATAGAGTTGAAGTGATTATTATATATGAGTACACACTTGAATATTTTTGCTGGCACAAACTATATTAGATAATTTTTAGTTACTTTACAATCCATTTAATGTTTACACTATCCCTGTAATCCAGATATAAACTTTTTTTTCAAAAAAGGAAGCAATTTAATATCTTCAAACTTAAATCTATCTAAATTTAAACTTGTTTTTATAATTTATATTTATAT
>CM052654.1:24849240-24934272 GCA_028533165.1 Leontopithecus rosalia | reverse complement strand
TCCCATTACTAGGTATATATCCAAAGACTATAAATTGTTCTACTATAAGGACGCATGCACACGAATGTTCATTGCAGCACTCCTTACAATAGCAAAGACCTGGAATCAACCCAAATGCCCATCGATGATAGACTGGACTGGGAAAATGTGGCACATATACACCATGGAATATTATGCAGCAATCAAAAATGATGAATTTGTGTCCTTTGTAGGGACATGGATGAATCTGGAGAACATCATTCTCAGCAAATTGACACAAGAACAGAAAAGGAAACATCTTATATACTCACTCATAGGCGGGTGATGAACAATGAGAACACATGGACACAGGGAAGGGAGTACCACACACTGAGGTCTATTGGGGGAAATAGGGGAGGGACAGCGGGGGGGCAGCAGGGGAGGGATGGCATGGGGAGAAATGCCAAATATGGGTGAAGGGGCAGAAGGCAGCAAAACACACTGCCACATGTGTACCTATGCAACTATCTTGCATGTTCTGCACATGTACCCCAAAACCTAAAATGCAATAAAAATTAAAAAAAAATGACCATTTGTAATCTGTATTTTCTGCAAACTGATAGGTTGGGGTCAGCGTTTCTCAAGAAACATCAGTACTGCTGACATTTTTAAATTAAGTCATTCTGATAACCCTTGGTTGTGGGGGCTTCCTGTGCTGTGTAGGATGTTTAGCGGCATCCCTGGCCTCTACCCACTAGATGCCACTAGCACCTCCCCAGTTGTGGTGATAAAAAAATGTCTCCAGATTTTGCCAAATGTCTCCTGGAGACAAAATTACACCTGATTGAGAACACTGATGTAGACCAAAGTTGTTTTGTTGTTCTGTTTTATTTACTATTAAGTTGCTACAAAATTTGTTAATTAACGGCAAAAGCTGCAATTAATTTTGCACCAATCCATAGACTAATTCCTCTGAGATGTTGTTTTTGTTAGTTCTTTTATTGATGGTGGCAACCTTCAGTGAACATTTTCCATATCTATGAAATCCGGAAGGGTTACAAAATCGTGACTTTCTAGTTCTATTAATCCTTTTGTATTTGTTTTCTTTTTTTATTTGTTTTTGGCCAAGATAGTTCTACAAGGAGAAAGTTTTTCTTACTAATTATTTGGTTAGCCTGAGATAAAATTTGTGTAAAAAGGCAAAATAATGCTTGATTTTTTTTTCCTGCTACAAGTTTACAAAAGGGTAAGTCCTAGCCTTCTCCAAAGATAACTAGAACCGATAATTTTTGTTTTGTCTTCATAATACTTAATTTTTGATAAAATCATATTGAATAAATTTAAATCCATTGTAATTAATATTCCTATTAATGATCTACTTATCTTTGGCAAATATGACCTCTTTAGTCTGACTACTGAATTCTTTAGTTTTGATATGACTATGCTAGTCTTTAAGTACTTCCTCACTATTTGGTGTAAATAAATGTTTTAGGTTCATCCTTTGTATTTCCTGCACAGTTCTGGAATCTGGCATTTCTCCAAAAAGCTCTTGTTCCTTTTATTAAAATCCATTACTACTTAACTGGTAATAATTATATTTTATTTCTTTAAATTACTATAGAAAATTATTTATACTCCTTAGTCGGGATTATGAAAATGGAAAAATGGGTTTTTTTGCAAGTCTTATTTTAGCAGTACCTATAGGCTGTAAAGATATTGAAGACACAATCCTTGTACCAGTAGCAGCTAGTAGAGTATTTTGGGAATAGTTGGTGTCTCAGAAATGGTTGCTGTGCAAAGGAATAAATGGTTTCTAGTAGAGTAATATTAGCGACATTAACATCTGTGCCGAGATATCAAATGTACATATTTTCAGTAACTTACTTTCTTCCCTAACATTCAACTTTGGTTGCAAAGAAAGCTACCATTTTGAAAAGAACATAGATCTTCTTTATTAAAGGAACCCAAAATACTTTAAGCAGGGTAGCTATGATTTTAAGTTAAAAATAAAGCTATCTGTCGACATTAAAAAACAATAAGAGTCAAAGAAAATCACATTAATTTTCACTACCTGTAGAACAAATTAGCAAATGTTGTGACCATCTGCGAAAGACACCAGGGCCACATAAGACATGGAATTATTTAATGTGTTAAATCCATTTAAAATGTTTGTATCCTGTTAGTTCTAACATAATTACTATGTTAATTTCTGTGTGTTTTGCATATTAAACGGAACGCACTCTGGGAAGCTAATGGCCGCTATGTCAGCTTTTTATTAAATCACAAAATAAACATGCACAATTCTGCTTCCAAAGATAATTAGTTTACTATTTCTGCCAAAGTTTAAATATTGGGTATGCTTTGAAGATTTAACTTCCATTTGAGGTGGCAGTGGGCATGTGGTAGCTTCTCGATTCTTCAGATTGTCCTCAAGGCAAGAGCATCTTTAAAGGAGAGAGAATTAAAAAGTTTTTTTTTCATTCTTTACCCTTGATTTTTAGCATTTCAGTTATAAAAGTAACCAACATAGGTCTATAGCATAGTTATACATAGAACTATACTATAATGGGTATGGAGTAGAGAAACATAAATGTTTCTTGGTGCAAAGCATTTTAATCAAGTGTGAAATATAAGATGCAAATAAGTCTAGATGACCCTTTATTTATTTTTTTTTTTTTTGAGACAGAGTCTTGTTCTGTCACCCAGGTTGGAGTTCAGTGGAGCCATCTTGGCTCACTGCAACCTGTGCCTCCTAGGTTCAAGTGATTCTCCTGCCTCAGGCTCCTGAGTAGTTGAGATTACAGGCACCTACCACCACACACAGCTAATTTTTGTGTTTTTAGTAGAAACACGGTTTCACCATGTTGGCCATGTTGGTCTTGAACTCCTGATCTTAGGTGATCCACCCTTCTCAGCCTCCCAAAGTGCTGGGATTACGGGCTTGAGCCAACCAGCCCGGCCTAATACACTGCTTTTAAGCAAAAGCCATGTAAAGTTGATCAGGAAGTCCTGGACTACCTACCTCCAGAATATGCATATCTGTCTGACAAAGATGAAAACTCATCAAAATAAACCAACATCAAAAATAAAAGCAAAACCAAATAAGCCTATTAACAGCAGCAGGCTATCTGCAGTGAGCTTCACTCACATTCTTCTCCATAGGGTTTTTCCAGAAGCCTGATCCACACAGCACTGCTGCATGCCATTGCAGGCATTTAAGGTCAAGATCACTGCTTCAGAGAATACCAAGCATGCAGCCTGAGTTTTCTCATCTACTTCTCACACCTTTTCTGAGTAATACCCTAGGAAGCTACTTTTGTGAGGTGGGCAATGGCTATTGTGAGGCCTCTGATAGACTTACTTTAACCTCAGCTCCATTAAATACATTTAATTTAATCTCAGGCATGTCCCTTTAATTGAGTCCCAGTGTCCATTCTCATAAAGTAGAAGCAACGCTAAATTTGTCATATATCTTTTGCAACGTCAAGTGAGATAACTATGCAAAGAAAAAAGTCCTGCTCTTGGCATATGGCACATGCTTTATATGTATACAATTTATGTATTCTTAAGCTATGATTAATATTTGTTTATTTATTAGTAGTGGCCATTTAGGGGGATGGAAGTACCCAGTTTTATTTCTTTAATTCCAGATAGACAGAACATGAATGATGTTGGCTTCTAATGCTAAAGAAAAAATGTTAATAATATTAAGTTATAGTAATAAGATATTTTATAGAATTTTAATGAACTTCTAACAAAATTAACATCCACATTTTATATTTATATTAAATATCTATTCCAATTACTTAAATAATATAAAGTAATTATTTGCCATCTGACACTATCAACTTTTAATTTTCGAACATATTTTACATATGTTTTCTCATTTGGTCTTTCCTCATTTCATCTGAGTACTGAAATGAGGACCAGTGTTGATGCACGTAATAATCTATACCAGGACATCCACAGTAATTAATGGAATTGACCAAAGCTAGTGAATGACAAAGTCAAGACCAAATCCCAAGTGTTATTGCAGCTAGCTTAAGATTGGTTTCATGGCTGGGCACAGTGGTTCAAAATGGTAATCCCAGCACTTTGGGAGGCCAAGGCAGGTGGATCACCTGAGGTCAGGAGCTCGAGAACAGCCTGGCAAACATGTTGAAACCCTATCTCTACTAAAAATACAAAAGTTAGCCAGAAGTGGTGATGCAGCCTGCAATCCCAGCTACTCAGAAGGCTGAGGCAGGAGGATCACTTGAACTCAGGAGGTGGAGGTTGCAGTAAGCTGAGATAGCACTACTGCACTCCAGCTTGGGTAACAGAGCAATACTCCTTCTCAAAGAAAAATAAAAAGTCACCATTCAGATGATGACTTCCCTAAGGAGAGTTGAGTATTAAGTACACTTCTCCCTTCTGATTGGAACTTTCTCCTTTGATTTCTTCCTCATTATTTTATTTGGTTGCTTTCACATGAAAAAATTCCAAAATTCAGCAGGTGAAAGGAAGACTTTCAGAATGATTTGAATCTCTAGTAACTGTAATGAGGTTAACACTTTTAAGGCTTTTCAAAAAATTTGCACATAAAATCATTCTAAAGCCTTTGCATTCATAAAAAATGCTTATTATTTTGTTGACTCAAGATCATTATTGTTTTCATCAGTGATTACCCTCAGCTATAATAATGTGATACCCAGAGGTAGCATTCCCCAAAGTGTATTCTGATGATGCATAAGCCTTCCTGGACAACCGCATGCAAATTTAACCATTCTTTTTTCGTGTTTCGAGTATTTGGTTGTCGTCTTCCATAGTGGTTTTCATAACATTTTTATCCAGGTTTTCAATTGACATTATGTAGAGGCAGTAATTTGTTTTTTGACTTTTGACCAAGTCAATGTCCTTAATAGTCAACAATACTTTTTTTTAAATCGTGCTTTTTGAAAGGATTTAGATGATTAATTTTGTAAACATCTGGCACAAGGCTTTTCATTTAGTAAATTCTCAACACAGAAGTAAATCCTCAACACTCCTGTATCCCAGATTATTTTTTAATGTTGTATTAAAAATTGAATAAGTAAATCAATTTTGTTTATTGTTCAGTAAAGATTAGTCTAACCACTACTTACTTGAATATATCAGCATAGTAGTAAATACTGTTATACGGCATGTGTATTTTTATGCACCTTTGTTCCAAAGCTTTAGAAAATT
Organism: Leontopithecus rosalia; assembly: GCA_028533165.1. NCBI lineage: Eukaryota > Metazoa > Chordata > Mammalia > Primates > Cebidae > Leontopithecus > Leontopithecus rosalia. The sequence continues at coordinate 24,929,109 of CM052654.1, read as the reverse complement.
TAGGTTTACTTTGCCCCTTCTCTCTATTTTACCAAGTTATATTTTCTCCAAAGCTGTTAGCAGCTACGCTACCTTAAGGAGTCATAGTGGGTATTCTTCTCAAGAAATACAGGGTTAAAACTACAGGTCAGTCTTAGCTGACCCTCTTAGGAGCTCACATATTTACCCATGCCCTGTTACTCTTGAACCAAACATTAGGGCTAAATTATGTTTGACCTCTGGAAACATTATTTCCCAAAAGGTTTTTTGATCTCACATAAATAAAGACTTGGCAAACCTCTCCTAGGAGTAGCCTGGACAGAACAGTATTTTGAGTAAATACAATTTAGGACTAACTTGGAAATGTTCTCTTTGTTTTAAATTCTTAACTTTTAATTTTTATGGGTACACAGTAGGTATATATATATTTATGAGGTACATGAGATATTTTGATAGAGGTATACAATGCATAATCACATCAGGATAAATAGGGTATCCATCACTTCAAGCATTTATCACTTCTTTGTGCTATGAAGATTTCAATTATATTATTTTTGCTATTTTAAATCTACAACAAATCATTGACTGTAATCACCCTGTTGTGGTATCAAATATCAGGCTGTATTAATTCTAACTATATTTTATACCTATTAATGATCCCAACTCCCTCCTGCCACCCCTCACTATCCTTCTCAATCTATCTACCCTCTATCTCCAGGAGTTCATTAAAAAAAAACATTTTTTTAATTTTTAAAAAATATTTAGAACCCACAAATGTGTGAGGACATTTGAAGTATGACTTCAAATGCTTTACTTATTTAACAAAACGTTCTCCAGTTCTACACATGCTGTTGCCAAAACAGCATATCATTTGTTTTACGACTGAGTGGTACTCCGTTATGTATAAATACTACATTTGCTTTCTCCATTCATCTGATGGCCACTTAGGTTGCTTCCAAATGTTGGCTATTGTAAATAGTGCCACAGTGAATATGACTGCACAGACATCTCTTTAATATACTTATTTCTTCTTGAGGTACTATGTTCCTAGGAGCAGAATTGCTGAATCACATGCTAACTCTTTTTTTGCTTTTTGAAGAATTTCCAAGCTGGTTGCACTAATTTACATTCCCACCAACAGTGTATGAGGCTTCCCTTTTCTCCACATTCTCACCAGCATTCCTCATTTCCTGTCTTTTGAATGAAAGCTATTTTAATTAACTTGGGTGAGATGATATCATATTGTGATTTTAAATGGCATATCTCTAATTATCAATGATCTTGAGCATGGGAATATTTTCTTAGGGTCTCTACTCTACTCACAGCTGGTGCTCAATATTCATAATGTGACATGCTTGTGCAACTTGCAGAGTGAGCGATTTTCCAGGTTTACCTGGGACTGAGAACATTTCTGGGATATGGACCTTTCAATGCTAAAACTAGAAAAGTCTGGGGCAAATAGAAACCTATCCTGTGTTGGAAAATACCATGAAGTATACAGCTTCAATGCATAACATACCATCCATTTGTAGAATTATGTTTATCATTTATCTCTTGTACTCTGTCACATCTTTTCCAGGATGTAAACTCATTGAGGAGAGAGACTTTGCTTTAGTTCCTATTATAGGTCATGTTAGTTACATGGTAGGTTCTCAAAAGATTTTTGAAAGAAGAAAATAAGGGAGGGATGGAGGGAGGAATGGAGAGTGGGGGAGGTAAATGAATGAAAAGAAAAACAGAAGAAAGAAGAAAGAAAAGGAGGGTTGAGTATATGCTTATTTATCTGTCTCTTTCAACATCTTTGGCACAATTAAGGGAAACTGATACATACAAGGGGAATATTCCAGAAACTTAAGATTCTTCCTAGGCTGTATACAGTGAGTGACTCCTTGAGTCCTAAAACACGGGTAAGCAAGAGTTGCTTGGAAACCACTGATAACATGACTGAAAGTACTGAACAATTATGAAAATTTTAAAGAGGCATTGTTTCAAATTATCATAGACAATAAAAATCAGATTCATCTATATCTGCTGTCTTACAATCCTAAAATCTCAGACTGATATATAATCATTGCTAATACTTTCCATTCAACCACACACTGCTTAATTCTGCCATGTTATTTTCTCCTGACTGAAATACTAAATCCTATATTACATATACTTCCTGTTTTCCCTAGATCCAAGAAAGTACTTTAGATTATTCAGTCTAATTCTAAAAGGGACTGACTCTGTGGAGTCTAAATGAAAAAGAGATGATGGTTCAAATTCATTGGTATGACATCCATGACCCTTCAATGCTGGAAGTAAAACGGTTTCTCAGTCTTGTTTCTTGCCACTCCCCTTTGCAGATAGATCAACATTCAATTCCATGGAATTCTGTCTGACTGGGTTTTGAGGATTGGGTATAGGCTTGTTTATGATCAGGTCTTTCCATACATGACCTACCATATTTGCTTTGGCAAAGGCTGTGACATCTGTATCACCACTTTTGCCACTTCCACCCCCTTAAAATTTCATGCATTTCTTCTGAAAGGCCACTGGTCAAAAGTGGTCATCCTTTTATCAATTTCACTGTAGAATTTAATATTTTAAATTAGAATTATTTATTTGTTTTACTTACAGACCATGATCTCTATGAGAGGGTTAGACTTTCATCTGCATCTCTCAAATCTTAATATCTAGCATAATGCCTGGTGCAGAAAAACAACTACCTATTAAATAAACACCAATAAACAATACATGAGGCTTTATAAAAATATTAAGCAAACTAAGACATTATTAAATATAAGGCATAAAATATTTTAAAAAACCTTTAATGCCTATTTTTCTCATTATATTTTTTTAAATTATTAATCAATTCTTCAAAGTTTCAGAAAGTTTAGCATTCATTTGAAAAGCAATGTGAGTATACCTAGTTGTGTACTTTTTCTTCTAATTAATTTATTTATGTTTTATTAAACTCCCTTTGAAAAACTTTTAAAATCTACATGCAGGCCAGGTACAGTAGCTCACACCTGTATTCCCAGCACTTTGGGATGCCAAAGCAGGCAGCTCATTTGAGTCCAGGAGTTCGAGACAAGCCTGAGCAATATGGTGAAACCCCATGTATACCAAAAATACAAAAATTAGCTGGGCATATGGTGGTGCGTGTCTGTTGTCCCAGCTACTCGGAAGGCTGAGGTGAGAGGATCACCTGATTCCACAATGGTCAAGGCTTCAGTGAGCAGTGACTGTACCACTGCACTCCAGCCTGGGTGACAGTGAGAGACCCTGTCAAAAAAAAAAACAAAAACCACTAGATCTATACAAGTAGTAAGAAATTTGCACCACACCTCTAGTTACGTCTGGTACTTCTGGGATATTCATTGCGTAAGGCAGTTTTTTCAATGTTTTTATTGAGCCTCCCTGTGAAACAGGCTGTCACATGGCATAGTCATGAGAAATGTTTTCAAATCTCCTTTCAAAGCAGACTAGTTTCAAATTTATGGCAGTACTATAATAATTTTGAACATCACCCTCAGTTCGCTGCACATTTAAACAGGCAAGGTTTTAAATAAAATGTGGTATGAATCTACAGAAGTGATATTAATGTTAAAATGATCTGTTTTTACTTGAGTATTCTGAACTGCTTATATCTTCTTAAAATTCAAAAGTGGCTCTGACACATATTGTCAGTGTGGCCTTGGGCAAGCCAGTAGAACTCTGTAAGCCACAGTTTGTTCTTCTGTAAATTCCTACAAATAATACCTTCAGGGCAAAGTTTCCTAAAGATAAACAAAATATAATATACATTTGTGCAGAGAACATGTTTCAAGAAACTGTAGTTCACTTCTTTCATTGTTTTATTCCTAGAATTTTATACCCCTGCATTTCCCATGAAAGCTGTCTCTCACATTTACCCAGCCTGGAATTTGCTGTCTCTCATCTGATCTTCAGAAAGTCAACCTCTGGGTAATTTTCCTAGTATCTTGACTGAGATGTGTTCTTGCTCTCCAGTATTTGCCTCTGTCATTCCAGGTTCATTTTTAAGCTCACTATAGATGATATCTATGAAACATTTCTGATAATAGTCTATTTCCTTTCTTTCCAATATTATATAATTTAACCTTTATTATTTCAGTGAGATGGAGTCTTGCTCTGTCACCCAGGCTGGAGTGCAGTGACACAATCTCAGCTCACTGTAACCTCTGCCTCCCGGGTTCAATGATTTTCTAGTCTCAGCCTCCCAAGTAACTGGGATTATAGGCACCCACCACCATACTCAGTAACTTTTTTTGCATTTTTAGTAGAGACAGGGTTTTGCCGTATTGGTCAGGATGGTCTCAAACTCCTGACCTCAAGTGATCTACCCACCTCAGCCTCCCAAGGTGTTGGGATTACAGGAGTGAGCCACTGCACTCCACCAAACATTTATTTCTTATGTCACTATCTAGCTTGTATGCCCCTGCAATGGCTAAACCTCTTTTTCAACCAATAGGGCTTGCCCTGTGCTGGCTCCACACTATGTTTTGAACATTTTATTTTTGGACATTAACTATTGACTATTGTGACAGTTCTGAACAGGAAAATAAACAAGAACACACACACAAACATAATTTCTCTCTGCATGCATTTAAATATGACCTGAGGAATAGAATGTAAGAAACATCATTGTGTTAAATGCAGCCACCAATAGTAATTAGAATCTATACCCTTACATTTAAATTTGTGCAATCAGATCTTTTTGTAAGTTTAGGGGTACATCTCCAAGTGTTATATATAGGTAAACTCATGTTAAGGGGGTCTGTTGTTCAGATTATTTGTCACCCAGATATTAAACCTAGTACCCATTAGTTATTTTTCTTGATCCTTTCCTTCCTCCCACCCTCTACCATCCAGTAGGCCCCAGTGTCTGTTGTTCCACTCTATATATCCATGCCTTCTTGTCATTAAGCTCCAACTTACAATTGAGAACATGCCTTATTTGATTTCTCTTCTTGTTTTACTTTGCAAGGGATAAGGGCCTCAAGTTCTATCCATGCTCCTGCAAATGACGTGTTCTTGTTCTTTTTAATGGTTGCATAGTATTCCACAGTATATTACATTTTCTTTATACAGTCGGTCATTGATAGGCATTTACATTGATTCCATGTCTTTGTTATTGTGAATAGTGCCACAATGAATACATGTGTGCATATGTCTTTATGACAGAATGATTTACATTCCTTTGGGTATGTGACAGATCACATACCCTATAATGGGATTGCTGGGTAAAATGGTAGTTTGTTTTTCAGTCTTTGAGGAATCACCACACTGTTCTGTACAATGGTTGAACTGATTTACACTCCCACCAATAGTGTATCAGCATTCATTTTTCTCCACAGCCTCATCTGACCCTGTTGTTTTTTGACTTTTTAGTGACAGCCATTCTGACTGCTGTGAGATGATATATTAGGGTGGTTTTGATTTACATTTCTCTAGTGATCAGTGATACTGAGAGTTTTCCATGTGCTTGTTGGGCACACGTATGCCTTCTTTTGAAAAGTGGCGGTTTATCTGCTTTTCACACTTTGTAACGGGGTTGTTAGTTTTTTGCTTGTAAATTTGTTTAAGTTCCTTATAGATGCTGGATTTTAGATCTTTTTCAGATGAACAGTCTGAGAAAATGTTCTTCCATTCTATAGGTTGTCTGTTTACTCTGCTGATAGTTTCTTTGGTATGCAGACGCCTTTCAGTTTAATTCAATCCCATTTGTCAATTTTTGCTTTTGTTTCCATTGCTTTTGGCATCTTGGTCATGAAATCTTTGCTCATTCTTATGTCCAGAATTGCATTGCCTAGGTTGTCTTCCAGGGATTTCATAGCTTTGGGATGTATATTTAGGTCTTTAATCCAGGTATAGTTTATTTTTGTATATGATGTAAAGAAGGGTTCTAGTTTCAGTCTTCTACATACGGCCAGTCATCCCAGCACCATTTACTAAATAGGGAGAACTTTCTCCATTGCTTGTTTTTGCAACTTTGTCAAATATCAGATAGTTGTCAGTGTGCAGCCTTATTTACAGGCTCTCCATTCTGTTCTGTTGGTTTATGTGTCTGTATTTTGTACCGGTACTATGAAATTTGGTTACCATAGCACTGTACTATAGTTTGAAGTTGGGTGATGTGATGCATCTAGCTTTGTTCTTTTTGCTCATGATTCCTTTGGTTGTTTGGGCTCTTGTTTGGTACACCAACAATGGTCAAGTAGAGAGCCAAATCAGGAAAGCAATTCCACTTACAAGTGCCACAAAAAGAATGAAATACCTAGGAATACAACTAACCAGAGTAGTGAAAGATCTCTAAAATACCGACAAAACACTACTCAAAGAATTCAGAGATGACACAAACAAATGAAAAACACATTCCATGCTCATGGACAGAATGAATTAATCTCTTTAAAATGGCCATGCTGCACAAAGCAATGTGTAGCTTTAATGCTATTCCTATCAAACTACCAAGGGCATTCCTCACAGAACGGGAGAAGGGAGTACTTTAAAATTTACGTGGAACCAGATCACTTCATAGCAAGTGATAGTGTTTTAGAATTATGAGGGATCTAACAGACTGTAGAAACTAAAGCTCGGAATTGGGAACAGATTTGGCCAAGGACACAAAATCTCACTAACTTATGAAAGAAAGGCAGTGAGTATTACCTTTTGTGCATTTAGCTTTATTCTCCCTTGACTATTATTTTAGGCAAACTCATGTTCTAATATCACAGTAAGTTTCTGAGGGGCCTTAAAGGGATTTCATACTTTTGATTTTTGTAACAGCACACAGTCTTGCTAGGTTTATCCTCATTAAAATAACATGTTAGACCAAATAGCTTTAAAGTCACAGATAGTAAGGAGTAAAGCCACTGTTTTGCCATTCAAAAATATTTAGTTAACATTTACTAGGTGCCAGGTATTACTTGAGACAACAGAGAGACACTGGTGGACAAGACAGACAAAAGAATTCCTGCTCTCACAGAGCCTGGATTCTAGTGCATTGAAAAGTAATGAGAATAAACAAGTAAACATATTAAATTTTCAGAGATTGAGATAACATCAACACAGTGATAGAACTGAGACAATGAAGAAAATTTTACTTTAAATCTGGGAGGAGAAATGACACCTAAAGTGTAAGTAAAGGTTGAGAAAGGAGTTAGGCTTGCAAAATTCTGGGAGAAGTGAGCTTCAGAAATAGGAAAGAGGAGGTGAAAATATTCTTAGCAGGACTGAATCTTCAGTCTCCCAATTCTCAATCCCATGCTGTGTCAGTACTGACTGCCGTCTCCTTTCTCCACCTTTGTTTAGAGAAGATATTTGTAGATAAACTTATGTTTATGTAAATCCAACATTTATTGATACTTCAGTTGTGCCTCCATAATGACTCATTCCATTTATAAATGTCACCATCTGTTACTCTGTATATCCACTATATAGTACAAGCTGGAGGATGGAGCACTTTTTCCTTTCTCTTCCAACATTGTTTTCTGCCCAGTGCATTAACATACAGCTCAATTAACTACAGCTTGGCTCTAATGAGGCCAATTATAAATTCAATTCTTGTATGAGCCACTTAGCTTTTATTTTCTCTTACCGAAAGCTCCCTCTCCAACTGATCAGAGTCTCATTAGTTCCCTCTAGGCCAACAACAATACTAGCCTTCTTTGATAAACTATCTCCCACAATTCCTCCCTGTGTTCCTGTTATAGGGCCCTCCACAGAGTAAATGCTCAATTAATAATTTCCCGATCAGTTTCTTTTCATCTTTTTAAGTTGCTTGCAAAATAGATATTTGATTTGTTGTCAATCATAAGTTAATATTTGTATGATTTTTTAAATTTATTTATTTTTATTTTTATTTTTATTGCATTTTAGGTTTTGGGGTACATGTGCAGAACATGCAAGATAGTTACATAGGTACACACGAGGCAGTGTGTTTTGCTGCCTTCTGCCCCTTCACCCATATTTGGCATTTCTCCCCAGGCCATCCCTCCCCCACTCCCCCCCACCCGCTGTCCCTCCCCTATTTCCCCCAATAGACCTCAGTGTGTGGTACTCCCTTCCCTGTGTCCCTGTGTTCTCATTGTTCATCACCCGCCTATGAGTGAGTATATACGGTGTTTCCTTTTCTGTTCTTGTGTCAATTTGCTGAGAATTATGTTCTTTTGCTTCTACCCAATCTTTTGGTTCTGTGGCAGGTTCATTGCTATTACCGTTCTTTCATGCTCAGACTCCACCTGTGCTTCAAGGAAAATTCAAATGCCTCCTCTTGAGTGAAGCTGTTCATGGTTCAGCCTCATTTCCCAAGAGTTCCATCACATGTTGCTGTCTGACTATATTACTTCAGAGCATCTGTCACTTCCTGCTCTGTGCAAAAGAACCCCTTCTGCAAGTTCTAAGCTCCTTGAGTGCATATTTGATCTCTATATCCTCCTTAAAACCTCCAAAGAATCTACTTCTCAGGGGAGGAACATTAGATTTGGAGGTAATCAGAAATGTGTGAAATTTTTGTTCTACCTCTTTCATTAAAGTCCTTTGATTATGTGAGATTCAGTTTTATCGCTTGAAAAATAAGTGTGATAATCTCCATCTCATGTGCCCATTCTAAATACCAAATGAGTAAATGTCTACACAGAAAACATTGTGTAAGATTCGAGTTCTTCTACTTAATAGCTCTGGGATTTGGAAAGTTCTTTAACCTGTCTTAACCTCAATATCTTTATCTATAAAATGTAAAAATTGTGATGGTTACAACCTTTTAAACTCATTTTAAAATTAAATGAGAAAATGAATATAAAGTACCTGACATAATTCTCAGCATATATTAATAATTTGATAAATGTAATTTTTTTGGCTATCATTATGGTTATATGTCTGTCACAGTGTCTTGTACATAGTAGGAATTGAATAAATAGTATTTATTGAGTATTGTAGCTAATATTCAGATATTTACTGGGTGTTCGTTGTGTGCTTAGACCACATGCTAGCCACTCTGCTTAAGATGTGTAATACAAAAATGCACACAAAAGATGTAGTTACTGCCAGATGAAGTTTATGGTCAATAAAATATACATTAAACCTATCATTTTATCCTGCATATAAAATATATTCAATGCATGGAGTTGCACAAATATAAGTTTTATGAGTGAATGAGATACAGTGAAGAGTAGTCAGAGTTCTCTGAACAGATTCTGGGTCTGAAATGCTATCCTACTGCATGAAAGAATTTTTCAACTCTTTTTCAAAAACATGAATTTTTCTATAGATAATAAACCATCAAATTGAGAAATCCAGAGTTTTTACATTTGGCTCAAAAAGCAATAAATTCAACAAAATTTAAAACTTATTCCAGGAAACAAAATGAAAGAAGGAGCATTTCTACCAGTTTTCCCCAATTTTTTATTGTTTATACAAACTGCTTTTGCAAGATGTACTTCAGACAACTGAATTATGAGCCTTAACTTTAGTATTGTTCCCCCAATTTATCTTCTGTGACTCAACAGAATCTGACCAGGAGCCAAAGTCATAATTCAGTTGTTCTACACACTTAGTATGAAGGGGGGGAAAAAAAAGCATTGTGTAAATGAAAACTTGGAAAGCACACAGGTAGGGGTGTGTGTGTGTGTGTGTGTGTGTGTGTGTGTGTGTGTGTGTGTGTGTGTGTGTGTGTATCTTCAGACTTTTACAAAGAGGATTAAGACTTTCTGGTTTAGAGATTTATGCCATTGGAGGGAAATGAATTTAAGAAACAAAAGAAGGAATTCCCATCTTCTACTACCTGGATCATACTTTAAATCACTCCTCATCATTATCCTTCCTTTCCACATTGATATTTGTACTTTACCCTCCATAGTAGAAATAATTAATCATCACTCTATTGATAATGCCAGGTTGATATTTTGACCCATTCAGTAATCTCTTTTTATACAATGCATATAATTTCAATTGACTTCCTCTTTAATTACCACTTAGAAAAAAAATCACACTGTATATAGGTTTTGTGCACCTTAAAATAATAGAGAGACTTTTAAACCAATAGTATCATCACATATCAATCCAATGAAACCAAAAAGAAACAGTAAATATTCTTTATGTAATAGTAATTAATACACATTTTTCTATAAAATTAATAATATATAGATTCCACTTCTGTAATAATGGTATTACTTATAGAGGCACTGTGCACAGGGAATATATGTGAGAGAGAAAGGGAGAAAAGGCAGAAAAAAAGACACCCATAGTTTCAACAAAAATATAATCTGCTAGAATGCATTTTACTCATTTATATTCTTTCATTTATTTTGCTTTTGAATAGTGTTTCTAGAACGTTTATATTATACTTTGTACACACTATATTCTGCATTTAAATGTAATATTATAAGCTTGTTCTCATGATATTCCTGGAAACATAATTTTCATGGCTGTTTAACAATTCCACAGAATGTGTGCACACATGGTAGGATGGACAGAAGTTTTCTGTATCCATCCCTTGGAATCACTCCATCCTCACTCCTGGAGGAGAAAGGATGGAGTGGTTAGAAAGATTTCATGTGAGCAGAGTAACTAATAGAACTTATGTTGTGTGTGGTTAGCAATGCTAGTAAGAGTGAAGTAGGATGTCTTCAGTGCTCCATGATGAAGAATTCCCACTGACACTACTCAAACAATATGCCAGTGAAATGAGATGGCACTTATCAGTGGGCATGCAAGGTAGAGGGACAAACCCGGACCTCAAATGAGGGGGGTGGGGAAAGAAAAGTAAAGGAGGAGAAAAAAAGGAAATGGGATCTAGGCCAAGGGTCTTCTGAGTATCTAAGGAAAGAGGATGTCTGACGAGGGAGAGTGGAGGAAAATCTGCCATTCATTACACTCGGCTGTATTTGCAACCATAATCATGTAAATTCAGATCCTATTGAAGATTAACTGAGCTCAAATGTCCTTTTAGCAAATGCAAAATATGAGTGTGGACATGAAAACTTTGATTTAAATAATAGGTTCTTGAAAGAACATTCCTTGTTTGCATGTTTATAGACTTAATAGTCCTGAAATCTTGAGGTATTCTTGATGTCTGGAGTAGGACAGAATGGGGGAAGGGAAAACCAAAAATCTGACTGAACATAGCCACAGATTATCTCTTTATTATCTCAACTCAACTTATATTTTCTTTCTGCTGCCTATTATTTATTTAGATACTTATTTAATTACATGCATTTCTGCTCCCTCATAAGCCTGACACCACCGTGTCTAGCACTTAAACATTGTGTGTGTACAGGCAAACCTCATTTTTTTGTGATTTGTATTATTGTGCTTCAAAGATATGTCATTTTTTATGAATTAAAGATTTGGGGCAAAGCTTCAATGAGCAAGTCTATCAACACCACTTTCTTCAATAGTATGTTCTCACTTCATATTTCTCTGTCATGTTCTGGTAATGCAAAAATATTTTACATGTTTTAATTATTATTATACTGAAATTACATATTACATATATTCACATGTATTATATTATTATTGTGGTAATCTCTGATCAATGATCATTGATGTTACTATTATCATTATTTTTATTTTAATGATAAGGCAAGAAGCCACAAACTGCCCATATAAGACCACACATTTTTTAATCAATGTGTTATATGTATTCTGACTAGTCCACTGACCTTCCATTCCCTCATCCCTCTCCCTTGCCTCAGTCCTCCCTATTCCCTGAGTCATAACAGGGAATGTTATGACTAATTAAAATTAGGTACATTAATAACCTTAAATGGCCTCTAAGCATTCAAGTGAAAGAAAGGGTTACATGTCTCTCATTTTAAATCAAAAGCTAGAAATGATTAAGGTTAGTGAGGAAGGCATGTCAAAGCCAAGAGAGTGAAAAATCTAGGCCTTTCGCATCAATTAGCCAAGTTGTGAATGCAAAATAAACGTTATTCAAGGAAACTGACATGCTACTACAGTGAACTCACAAATCAAAGCAGAACTGCTGTATTGCTGATGTGGAGAAAGTTTTAGTGGTCTAGACAGAAGATCAAACCAACCCCATGTCCTTAAGCCAAAGCCTAATCCGGAGCAGTCCTCTAACTTCTTTCAATTCTGTGAAGGCTGACAGAGTTGAGCAAACTGCAGAAGAAAATTTTGAAGCTAGCAGAGGCTAGTTCACCAGATTTAAGGAAAGAAGCCATCTTTATAATATAACAGTGCAAGGTGAAGCTGCAAATGTTATTGTGGAAGCTAAAGCAAGTCATTTAGAAGATCTAGCTAACTGATGAAGGTGGCTACACTAAACAGCAGATTTTAAATGTAGGCAAAACAGCCTTATCTTGAAAACAGGTGGGATCTAGGATATTCTTGGCTAGAAAAGGCAAGTCAATTCCTGGCTTCAAAGTTTCAAAGGACAGGCTGACTCTCTTGTTAAGGACAAATGCAGCTGTTGACTTTGAGTTGAACCCAATGTCTATTTGCCATTTCAAAGATCGTAAGCCCACAAAAATTATGTTAAATCTACTTTGTGCTCTAAAATGAAATAACAAAGCCTGGATGACAGTATGTTTGTATATAAAGGTTTACCCAACATTTTATTGCTTTATTTATTGACAGAATCTCACTCTGTTGCCCAGGCTGGAGTGCAATGGTGCAATCCCTGCTCACTTTAATCTTTGCCTCCTGGGTTCAAACAATTCTTCTACCTCACCCTCCTGAATAGCTGGGACTACAACTGCACAAAACCATGCCTAGCTAATTTTTGTATTGTTAGTAGAGACAGGTTTTTTCCATGTTGGCCAGGCTGGTCTCTAATTCTTGACCTCTGGTGATCTATCTGCCTCGACCTCCCAAAGTGCTGGGATTATGAGAGTGAGCCATCACACCCAACCCTACTGAAAGATCTATCAAACCCACTATTGAGATCTACAGCTCAGAAAAAAAAATAATAATAAGAGTCTTTCAAAGTATTAGTGACAATTGACAATGAACCTGGTCACTCAAGAGCTCTGATGGAGATTTACAAGTAAATGCATATTGTTTTTATGCCTGTTGACATAACATCCATACTAAGCACACGGATCAAGAAGTAATTTTGAGTTTCAAGCTGTATTATTTAAGAAATACATTTTATACCACTCTAGCTACACAGGTAGTGATTCCACTGACGGATCTATGCAAAAGAAATAGAAAACTTTATGAAAGGAATTCATCATTCTAGGCATTAACAACACACATGGTTCATGAAGGAAGTCACAATATCAACTAATAGAAGTTTGGAAGAAGTTGATTTTAATCCTGCTGGGTGACTTTGAGGGATTCAAGACTTCAGTGGAGGAAGCAAATGCAGATATGGTGGAAATATCAGAAGAACTAGAATGAGAAGTGGAACCTAAAGATCTCATGATACAATTATAATAAATGAGGAGTTGATTCTAGTGGATGAGCAAAGCAATTAGATTCTTGAGATCAAAACTACTTTTGGGAAGATGCTGTGATCATTATTAAAATGACAACAAAGGATTGAGAATAGTACGCATACTTAATTAATAAAGCAGTCAGAAGCTTTGAGAGAACTGATTCCAATTTTGAAAGTTTTATTGTAGATAAAATACTATCAAGAAGCACTTCATGACATGGATACATTTTTCACAAAAGGAAGAGTCAACTGATGTATGAAAACTTCACTGTTGTCATCTTTTAGGAGATTACAGCCAGGTGCGGTTGATCACACCTATAATCCCAGCACTTTGGGAGGCCGAAGTGGGCAGATCACTTGAGGTCAGGAATTTGATACTAACCTGGTCAACATGGTGAAACCCTGTCTCTATTAAAAATACAAAAGTTAGCTGGGTGTGGTGATGGGCACCTCTAATCCCAGCTACTCAGGAGGTGAGGCAGGAGAATCACTTGAATCTGGGAGGTGGAGGTTGCACCACTGGACTCCAGCCTGGGCGACAAAGCAAGACTCTGTCCTCCTCCACACAGCCTCCATATCAAAAGAAGAAGAAATTGACACAGCCAGCCTAGCCTTCAGCAACTACCACTCTGATGAGTCAGTAGCCAACAACATCAAGGCAAGCCTCTGAATCAGCAAAAAGATTACAGTTCGCTGAAGATGCAGATAATTGTTAGCACTTTCAGCATTAAAGTATGTATGTTGGCTTCTGAGACATAATGCTATTGCATACTTTAACAGAATACAGTGTAGTGTAAATGTAACTTTTATATGCACTGGGAAACCCAAAAAAAAAAAAAAATGCATGTGACTTGTTTTCCTGAGATAGTTGCTTCACTCTGGTGGTTTGGAATGGAAACTGCAATGTCTTTGAGGTATGTCTGCATTTATATTTACAAAATGCATGACATGTCAATTTAATTATATAATTGAAATTTTTCCCATACATTGATGGAACAATCAAACAAATATTGGTCAGAGAAATGGTATGAATTTAAAACAAATAACATATACTCATTAAAAAAAGGGGTTCGTGCCATGCTTAAATCCCTGATGTACTAAAAATATCAGTTGAAACATCCAGTGCCCAAGAAATGTGGGAAAACAAGTAACTTACTCATCATTTGGTCCAAAGTTTTCTCAGCAATCAATTCAAGAAAATGAAAACGTTGAGAGGTGGAGATGGGGTTTGTCTTTTAAAGGGAAGTTCTGATCTAAAGGGAGAGCCCCTTGGAAATTAATTAGAGCCCAGTTGGAAGTCAAAAATACAGAATCTCAATGGTCTTGTGCTCCCCTAACCCATACCATGCAGATAAAGCTGGAATGCATTTTCTGATAATCCTATCCTGAATTAATCATTCATTCCACCATGCACATGTGGCAATTCATGTCAAACACCATGTGGAGTGCATATTGCACTGACTTCTTTTAAACTTAGTTGTATGCTTGCTTGCCTTTCCTCCTGAATTATAAGCTTTTTCAGGAGGTTAGCAAACCCCTTGTGAAGAGCACATCAAAAATGTTCTGTATTTAATTGATAAGAAGCATTTAAGATTAAAATGTGATTTCTTCAAACATGAGATTATTCGTATGTGAGAAAAATATATAGAATGCTTAAACTTATTTAATATTATTGCTGATATTACCAGCTTTTTGTGAAAAGGGAAAGCATGTGTGCTGACATTTGTGTCTGAGTGAGAAACTGACTGGGAGGAACAGATAGATCGACAGAAAGAGAGAGAGCTGGCTCAATATTTCTTAAAGATTTCTTTAAGATAGTATTTAACTTGACATTAAAATAATTCTACTGAGTGATTTCCCAGATACATTAACTACTTTACTTTAACCAAACACTAAAGTTTATATGTTTAAAAATCACCCAGGGATGGGAGTACCACAAACTGAGGTCTATTGGGGGAAATAGGGGAGGGACAGCGGGGGGGGGGGCGGAGCGGGGGAGGGATGGCATGGGGAGAAATGCCAAATATGGGAGAAGGGGCAGAAGGCAGCAAAACACACTGCCACATGTGTACCTATGCAACTATCTTGCATGTTCTGCACATGTACCCCAAAACCTAAAATGCAATAAAAAAAGAAAAAAATGTGTAATTTAACAGATATAAAAAAAATTTGATAGAAAGTATATGCAATAAACTACTAAAGTCATAATCAACTAAAACATTTTTTTAATAAAACCAATCTGTCACACATAATTTCAGATTTAAGATTTTTTTTAATTAAGCTCTATTTAGCTTATTTGAGGATAAGCAAAAATATTTTCACTTCCAAAGACAAACTGGTGACTCACACCTATCTATAATCCCAGTGCTTTTGGTGGCTGACAAGGGAACATCACATGAGGCCATGAGTTTGAGACCAGCCTATGCAATATAATGAGAGTGCAACTCTACAACAAATAATAATAAAAAAGAAATTAGCCAGGTGCTGAGGCAGAAGTATTATTTGGTTCAAGGCTGTAGTGAATTATGATCAAGCCACTGCACTCCTGTCTGGGCGGTGACAGAGCAAGACTTTGTCCCTAAAAAGTTAAAATTAATTGCAACTGAAAACGCTGATCTACAAGTCCCTTTCTCCTCTAACAATTGCTGTATCAATGAAATTTTAAGTTTGGCCCAAAAATAAATATTTAAATATCTACTACCTGCTGAACATCAAGCCATATATTTTTATTTTTATTTTTATTTTGTAATTATACTTTAAGTTCTGGGGTACATGTGCAGCTCATGCAGGATTGTTACATAGGTATACACATGCCATGGTGGTTTGCTCCATCCATTCCCCTGTCATCTACATTTGGTATTTCTCTTTTTAAGTCGGTATTTTATCTTTATGAAAGCAACATGGTAAGTAATATTATCCCAATTGTGTGTAGGATTCAATTGTGTATCAATGATATACTAATTGTTAGAAAAGGAAGGGACTTGTAATTACCATTTGGTCAATTTAACTTGAGTAACTATCACTAATCTATGAAGCCTGATAGTGTTAATGCAATTCCTTTTAATAAACTAAATTTGAAAAAAAAATGATGTTTGAAACTAACACTTTTCATCATGTCAGAGTTTACAAAGCAGTTTTACATATTTCATATAGTAAGAATAACTAAAATTTGATAGGAGATATTTTAAATGTTCTCACCACCTCATACAACACAACACACACACACACACACACACACACACACACACACACAGACAAAATGGTAACTATGGGTGTAATGGATTTGTTAATTTAACTGTGATAATCAACACACAATGTGTATGTATACCAAATCATCACATTGTACTACTTAACTATATACAATTTTGTCAATTATTTTAAAAATAAAGCTTAAACAACAACAACAATACATGAGCACTGTTTGTCAGGTATAAAACTACTTTGTGGTAGATTATTTTATTTACTTTTATGTAAATAAATACCCAAAGTGGTCATTTCTATTATTATCTCAATTTAACCAATGGAAAAAGTATATCCTAGACTGTTAATTTGCCAAAGGTTACACAGTGATTCTCGTAGGATTTGAACAAGGGCAATCTAATTCTATAACCCAGAGTTTTCAATATTATGGGACACTATCTCTTTTAAAATAATGGTTTGAGAAAAGTTTGGCCCAGAAATATTTAATAAATACCTACTACCAGTGAATGTTGAGTTAGATTTTTAAGTTGGTATTTTGTCTTCATTAAAGCAATGTGAGATAAGTAATCTTATGCCCACTGTATGGAGGCTAAAGCTAAGACTCAGAGTGAGGGTATCTTACAGCTTAAAAACTAGCATATCCTGTCTTTTGACTTTGGATTTCAGAGTTTTCCACTAGGGCTTACAGTTGAACACAAAATGGGTTTCAGAAGTCGGAAGAGAAGCATAAAGGGTCCAGATATGGAGGACTCTTCCAAATGGGCAAGTCTTAGGAAACTTGAATCTGGAAAATCTACAGTTACTATGAAAACACTTCAATCCAAGTAGAAAATGATTCAAATTTATTATCTTTATAGTGGAATCTTAGCAACCGTACCACAAACAGGTTGGAAATAATAAGGCATCTTTTTTGTTTTTGTTTTGGAGACAGAATCTCACTCTGTCACCCAGGCTGGAATATAGTGGCACAATCTCAGCTAACTGCAACCTCTGCTTTTCTACTTCAAGCACTTCTCCTGCCTTAGCCTCCTAAGTAGCTAATGTTACAACATTACATGCCACCATACCCAGCTAATTTTTGAATTTTAGTACACACTGGGTTTTACCATTTTGGCCAGGCTGGTCTGGAACTCTTGACCTCAAGTGATCCACCTGCTTTGGCCTCCCAAAGTGCTAGGATTACAGGCATAAGCCACCATGACCAGCCATATTTGCTTTTTAAAGTGGGCAATGCACAATCATAGTCAATTACATCAAATCCACTGATTGAAGGAAAAATACATATATCAAAAATTAAGGGACTGGAGAGTTGGTTGGTGATACAGAGACACTCAAAAGATTTGTTACCAGGTTGGACTTTGTATCTATAGACAGATTTTTAGGCAATTAGTTAGTAATCAAGATTCAGTCTGGTTTTTGTTCTGTTTCAATTCTTCTCTATTTACACTTTCTTCTAATGGCTTCTGCCCTAGTCTTTTTGGTATGATCTAGCTTTCTGGAGTTTGACTTTAGGTGGTCTCTAAGAATTCTTCTGGGCATATTATCTTTGGCTTTTCTATTCCTGGCTGCATTGGTTAATGTAGTAGACATAAATGGAATTCAGCAAATTTTTCTGGTTCTCAGTAATCTAGGAAAATGGTGGATTGAGCTTTTCCATCCCCTTTGAAGTTAGGTGTGAACATATGTGATGGTAAATTTCATGCCAACTTGCAGAGTGTTTTGGTATGACATTAAGATTTAAATTGGTTAACTCTGAGCAAGCAGCTTGTTCTCTATAACATAGGTGGGCCTTGTCTAATCAGTTGAAATCCTGATTAGAACAAAAAGATTGGCCCCCACTAAGCAAGAGGAAATTCTCCAGCAGATTACCTTCAAACTGCATCTGCACCATGGTCTTTCCTGGATCTCTGTCTGCTGACCTGAGGAAGGGAACTACACCATTGACTTTCCTGGGTCTCAAGCCTGCTGACCCTCACTACAAATTTGGACTTGTCAGTTTCCATAATCGCATGACCTGATTCCTTACAATAAATCTCTTTCTATATTGAAACCCATCTTATTGGTTCTGTTTCGTGGCAGCATGTGACTGTTTGACTAATGCAGCATATGACTTGCCTTTGCCACAGAAATGAGCATTGGTGTGATACATCACTATGAATTTTTAAGGAGGTCACAATTCGCCAGGTTGCTGCCTTTGTGCCACAGTGGAAAGCAGAAGTCTGTGTTAAAAATAAAGTATCTTTCAGCCTGGATCCCAAAATGGTCAGAAGGAACAGAATGCTTATTTTTATCCACAAAAAAATTTTTGGGCTAATAACTAAGATCAGGGTTTGTTTGTTACTTTGCCTAAACCTAGCCTAAGCTAATGCAAGTAGACTAATTCCACCTAATTCTGGATTGTAAAAAAGAAACTCTCTTGTTTCTATCTGGGCTTGCCAACTCTAAACCTAAATGTGTATAGATTTAGAATTGATAGAAAAATTTTAATTACTACAAATTATAAAACCTCCAAGCTAAACACTTATTTTTTAACTTAATATAACATCATGTTCAGAATCAGTTCCACAATTTTAATGTTTCTCTCTCTTCAAATGCCTAATCGTTACCCTCTTGCTTTTATGACAAAAAAGTGTGCTTCAGATATATGCCTCATAAAACTACATATTACAACATTGTCTATGGAGAAATATATTTTTCTGAAATGACTGCACTTATTGTTTGTGTGTTTCAAGGGCAGTATCAAAATCAACCATTTTAGTCCCATTATAACATTAAATGCAACTTTCAACTTTCCGAATCTGAAGGCTAAAAATTACCTGTATAAATCTTCATAATATATGTTTAACAGAAACTGGCACTTAAAAAACATTTTTATGTGCTAAACTTAAATGATTCAGAGATATTCTGATTGGACGTTTGAAATTGATCATTAAAAAAAAAAAGAAAAATGAGGGGATGTGTGATGTATGTTGCACTTTGCTTCACAAGGAACATTTGGAAATTTGCCTGACTTCTTATTTATTTAAATTAACTATGGCAGTATTCATTCCCATCTGGCCCCCAGGCACAGTGAGCTAATTAAAAAAATAAAAGATACTTTAAAATATTGTTTAAACCATTTTAAATAATTCAGCCAATACAAGTGTTGAAAAAGCATCATTTGGATTGGCAGATCAGAAGAACTAGGCTCCAGAGGTCAGCAAATCTGGATTTAGCCTTTGCTATGTATTAAAAAAAATTAGATCAGGATGTCCCCAGGAGAAAATGCACTTTCTCCAAAATAATCCTTGAGATGAAATGGACAGTGGGCTGGGCCTAATCTATTTTCTATTTGGAAGCCTTCCCACTCTTTTAGCTCCGGAGCTTAGATTATCAAGTTTGCTAGCAGTGTGGGTGTTTGGTATTTGAGACTCTGCATATTAATTCAATTTGAAATCTTATTTCACATTGAAACATATCCTGACAAAGCATCAACATCCTGTATGCACTGTTCATTCTCTGATAAGTCACTGAACATTTTCCATTTAGTCTGAAATGACTTGAAGCCCACTTGAAAGGCAATACTAAAAGAACAATCCTAATGTCATTTACTTCTTCTCTCAGTCAACACATACTTTTGCCAGCATAGGAATATTGTATTCCACCATCTGTGCAGAACAGAATTTGAGTTGTTGTTCAGGGTCAGTGAGAATGTGTTTAAAACAGTATGTATCTAGATTTTGATTCAAGCTGTGAACCCTAATTATGCATTGTTTGGAATTTAAAGTGGTTGCACTGAAATCTTTCTCTTCTGTCATTGACATATTGTACCAAAAAAGTGCAAAATAAAGTTTGGTTCGGTGGTAGGTAGGTCATTGCTTCATTTTTATAGCAATGTAAATCCAACACCATTTCTTTCAGTTCATTTTGAAGATACAGTCTGAGAGAAATAATTTAAGAATCCATGAAAACAGTCATATACAGCAGCATATAAACAAAATATGACTGAAGGGCTTCAATATACTGAAAACAATTTTCAGAGTAATTATTTGAAACTGATAGCGCCATTCCCATTTTAACAAATGACATAACTGAGGCTCAAAAATGATACGTGACTATCAAGCAGTAAAGCTTGATTTTTTAACTTAGGCAAAGGTTGTGTCAAAGCACACGTTGTACTTATTAAGTAAACATGTTCCAATAATATTCTCATTTTGTACAGAGATGAATAAATTCCTCATAATGCTGAGATTGCACTAGGCTCTTTGCACAGAAAGCAAGAGATGGCAGGAGGTCTTGTTCTTTCAGAATTTTAAAGAATAAATTACGAGGGAGAACATTTAGAAAGCAATTTCTATATTACTATAAGGATGTTATTTCTCAAACATGAAACTAATTACACATCATTTTGTTTAAACAGCTTCGATGTCTCCCTGTGTCTCCAGGACAAAGTCTAAATTATTTAACATAGCATGAATTGAACCCACACCCATTTACCAATCTTCACCTCTAAAACGCTAATGTCCTTGTGTATTAATTCCAGCTACGTTGAACTACTTGTTTCTTCCAGAATGTGACTTCTTTTCACTTTTCTAAAATATTACTCATTTCTGACTTTTCTACCTAGAATTTCCTTCCATCCTTTAAAACGCAAGCACTTGCCTGTCAAGAATTATTTCAAATACTATCTTCTTCAATAACTATTTTTTCATCCATCCTGAAACATATGAATGCTTCCAAAATGCATCAGTGGGAGCTCTTAGTGTGTATACTTTCTTCCTGGATAGATTGAATTTGACTAAATTTGACTATGTAGTAGAATAGTAGCCATTCAGTTTATGCTTAATATGAAAAAAAAGAAAACCAAAGAAATAAAAACAAAGAAAGGGTAAGTGAAAATAGAAAAATATAAGTAAAAATTAAGACTATTACAAGAAAACATCCAGATACTTCCTTGTTAGCATTACATATTTTTACTTTATGTTCTGAGGTACATATGAAGGATGTGCAGGTTTGTTACATAGGTAACACATCCGGATACCTCTTTCAGGAGAGCAATACCCTTTACTTTATTTCACGACAATCCAAAGCAAATATATTCTATAATTATAAACATTAGCCAGATATATTTTTGAGGGAAGTTCATTTTGAACTGGGCATTTATTGAAATGGTGAATACTTATCAGCAAGAAACACACAGGTCTTGTTAGGTTCTGCATATGCAAAGAAAGAAATTGCCGTAGAAATTCTACGAACACACTTTAGCTATTGATAGAGATGGAAAAGCACAGGGTCCAAATGTGCACTTCAAGTCTAGCCTATATGATTATCTTTTTCTCTTTCTCTCTCTTACATACACAGACACTTTTTAAAAATAGATTTTGCTTTTTTGTTTTGTTTTTGAGACGGAGTTTCGCTCTTGTTACCCAGGCTGGAGTGCAATGGCGCGATCTTGGCTCACCACAACCTCCGCCTACTGGGTTCAGGCAATTCTCCTGCCTCAGCCTCCTGAGTAGCTGGGATTACAGGCACGCGCCACCATGCCCAGCTAATTTTTTGTATCTTTAGTAGAGACGGGGTTTCACCAATTTGACCAGGATGGTCTCGATCTGTTGACCTCGTGATCCACCCGCCTTGGCCTCCCAAAGTGCTGGGATTACAGGCTTGAGCCACCGCGCCCAGCCCATGAACACAAGATGACCAATATTTTATACGTTGTAACAAAACTTTGTTTGTATTTCCTTTTTTTTTTTTCTGGAGATAGAGTCTTGCTCTGTCGCCCAGGCTAGAGTGCAGTGACACGATCGTGGCTCACTGCAACTCCCGCCTCCCAGGTTCAAGAGATTCTCCTGCCTCAGCCTTCCAAGTGGCTGGGACTACAGGTGTGTGCCACCACACCTGGCTACATTTTTAGTAGAGATGGGGTTTTATCATGGTAGGCAGGATGGTCTCAATCTCCTGACCTCATGATCTGCCTGCCTTAGACTCCTAAAGTGCTGGGATTACAGGCATGAGCCACCATGCCCAGCTGACTGTATTTCTTACAGTTCCTAGATGGTTTCTTTCTTCTCTCTTATTTATTTATTTAGCTGGCTATGGTAATAACTGTAACATTCATCCTGTATCACTTCTGCTTCAGTAAATTCCCCTGGTTTATCCCTGGAAAAAACATCATCATACAATTAAAACTCAAAAAAATGATACTATAAGCTCCAGAACAATATACATCCCACACTGAGATAGGATTAGCTCCTTCTGAAAGTGGTGGGGCTTAGTACAAGAGATATGAGTGGGCCCCTGGAGATCTGCTTAGGTAGTCTCTCCAAAAATTGCCACATTGAAATGGATACATAGAAAAAAGGAAAATGGCAAAAAACCAAAAGTGATGATACCATGGATGAATGGAAAAAGAGGAGGGAGCCCATAGTAATCAGAAGGAAAACAAATTATATAATTTTCTGTGTTTCCTTCCCAGGACAAAAACCTTGCTCATTCAGGAAATTGGCAAGGATTCTTTGATTTGGAACTTCAAGGAAAGATCAGGTAGACAAACTTATTGAGCAGACTAAAAAAGAGTGCCACTCTGCAGAGATAAAGAATTATTCCAACAACTTCCACCCAGCATCTGCCTCCATGACGGATTTTGGTGCATTTGCTGTTAGAAATTCTCCTTAAACAATATAATCTGAAGGAACATGGGTCTGTGTGTTGAAGATGCCCTTGGATGATGAACCTCATGGTTAATTGAGTGAAGAAGCACCGATATCCCAATGTCAAAACGTGCCAGTAAGTGAAGACATGCCGGAAGAAGTAAGTGTTGGTGTCTGAATGAAAAGAGTAGGCTACTGAGATGGTACTTATTTATTTATTTGTTTATAAATCTTTTACTCCTGTTGCCCAGGCTGAAGTGCAGTGGCACAATCTCGGCTCACTGCAACCTCTGTCTCCTGGGTTCAAGTGATTCTCCTGTCTCAGCCTCCTGAGTAGCTGAAATTACAGGCATCCACCACCACACCTAGCTAATATTTTGTATTTTTAGTAGAGACAGGGTTTCACCATGTTTGCCATGCTGGTCTTGAACTTCTGACCTCAGGTGATCCACCTGCCTCGGCCTCCCAAAGTGCTGGGATTACAGGCATGAGCCACTGTGCCTGGCCAATGGTGACCACTATTTAAGAAGAGGCCGTGCCACATTGTTTTTAGGAAGTCACAGATTTGGAATCAGACCAAAATAGGCATTAATCCAGTCACTTCCAAAGCTTAAGCAGATAACTTTTTTCTGCCCCTATCTACAGCCTCATCTTGGGCCACTTTCCAAAGTTAACCACACTTCGGCCTCACAGGCCTGCTTCCTATCCACTGAGTCCTTCCAGCTACTGACCTTTGCTTTGACTTGAAGCCTGAAGCCAGCCTGTCAAGTACATACATAATGTGAGCAGCAAATCCAAGTCCCTTGTGTAATTACACATTTTCTAAAAGCTACATTAAAAAATTAAATAGGGAAGAGTATTGGTCCATTTTCATGTTTTCACACTGCTATAATGATGTTACCTGAGACTCGGTGATTTATAAAGAAAGGAAGTTTATTTGACTCAGTTCTGCATGGCTGGGGTGACCTCAAAAAATGTACAATCATCAGGAATGGTGAAGGAGAAGCAAGGCAAGTCTTACATGGTGGCAGTGGAGAGAGAGAGAAAGCACAGGGGAAGCTGCCATTTATAAAATGAGCAGATCTTGTGAGAACTCCCTATCAAGTGAACCGCATGGGTGAAACCTCCCCCATGATTCAATCACCTCCTTCCAGCTCCCTCTTTTGACATGTAGTGATTACAATTCGAGAGATTTGTGTGGGCATACAGAGCCAAATGATATCAGAAAATTACTTTTAATATGTTTTATTTAACACACTATATAGAAAACATCAGCATTTTAACATGTAATCCACATTAAAAGTGAGGTATTGGGCTGAGTGTGGTACTCACACCTGTAATCCCAGGCTTTTGGGAGACTGAGGCAGGAGGGTCACCTGAGGTCGGAAGTTTGAGATCATCCTGACAAACGTGGAGAAACCTCGTCTCTACTAAAAATACAATATCAGCCTGGTGTGATGGTGCATGCCTGTAATCCCTGCTAATCGGGAGACTGAGGCAGGAGAATTGTTTGGACCTGGAAAGCATAGGTTGAAGTTAGCTGAAATTGTACCACTGTACTTTCGCCTGGGTGAAAAGAGTGAAACTCCATCTCAAAAATAAATTAAAAAATAAATAAGTAAATAAAAGTGAGATATTGACGAGGTGTTATCGTATGTTTTTATTTTAGAATATTTAGATATTTGTTGTGTATTTCACACTAACACATACCTATACTTAGGCTAACCACATTTCATGTCCTGCCTCAACTCAGTGTAGATTCAACCCTTGCCTTCTTCATTCTTTGTTCCCTCCAAAAGTCATGTTGTAATTTTGTCCCCAAGGTGGCAGTATTGAGAAGCAGGCCCTTCAAGAGGAGACTGGGACATAAGCGGTCTGCCTTCATGAAAGGATCAATTCATTCATGGATTAATGAAAGAAATCATGGACTGGATGTACACCTAGTGCTTAAGATTAGGACGTGACTGGATTTCTGCCTAGTCCATGGGAGGGGAACCTATGGCTTTTGTAAGATACGGAAGAGAGACCTAAGCCTAGATGTTAGCAGGCCTAGCCCGCTCGCTGTGTCATGTCCTATGCTGCCTCGGGACTCTGCAGAGAGTCTCCACCATTGGGAAGGCTCTTACCTGAGGCAGCCTTTTGAACTTGGCCTTCTCAGTTCCCATGACGGTAACAAATACATTCCTTTTCCTTATAAACTACCCAGTTTCAGGTATTCTGTTATAAGCAATAGGAAACAAAGACATCTTCTCTCCACTTTTACTTGGACAGCTGTTCTAATCTACTAGAATGGCTTAGAGAAAAGCTGCACTTTCAGATCACATTTTACCTTTGTATTATGTACTCCATGGTAGCCTACATTCCTTGATAGTGGTTTCATGCTAATTAATCACTCATGCTGCAATCAGTTTAAAAACTGTCATCTTCATTAGATTGAAGGCTCCAGGATGACTCTTTTTATATAATCCTTATATCCCCAATGTTTACATAATGCCCAATAAGAGGAAGTATTCGACCAATGTCTGCTGACTAATCATTATTTAGTACCTCAGAAGCTTTATTTTCTCATCTATAAAGTGGAGATAAAATAATCCTACCTCATAGAGTTGAGAGGTTTAAATATATTCACATATGTATTTGTGTGTACTTACAATCAAGGCTGGAATATTGTAACTGCTATATAGAATCTAGCTTTCGGTAACAGTTGCAGCAGACCTTCTACTCCTAACTTTGTGAGGGCTAACAATGTGCTAAGAGGTATATCTGGCACATGATAGATGACTTCTTAACTATTTTAGGCTTATAATTAAATCTCTTAGTTTTGCTTTGGAGTCCCTACTTTAGATATAATGTTCTTAAGAGATCCAGGAAAATAAAGAGGATGCCTCATTTTGCAAGTCTGCATACCTAATTACTAGAAATAGCAGCAAAGGGACATTGATTAGGGCTCACATGAGATTGTCTAGTGAATATGGCTAGGAAGTAAGACCATTTGTCTGTAAACCAGAATTTCTAGATTGTACTCTTTCTCCTTTTATTAATATATTATATAATTTAGTATGGTATTTAAGTTTCTATATTTTTATTTGCCCAATAAGAAGTCGGATCAGTGATTCTCCATTGCCTAAATTTGGATCAGCCAAGAACATGTGTCCTCATAACTGGTCTGTTTTTTAGTCCCCTTGCAGAGACACAGCCTGCTGGCCAGCTTATTGTGCTCTCTTTTCATTGCCTTTACTCCTTTAATCAAAGTAGAGATGTGACAACATTGAGTCTCCTACAGGCTAGTGGACTGGGAAACACTGGGCTACACCATAAAAGGCCTGTCTGGCAAATGCTAATAATCCACATTACATATTCCTTGTAACAAAAAAACAGAAATTTACAAAACAAAATAATTGTCCATATAACCCGATGCCCAGATTCTTTAAAAGCCTTTTTTAAAGCACTTTAAGGAATCTCCACACTGTTTTTCCATAGTGGTTGCACTAATTTACATTCCCACTGGAAGCATAGACGTGTTTCCTTTTCACCACATTCACACCAACATCTACTGATTATTTAATTTTTTTACTCTGGCCTTTCTTAAGATGGTGTCATATTGTTGTTTTGATTTGCATTTTCCTGATCATTAGTGTTGCTGAGTATTTTTTTATACGTTTGTTGGCCATTAGTGCATCTCCTTTTGAGAATTGTCTTTTCATGTCTTTAGTCCTCTTTTTGATGGGATTGTTTGATTTTTTTCTTGCTAATTTGAGTTCCTTGTAGATTCAATATTAGTCCTTTTTTGGATTTATGTGCTGTAAAGATTTTCTCCCACTCTGTGGGTTGTCTGTTTACTAACAGACAACATCCCTCAAGGAAGTGTTATATGCAACTCACTATGAAGAACTTAACAATGTCAATAATTATTTGTTCTGAACAAACATCTGATATGCTTGCTAATTTCTACAATAAAAAGATGGTTGCATGGTGGAATTTTTCTTACTGAGGTCCAGTGTGGTTAGAATGATCAATAGGGATGTAAAGAGCCTATGGGTTGCAGGTAGATGTGGTAATTCTTCTAAACTGTGGCTCAAATTACAACCAACAGAGAACCCAATGATATCATCAAGAAAGTCAAGACAAAATGGGATTTCAGAGCAAGAAAGGAAAGAAACTAGAGACATATGGTGGAGAAGAAAAGAAAGCAAGTAGGCGGCAGAGAATGGTTGTTGTCTACATTTGGTATGAGATAGCTTTGTATGTGTGTGTGAGACAAAGAAAAGAGACTAGGCAGATTCATCATGCATTATTCAAGGGTAAGGGATGAGATGCAGTCAGATGTGAGTTAGGCTGAGTTCCAAAGCTACTATTTAAAAGTTGTATGGCCTTTGTTTAGTTGCTTAAGCCTGGTAAGCTTACACATTCTCACTTATAAAGTAGGGGAAAATACCGGTATTAAAGATTTGCATTTCCTAGTTTGGTTTTGCTTTGCTTGTTATGCTTCTAGCATTAAATGCCACAGAATACATATAAACAATAGTGTTTCTCTGTCTCCTTCTTTCTTTCATCTGAATGTTATTGTACTTGTACAGTTCTGCATTTAGCTTGACCAGTCTTCTGTAGATTTCACACAGCACACTTAGGAATACAAGCCAGATTAAACATAAAAATGGGACAAAATTGCAGTGATGTATGCTTGTGTTTGTGTGTTGTGAAAATTAAAGGTACTGATTAAAACTTCCAATTTCTTGAATATGGATCAATTTTTTAGACTTTTATACCCTTAAACTATTTTCACTCTTAGGAATTTGTTCGTGCATGCAAATGACTATTTAGGGCTACATAGAAGAAGAAACAATTTCTGCTTCCAATGTACTGATTTGTGTGTGCAGAAAAAGATCACATTTTAATATTCCTGAAGTTAGAGATCGCAAGTGCTGGGGATGCATATGATTGACATGAAACTCAATGAACAAGTAAAGGCATTGCTAAGTAATTGAGTCTTCAACAATTAAAGTTGAGCACTGCTGGCATACTGGCTAGATTGAATAAATCCAGTGTGTGAATAAATCCACACACTTTGACCAGATCCTTGCCACCTATAGATATCAACTAACCTTTCATTTAATTTTAGGCAGCTCTGAATTTTCCAAATGTAGACATTGTTATTTAGGATAAACATTTTTAATATACAGTATATGGAAAATAAATTGAATGGGGAAAGAAAGAAACACTAATTTTTTTTAATCACAGCTGATTAACTCTCTCTGGAAAGCTGTCTGTGCTCTCTGAACCCACATTTATCTGAAGTCTAAATCTGACATGCCTACATCATAGAAGAGTTGTGAGTTATCCTAGAAATAAAAATGTATCTTATTGTAAAATGAATGGTAAGACTATAAAGAGGTGTTATGTTCAATCCAATTTTACAAGGATCTTTTGTTTTAATTCACCCATGTGATTATTTGTGGAAAATTGTTCATTCATTTAGCATGTATCTATTGAGCATCTGCTCCATTTTAAGTGTAGCTGGCACTCCAAATTTATTTTAATAAGAAACCATATTCAATAGATAATTTTGAGTATGTTTAGTACCAAAAAAGAAAAGTACGGCTATTGCAGAATATTTTTGAGGAGAATTTCTGGGTCATTTGTCCGAGGTGATGCTACAGTGGGGTGGAAGGAGGAAATAAACATTTGAAGAAAGTGGAGAGGTTAGAATATAGTCGTGAAGAATGAGAAAGCAATAAAATTAAAGGAAGATAAAGCAAGATTGTTAGACTGTTGCTAACCAATTAAATTTTGGTAACCATTAATTTATAATTAGATCAAGTCACTATTGGGCTCTTGGAGCCAATCAGTACAGTTTTGGTAAATCAGTTTCAAGACACTGAATAGAATGTCTTGCTCTGTGGTGATTTTTAAGGTGTCAGAGTTTAGTAATTTAATTGCAAGATGATGATGAGAAGGAAGATGAATTGAAGCTGTGTCAAGGACTGTCAATTGCTTTAAATTGAGGTTTTTTTTCTTTCCGTATTTATTACTCATAGCAATGGTATAATGTTGGTATTATTACTGAAATGCTATGTACGATAGAAATGAAGCTTAGTAGAGGTAAGCAACTTTCCCAAGGTCACAAATGACAAGAGCCAGGGATGAAATCAGATCAACTCATGTCTCAAGTTTATACTGTGTTCTTTCATGATGTTGTCTCTCTAAGGGGCCTGCTTTACATTATTCTGCAATGAGTAAAATTCTGATATGCACTTTGCCCATGAGATGACAACACTTGTCCTCCAAAATGTCTCTTAGTCAACAAGGCTGCATTTCTTCAAATATTTTTGCAAATATGTGGCAATGCCTGCAGTGCTGTTCTGTGAAGCATGAGAAAGGTGACCTTGGCATGGGAGGGTTTGAAGACAGGCATTTCTCAACATTTGCATCTGCACTGAAAGCCCCTGGAAATGGCCCCTGTAGACCACCAGATTTCGAGCATGACCACATTTTGATACATCTGCCAGAATACATTAGCTACAAAACACTTTGTCAGGATTGACCTACTGACCTGATTAGTGGCTTGGCTCAACATTATCTATCTGGAAGCTGAAGCATGTCTGCCAAACACAATGGTCAGAGTGTTGGCAATACTGAAATTGAGCTGTTGTTTCTAATGGTGCCTTGCTAACAGGTTCATTTACCTCCTAGGACCACTACTTGAATATTATGGTAATGTCATGCTTGGTGGGGTGGAAAATACAAAGGATTTGAAGCTAAACACATTCGAGTGTGAATTGATTTGACTGCTTAATAGTTTGCCTACTACAGTGTCACCTTAACATTCGGGTTTTTGTTTTTGATTTGTGCTGTCTTCTCATCTATGAAATGGCGACAATGATTTTTCTCTATAGAGTTGTTTTGAGCCTTAGAGATGGCGCCCTGCAATACAAGTAGAAAACATTTGTTGAATTTTCATTGCTGCACAACATTGTATCAGGTGCTTTGCAAAGAAAAACACTTAACTGGGAAGAGAACATTACTTAGGGCCCATTATTATCTCAACTTTAAGGAAGTGGGAAAAAAGGTTATAGAGGTAAAATTTCCTTCCTTACAGGACAACCTAAGAAACACCAGGTGTAGAATTTGGTTTTAGTAGATTATGATTCACCATTTGCCACTGTTGTCTTTGCTGCCTCTAATTTGGGGGATTGGCTAGAGATCATTGAGCAAAATGTCACATGACACAGGCAAAAAGCTTCAGAAAGTTTGCCTGGATATAGTTTACATCACTTAGTGCTCAACTCCTTGCAAACATGCCAGAGAAAAACCTTAACTGGTCAGCTCTCATCAATTACGTTGAGCTTCCTGTAGACTGTGAACTAGTGGAATCACTTAAGCTCAAAGTAATTTACCATTCACAAGACTAAATGTTTTGCAGAAGAGGTCTCTATTGAGGTTCATTATCCCTAAAGTGTGTCTCTTTGGTGATAGATGAATTAAACATGAGAACTCTTCTTAAAGCATAAAAGTTGCCCCAAACAACATTCTCCAAAGGGAAATGCAGACCTACTTGATTGTGTTCGTGTATGTGTGCAGTATGTAGTGCTCTCAGTATGTTTAATAAGATAATCCACCTGCTAAGACTCATTCTCTTAAATATACTCTGTAGTAAAGATTATTCTTGAGAAAAATTAAGTCAAGAACATGGACAAAATGAATTGCCATAGTTCATGCAGTATATTTCCAGAAGCATCAAAAGAAGCACCAAAAGCATTGGATGAAGCAAAGGTGTTTACTTCACACCCACTACAAAGAGATCTCAAATCTATTACAAATAGATTTGTAATCTCAAATCTTACAAATATATTAAGACCTTGATTTAACCTCTCTCTAATTATGAATAAATCTGATATTTTCAGTAGAGACCAAGTATAAATTCACATTTTATGAAAGAAAACATCACGGTTAAGATTTCAATTGTAGTTGACAAATGAATTCTGCCCGACTCAGAAAGGCACCTACCCTTCTGTTAATTTGATAGGCAACTTTGAACAAGCTATTAACCTCAGTAAATTTGGAACTGGGCACTTATTTATTAAATGAGGGTATTTAATTGCATGATTGCAGGAGAAAAGTTATAAAGTAAATTAATTTTGAGAATTTGATGCTTAGATGTTTTCTCTACAGATTACTGGCTGTATCCTGTCTATGAATAAGGAAATACTTTTGTAATTTGAGTGATGTGAAGGTGAATTCATACTGCACATGCAAAGGCTTGATATAATTAATAAATACCACTTGTCTTCAAAATCTTAAATTCCTCAATTTCACAATTTTCTAATTCTAAACTTGAGAGACCAGAAATTTTTATTTTCATGGGAAACTTAAGTTGTCTGGGCCTTACTTTTAACACAAATCTAATAAGGAAATCAGCTCTCTATTGTGAAGAATGTTTCAACTCCTCTGACGTACTGATAATGGCCTTTGGAACATTCTGCTGAAAATATTTCTAAGGCAATGTGAAGACCCCATAGAATAAAAATACTGTATGAATAAATCTGCCAAGAAGTAGGCATGCTACAAGTGTTCCATTCAGAATTAGATGATTCATAATATTCTTTCCAGGATTAAAGTCCAGGGTTATAGAATTTGTTGAAGTTTACACAGGAAATCAATTTTCAAAGAAAGATGATGTGTCCCATTAGTCCTAGTGCAGTGACAAGATGATGTCATAAACACATTAAACAAAACACACAAGATGTGCTGAGGCCTATGCTAGGGTTAGTGGGTGATAAAAAATTAAGGAAAATCTCTATCTTCAAAAAGCAAACTATCTACTCAGGATTAATTAATGAGCATACAGGCTTTTACAGGAGTCTCTGCATGAAGCCATCAACAATGTCCACGAATGCACTCATGCTCATGGAATGGACATTTACAAACACACTAGAAAAAAAGGTTTCTACTGACTGTATAATAATTCAGACTGAACAAGCATTTTTATGTGCCTGACACTGGGTAAAATTCAAGAACTTATATAACCCCACTACAAAGCATGAATCAGGTAATATGTAATTCCTATTTAATGTGTTTTTAAACACAAGTTTAGAAAGTTCGGTGTGTCCATAGTTGTATATTAGAATGTGTCCAAGTACATATTCAAGTGATGGCTTGAAGCAAAATTTGCTTGCCAACAAGTTGTTCCTTTTATACACAATGTACAATTTCTTTTCATAAAAATGGAATGGATGCTTCTGTGATGGAAGGGACTCCTCTGCAACACAGGTGCCCAGTTAAAAGCTAGAAGAACAATTTTTCCTTTGGTATTTTTGTGCCTCGCAAGAAAAACACAACTCTAGCATTTTTTTATTGTCAAGATATGTATTTTATATAAAAAATTAAAACTTGGCCGGGCGCGGTGGCTCAAGCCTGTAATCCCAGCACTTTGGGAGGCTGAGGCGGGTGGATCACGAGGTCAAGAGATCAAGACCATCCTGGTCAACATGGTGAAAGCCCGTCTCTACTCAAAATACAAAAAATTAGCTGGGCATGGTGGCTCCTGCCTGTAATCCCAGCTACTCAGGAAGCTGAGGCAGGAGAATTGCCTGAACCCAGATGGCGGAGGTTGTGGTGAGCCGGGATTGCACCATTGCA
Source organism: Leontopithecus rosalia (assembly GCA_028533165.1). Lineage (NCBI taxonomy): Eukaryota > Metazoa > Chordata > Mammalia > Primates > Cebidae > Leontopithecus > Leontopithecus rosalia. Next base: position 24,896,259 of record CM052654.1, on the reverse strand, counting down.
CTCCAGCCTGGGTAACAAGAGCGAAACTAAAGGGGTCTAGATAGATCTAAGTAAGCCTCGTAGTTTTCAAATTAAGAGAACAAAAAAGATAGCAAAATCAAAGTAGAGCCCAGTCTCAGAATGAGAGTACAACTTCCAAACATTGATCCAAAAAGCGAGTCACTAGCCATCTATCAGGAAATTGGCACTTTTCCTGAACTCCTTCAATTTTACTACACTTGAGCAGCATACTGATGATATAATTTACAACATGGGTGAGAATTTCCAGTTCTGGAAGTACTGTGGGTTATCTAGATTTTATTCTCAGAGCTTGGCACATTGGAAAAAAAGAGTGTTTGAAGATAAAGCAAAGGGCAGTAGCATATTGGTCAAATTAATCTGAGGTTTGCTTTGAAGGAAGTCTAAATAAACTAAGCTAAAAAGAAAAAGGCAATAAAAATTTCAACCCAACACCACAAATGTGCAGCTGGATTGAAAAGTTTAGAAATAAGTTTGAGGAAAATATGCTAAATAAGCGATGTGAAGAGAAAAAGATACATGGCTATTTACACCCATGACTATCCCATCTAAGAATATTCATGTGGAAAACACTGCAAAATAATTGAGGCTCTGTAGTTTGACAAATTTAGTGGAGACCATTGATACAGAAGCATTCCTATATGGGCAGAGGAAGCAAATGTAAGACATTGTCTCATCTCTGGACAAGTATTTGATTCATAGATCCAACTTTAATTCATCCCTGGCCTAAGTACTTTTTTTGGAGTTATATATATGGTGGTCCATAAAATAGATTCAGGTACAAGGAACTTGATTGAGATCCTACATCTGAAATATTAAGGACCCTTCGTCTCAAATATGAGGTGTCCAGTAACAATTACAGTAAGAACTAGATTATCAAGATGGTTTAGTTAGTAGTGAGTCATCAGAGTATAAAACAATAGCCTTTTTAAAAAGCCTACCCTATAGTCATAGAATTAAAGCTTCATTAAGTCTACATTTGAGATCTGGCAGCTTTTAGGAGGAATGATAGTTGGAAGTCAAGAGTAGAGGATGAGGAGGTGCTGACTAGCAGTAGTGATTTTATTACTGCATTGTGAAATAGTCATTCCCAGTTTTTGCTATGAGAATAGCACTTAATGCTATGTTTCTATGTTCTAAGGTTTAATTAGAATCTGTTTCTGTAATAATGTATGAAATGAACTTTATGTTCGCATAAGGATCTCAAATAATAAGTAATCATCCAAGAAATTGAATTTTCTATGATGAAATAAAAATGGTCATTTCAGTTATAGCATGAACCTCAGATCCAGATTAAACTTAAAGAGAGGCAATCTTTTTCAGCCCCATCATGTCACTGTGAAACATCTATAGAATAGAGAAGGCAGAGGACTCATTTAAGGTCACACAACTTCTTGGTGGGGCAAGGATCCTGTCCTCATTTTCTAAATGATTTTTCCCCCAACAGATAGCATACTGTTAAATTTGAAAAGACTACCACTATTTTTCTATCCCCCAAAATAAACCATCCTTTAATTGTCAATTTTCCTGTCTCCCTATAGCTCTTCACTTGACTAATTACTTATAGTCTATCCCTCTAATGTCTTCTCCATGAGGATTTTATTCCCTCTTGTCTTGACCATGTTAATAACTTCAACAGGTCTAGCAGCTAATGCTTTTCTCTAACCTAGTGAAGACACTTTTATTACTAAGGTTAGGGTGGCTTTACAAAGAACAGTGCACTTCCTCACGAATATGGTAAAATCAGTCTTAGAAAAAAAAAAAAAAAAACAACATTTAGGAGTATAACATATCTGCAAAATCAATTTCCCTGATATGTAATTCTAATCACATAATTTGTCTAGTCTACAACTTTCAACATCTTCTAATTGCCAAATAAATTGTCATAATTTATCATTCTGCTATTCAAGAACTCCCCAACATTGACTGATCTATCTTTTGAGCCATTTCCTCAATTCAGCCTCATAGCCATAGAATCTCTACTGTGATTTAACTGAGTAGTATCCGAGTTTGTTTTCTATAATGTCCATTTTCACACATTAAACATTGGAGGTAATCAATACATATGTAGTGAAATAAATGGAAAAACAGAACTGGTGATCTTGCCACATTTTACATCACATTATAAATTAACACAAATATTTTGGTTTGTTAGTTTTTCAGGGTTTGTCTAGGAATGGATTACATCTGTATAAATAATTAGTGGTTCCAAGTTTCCAAAACTGATGACCAAGATCTTGGTCACAGATTTGCACCATTAATGTGCAGGCACTAATCAGTGATAGCCATCACTTATATTTTCTATGTCAGCTTGCCCTTAGTGGATACACAGAGGGTTATGAATATTGGAAGTATACATTATAGCTGGAAGACTGGAGTTAGATCCAATTTTGATGGCCAAAAGGAATGTTATGTTTAAAATGTGACCTTTTTAGAGGAAATTCTCCAAAGCTGTAGAACGAGAGGTTAGACACAACTGCCTTTATATTTTCTTATTTAGTATCACAGACTTTGCAATTTTAAAATAATATCCAGTCTCAGAAACTTCTTATAAGTAAAGAGCATTATTGGGGAACAATATTTGGAAAATGTCAAATCTAGTTTTCTTTTAATAAACTCATTGGTACATATACATGTATGTTGAAATTGGCATGTTTTGGGGGGTCAGATAGGCATGGTTTAAGTGGAATTATAAAAACCTAATTTCTTCATGAAAAAAATAACTATAATGAAATTAGAAGATATAAACAACCAACATGTAATAAATGTGATAGCTTCCCCTCACCCAATGGCCCTTTCTTTCTTTCTTTTTCAGTCTAGGGATGGATATATTTTCTGTATGAATATTAAGTATAATTTGCTACAAGATTTAAAAAGCATATTCCTGACATGAGTGTAAAGAGCTTATGTGCACCTGTAGTCCCACCCAGCTACTGGGGAGGCTGAGACAGGAGAATCACTTGAACCCAGGAGGCGGAGGTTGCAGTGAGCTGAAATTGTACCACTGCACTCCAGCTTGGGTGACAAGAGCAAAAATCTGTCACAAAACAAAAACAAACAAACAAAAAAAGAATGTTATCCAGATGTGAATAACTGATACGAAAGATGTTCAGTGAATATAATTCTTTTCTATGCATGTTAACTTAGACATTTAGACATTTATCCTTAATAATACAACACAAAAGTACAATTTAAACTAAGAGTGCCTATGATGTTTTCAAGTTGTGATGCCTGAACAGAACACAATTTTAAAGCAGCACATGTGTATAGACACACATATTTTAATCTCATTGATATATTTTTATTTTAGGATATGTGCTGCATGAATTTTTCAACTCTCAAAACTTTCCAGTATTCACACAGGGTTGCCAAACCAAAAAATAATTCATTATTTTTTGTACAAGAAGACACAAATAAAAAGAGAAACTTGGGCATAGAATTCCAAGAGGGGAAACAGGATAATCCTGGTATTTGCTAATAACAAATCATTCATCTCCAAGTAACAATACCTTGATAATCAATAGTTCCCATAGGGAAATGTAAGCCCAACTAAATCAATATTGCTTAAGATCACTGCCCACCTATTTTTACCCAGTTAGGATGCTGAGAAGAAATTGTAGTATATTGTTATGTGGACTTTACCATCAGAGAAACCTGGGATTCAGTCTGTACTCTGATACTGACTATCTTGCTACTTTGGGCAATTCCTTGATTTCTCTGAGTTTCAATTTACAATTATCATGTGTCAATCACAAGAAAAAAAGATAAAAAGGAAAATGGAAAATAATTCCACAAAAAACTGCTAAGATAATGGAATAAGATAATGTCTATAAAGCAAGAGACTAAAAATAGTTGCTCTTATCTTTATTGACTTGAGATGTGTTCTACCCTGTATAAAAATCAATGGCAATACATGAGGGGTTTCTTTAACTCAGACTCCACAATGCTAAGAGAGGCTTAAATAAGATTTTTTTAGCCCATGTCCCACAACCATGTTCATTTAGGAACAGTTTAATAATGCACTAAGTATAATACAATTATTTCAATATTCACTGTTTATTTGTATAAATATAGACACACACACACACACACACCTACACACGTTATTTGGATTGATGTTATAAAGCAACATAAAGTACTAAACCATAACCACCAGCAACTATATACATATGTATATATAGATGCTGTTACATATATGTATATATACATATATGTATGTTTATTTACATTTATCTATCTTTCTCTCATACATACATATGAGAGATAAAATGTGTGTACGTGTATGTATTTATATAGTGAGTAGAGCATTTAATTTCCATCAATGAAAAGATAATCAGTACTAAATGCAGTAGCAAATACCTACTAAATAATGTGTTTTATTAATTAGATAACCATCTAATTTCAATTGTACTTTATTGCTGAACTTATCTCCAAGAAAACAAGCTTAGAAAGTTAATGGGTAAATCTAATTAGAATGTATTTCTCTCTGACACTGTTTGGGGTTAGCATAATGGTTGATTTTTCTGCTTGCAAATAAAGCATCAGAGTTTTAATATGGCCTATGAAACATGTTTATTTACTTATAAATAACATTTTTATTTTAATAAAAATAATTTTAAAAATATTTTTGTCCAGAAAAAATACAGTTAAAATGCAAAACTAGATTACGAGAACTTGTTTTTACTATTAAAGTGATAAATTTTAGCAAATATGTCATTAATCATGTTAAACTGTACATGTAACTATTTTATTGTGTGTTTTAATAAACTTTTAATTTAGAGCAGTTTTAGATTTTGAGATTCTGTATAACTCACATTTGGTTTCCACTACAATTAACTTTTTTTTATTAGTATAGCACATTTGTTACAATGAATGAACCAAATTTGATACATTTGGTTAGTGCATTATACACATTTTCTTAGTTTTTACCTAATGTTCTTTCTCTGTTTCAAGATATCGTATTATATTTAGTAGCTAAAGATCCTTAGGCACCCATTAATTGTGACAGTTTTACAGACTTTTAAAGTTTTTGATGACCTTGACAATTTTGAGAATTGGTCAAGCATTTTGTAAATTGTACTTCAATTGAGATTTGTCTGGCCCTTTTCTCAAGGTTAGCATGAGAAAGCAAGTTATGTGCTTCTAGGAGGAGAACCAAAATTTTAAAGTGCCATTTTCTTACATGATATTAAGGGAGCATGTTATCAACATGACATCACTATTGATGTTAACCTTGATGCCTACCTGAAGTAATGTTTCTCAGATTTCTCCACTGTAAAGTGACTATTGATCCTTTCATACTGTACTCTTTGGAAGAAGTCAGTATACACAGCCCACACTTAGAGTGAGGAGTTATTTTCCATCTCCTTAATGGCAAAGTATCTATGTAAGTTCTCTGAAATTAGGCATCAGAGAGCTGTCTACTCTCTCCATTTAAAGCACTTATTCAATCACGTATTATTATTATTATTATTATTGAGACAAGGTCTCTGACATTCTTTCCTACTTCTCCACTTTGGAATAAAAATGTTCCTCTTTTGCCTATCCCACTACTATATTTTGAAACCAGATGACTTGTTTGATACCATGGACTCACAGCTGAAAGGGAATGTGCTTTATGATTAATCACATATTTGAGTCTCATTCACATCCGATTTAGATAAAATTGGACTTTAGACTTCTAAACTTGTTTTGGAACAGGATTAGATTTAGGGGCTACTGAGATGGAATGAATGTGTTTTGCATGTGAGAAGAGCATGACTTCTGTGGGGGTGAGGACAGAGACAGAATGCTAAAGTCTGAATGTCAGTGTCTACCCAAACTTACTCTGTTGAAACTTAATCTCTAGTAGGGTAATATTAAGAAATCGGGCTTTGGAGGAATGATTAATCCATGAGAGCTCCATCTACATGAATGGGAATAGTTCTTGTAACTAACAGAAGTGCGTGCTCTTGCACCCTTCTGTCATGTGTGGACTACACAAGAAGGCACCAACTTCCAAGCAGAGAGCCAGCCTTCACCAGACATTGAATCCACTGGCACCTTGATCTTGGGCCTTCCAGTTCTAGAACTGTAATATATACATTTCTGTTGTTTTAAAATTACCTAATCTAAGGCATTTTGTTACAGAAGCCTGGATGGACTAAGTTATGACCTCTCTTTTTTTTTTCTTTTATTATTTTTTTTAAGACAGAGTCTTACTCTGTCACCAGGCTGGAGTGCAGTGGTACAATCTCAGCTCACTGCAACCTCTGCCTCCCAAATTCAAGCGATTCTCTTGCCTCAGCCTCCGGTGTAGCTGGGACTACTGGTACCCACCACCACACGTAGCTAATTTTTGTATTTTTTAGTAGAGATGGGGTTTTGCCATGTTGATCAGGCTGGTCTTGAACTCCTGACCTCAGGTGATTTACCCACCGTGGCCTCCCAAAGTGCTGGGATTACAGACTTGAGCCACTGTGCCCAGTCTCTTGGGTTTCTAACACTATTACCGTATTTTTTTTTTTTTTGGTTAGCTTGGTTAGAAGTATAACACTTCTACTGACATTTTCAAATAATTGACTTTAACATTTATTGATTTTGTTTTCAACTTCACTGAGGCCTGCTCTAATTTTTTTCTGTGTTTTCTCCTTGCTTGCCATAGCTTGAATTGTTCTTCTTTCTCTGTTTTCCTAACATGAAAGTTATATTATTTAAAATGTTTTTAATGTTTTTTAATACATAAATTTACTGCTACAAATTTCTCTCTACATACTGATTTTTCTGCATCTCCCAAAATTTAATATACCTTTAATTTAAAACAGAACACTTACATATTTCTTGAGGTTTCTGACCCATGTTAGAAGTGTGTGTGTTTTATCTCTAAATAATTGGTGGCCTTTAAGATGTAGTTTCCATATATGTTAATTTTCACTTTAATTTATTTTGGGATGAAACCATTATTTGCATTCGTTTAAATTTGCTAAAGTAAAATTTCTGGCTCAGAATGTGTTTTATCTTGGTGAATATTCCATGCTCTTGCTGTATAAAGTGTTTTCTAAAATGTCAATTAGTCAAGCTGATTGATAGTTCTGTTCAGGTCCACTATACCCTTACCAATTTTATATCTGCTTGATTTATCCCTTACTGAAAGAGAATGTTGAGTCTCCAATTATAACAGCAAGTTTATCTACTTCTCTTTTCTATTCTATCATTCTGTAATTTGATACTCTATTAGGTTTATACACCTTCAGGACTGTTTTATTTCTTGAGGAATTGACTCCTTTTTGATATGTAATGCCCCTCTTAATCCTCCATAATTTTCCTTTTTCTGAAACCTTATGTGTCTGAAACGAATTTAGTACTCCAGCTTTCTTCTGATTTACCACAACATGCAATGTCATTCTCCATCAGTTACATTTATCCTACCTATTTCTTTATATTTGAAATCAGTTTCCTGCAAATCAAAAATATGATGGCATCTTTATTTTTACCATCCATTCTGATGGTATCTTTTATTTCTATTTTGATTATTAGAATTATTTCTTTAATATGTTTTAATTTTTTATTAATTGTAACATTTGTTTCCCCCCCGTTTTCCTGACTTATCTGGTTAACGTTGAGTGTTTTATTGATTCTATCTCCTCTTGCAGCATATAAAACATACCTTAAAATATATTAGTATTTCTCCTAGAGTTTCCAATACACATGTTTTTACTAATCTATCTTCAAATAATACTATACCAGATCATATATTGCACAGTTCCTTCATAAACATATTTCCAATTTCTTCCTCCCATCCTTTAGGACCACTGTTGTCATTCCTTTTATTTATATGCTATAATCATTCAATGCATCATTACTATTATTAATCTAAAACATCAGTTATCTTTTAGGTAAATTAAGAAGAAAGAAAGAAAACATCTTTATGTATTTCTCCTCTCATATTTTTATTTATTTACATAAAGTTTCTTACCTATATCATTTTTCTCCTCTCTGAATAACCTCTTTTAAGAATTCTTGCAGGATATGACTGCTGATAGTGAATTTATTCAGTTCTTGTTTGTCTGAGAAAGGTTTGATTTCTCCTTTATTTCTTAAGAACTGATTTAATATACAATTTTAGTTTGGTGATTTATTTTTCTTTCAATACTTTAAATACTGGACTCCACTCCGTTCTTGCTTACAGGACTTCTGCTGAGAAGTTCACTATTATTCTTATCCTATTTCCTCTAACTAAGTTGTTTTCCCTCCCTCTATAGTTTCTTCATGACTTTTTCTTTGGTTTCTGCTGTTTGAATATGATAGGCCTATGTATAATAATTTTTGAAGTCTTTAGTTATGTATTTTTCTGCTCTATTTCTTCTTTCCTTTTATTCTAGTATTCCAAAAACATGTGTAATTTGCACATTTAAAAATTGTCCCACAGTTATTGTGGATGTTCTGGGTTTGTTCTGGTTTGGTTTGGTTTTTGTTGTTTGTTTTATTCTGTTTTCTCTTTGTCTTTCAGTTTTAGGAATTCCTATTGACCTAACTTCAGGCTCATGAATTACTTTCTTGGCCATGTTCAGTCTGAGAGTATTGAAGAAATTATTAATCTTTTACAACGTCTTTGCTTATCTCTTTCAATTTTTTTTAGAGCTTTCATCTCTCTGCTTACATTAAACATCTGTTCTTCATGCTGTCAACTTTTCCATTAGAGCCCTTAACATATTAATCACAGTTTTAAAAAAGTCTTTATTTGATAATTTCAACTCCATTTTATGCTTGCTTTTTCTATTCTGACTCCTTTTTTCTTGCTTTTCTGGCATGTCTTGGAATTTTTTTATAAAGATGGACACACCATATTGGATGATGGTAACTAAGGAAAGTAGGTCATTAGTGTGAAGATGTAATCTGGCCAGTAGGAGGATGTTTTCAATGTTTGTTGTGGCTGTAGAGCCTAAATGTTTCAAAGTCTTCTAGTGTCCTTCTTTTTCTTTCCTTAACTTTGATCTTCCCTAAGTAGCTCCCCTCATAGAACAACTGTGTCCTACAGCCCTTTTAGTTGTAATGCACTGTTATTATGCAGGTGCTCTCCTGGCATAATAGTAAGATGCAAAGGGGGTAGGCATTCTATTGACTGTAATCATATTATCTAATATTAGTCTGTTAATTGTCCTGTTTCTTGGCTGTGACAGTCTCAAGTGTTTCTAAGCTTTTTGCTTAGTCTTAGGTAAGAAAGAAAGGCTAGAAGGGGCCTGGAGTTGAGTGATTTACATTCCTCCATATTAAATAAAGCTCTGGTAAAGTGTGTTCTCTTGGAGTGGAAGCCTTTGTTAAAGAGAAAGCTGTATGAGCATTTAATAATGATTACTCTTCCCATCCACTGGCCAGAGCCAAGAGGGGATATCTCTCAGGTCTTCATTGTGAGAATCTAGTGAGATTCCTTGGGGTTCCTGGAGGTAAAACTCCTAAGAGTCTGGGAATCGTTCTAACACTGTTTCAACCCCAGGGTTTCTTACTCTTATGCTTGTCCCACAAATTAATCAAAATTTTCATTTAAGTCTGTGTATCAAAGTATCATTTCAGCAAGTGGTATCCAAGGAGTATCTACTTTCTGCTGGGTGTAACTTCATTTTAAAATGATTAAAAATGTTGAAATTGAGATGGTACTTACATAATTTGCCCAGGATCACTCTGATAGCCAACTGTACAGTTCATATTTGAATCCTATATGGATTATTGACTTCAAAGCTATTATTTTACCTTCTCCTTTATCAGTATCAGATTATAGATATATAAACAATTGATTTGGCATTGTGGTAAACAGTAGGGATAGTGGGTGGGAATCGAGTAAAAAAAATCAGATAATATTGCTCTCCATCATCTCATATGCCTTTTCCCTCAACACTCAAAATTCAATCAAATTTAAAAATAAAATTAAAACAAAATATTATTGCCTAGCCAATTAGGACAAATTCTGTGTATGTATAATCACATTCATCTTGCAAGCCCACCTTGCTTTTTCCTAATACATTATTATAGATTTTTCAATGAAACATTTATTCTTCATAACACCTCTTTGTCTTTTATCAATATATGGAGAAGAATTACTAGCATGTTATTTGTTAAGAATAAAAGTTGTATAAGTTCATTTTAGTTATGTCATGAAAAATGCTTTATTTTCTGCTTGTCTGGACTCTGGGTTGGAGTGAAACACAGTTAGTGGAAAAGAGGAATCTGTGCAGCAGGCTTTTCCACACTTTACAGATTGTTACAAAGTGATAATTAACAATGTGCTAAATACTAGGTGATAATGCTCAAGAGAATAAGGTGAAAATTAATTGTTTGAGATATGGTATCACTGGAATGGTTCATTTCCTTAAAAGCAATTGAAGCAGACAAATATTGACAGTCTCTAATTTTGAGGTATATAATACAGTGTCATCAGCTCAATTGATTTGAACCACTTCTAGCCATTACCATCATCTTTCATTCATACTTCTGTTCCTCCAACAAATATTTATTGAATATCAATGTTGTGCCTGATACTGTGATAGATGCTGAGGATAAAGCTGTAAACAATAGACACATGGTCTCTTCTCTCATGGGAATTTTACTGTATCAATTACTGTTACCATAAACATCATCATTTACATATTCTATATAACTGTCACCATCATTGTTACCATCATCGTTATTGACTCTAGGAACAAATTCTGTATTAACAGGAGAAATAAAAGAGGGAAAAACATTATGAGGAGACTATTATATTTCACAGGGTACTCTTTGTTTCTTCTCGTGCTCATTCTTATCTTTACAGTGCAAGTATCAAATGTGACTTTACAGAAAGACCTTTTTTGACCACCCCATTTAAAGTTGGCCATACCCTCAATTCGTCTCTATGTGTTGGACACTCAGGTTATACTTTCTAAATGAATGCATAACATAGACATGTTTGATCTCTTGCCATATCTCCAATGACCACTGTGATACATATGTCCAGAAATGGTCACCAGAGATACCAACCCATGAACTCAGGAATTGCACCAGGGTTTTATATACAACCAACTCCTTTACCCCATCCCTGTCCACATCTCCTTCAGTTTACAATTGTGTAACATGAAACTTTCCCTTGCTATTTCAAGGTGGGTATGTTACTCTGATGGTGCTGGTCCTACTAGTGATGACTCTCTACTACTATCCACCCAGGACTTAGCAGCAAGGACTTGCCTGATCAGTCCTGAGCTCCTATGTGTTAGAAGAGGGGAAATGAACAATATCATCCATTATACTGGTGTGTATTATGAAGAGCTAAATTAGAGTGACCATAGTGGGAACTGAAAGAAGGAGATGAATCAAAATGACAAAATAGAACATTCCAATTTACCAAAAGAGATGAGCTGAAAATGTTGCAGATACTATGTGAGAAACAGAAGAATATGTTGCCATTCACTGTGATAACTCAGGAGGAATAGCAGAACAAATGGAGGAGATGGTCAGTTCCCCTGTTCATATGTGGATAATGCTGCCATTTGTTGGAAAAGTTAGCTTGAGAATAGAAAGATATGGATATACAGAAATTTTAAGCAGTGATAGTTAAAACAATGCTTCTGCAATTCACTGGAACTGGGAGCAAAAAAAACGAAGGTGACGATTGTTGCCGTTGTAGAAATATTGAGGACAAGAGATCAAGCAGTCCACTTTAAAGACCCGTGTTAGCCTTTTATAATAATTCAGTTATAGCACGCACTATCTATCTAATGTATCAGTGCATCCATCTATCCATCCATACATCTATCCATATACCTTGCATCCATCCATCCTTCTTCCCTCTATGTTCTGATTCACCATATAGAGAAGAGAAGGAAAGGAAATTGATAATATGAAGCAATTTTTAAATTTAATGATAGGAGAAAAGACGAAGGGTAGGAACTTGGGGGAATGAGGTAATAAGATAGAATTATTGTCAGAGAGATGGAGGGGCAGCTAGCAAGAAAGTCATGATAACACTGGAAGGATATGGATGCAAGAGGAAAAATAGTGTCAAATATGCGGTATGGGTCAGAGACAAAGATAGTCAAGATTTTTCCGATTCAGAATGAATAACATTTTTGGTGAGTTTAGTTCAAATAGTCATGGGCAATCTCTAGGGGTGAGGGCAGACTCCAGCAGATCAGCAAGTGTAAGTGAGGGTACAGAATGTTTTATGAAAAGCAAAATGTGCTTCTGGGAAATGACATGCTAAACACCTTAAAAATTTGTGTTCACTTAGTTTTGAAAGAGCTTCCCCAGATAATTCCTATGCGGTCTCTCCTTTTTCTAATCAGCTCTCTGTTAACTGTTCTTCCCCCTCAGAGAGGGCTGTTTTGACCACCTGTGCCTGTTTTCCTCTCCAGACTCATTCTCTGTTCTTCTCTATCCTGTCCTGAATTATACCAGGCTAGGTCATATTTACAGCACTGATGAACTTCCTTGACATTTTATTTCTAATAGGGATTGTCTGTTGGAGAAAGGCATGTTAGTTTGGGGTACTTATTCCTCTGTTGTTGGGGGAGTCACCACTAAAGTTCACAGTCCATTGCATGTGGTTCTTTTTACACACTTTCTACTCTATATTCTATTCCAGACTCCTTCAGTCCTTCTTCCAGGCTGGTAAGGCAGACAGCCTGTACCTTCCCCAGAGGCATGAAACCACCGTGGGCTTTTCCCAACATCCTGTCCATACCTTTAAAAATAGTCCCTTTATTAAATTACCTTTAATTATCTTAACTTAAATGTGCCGTCTGGGTCCTGTAAGAACCCTCAGCAATATGCAATTCTGTATAAAATAGAGGCCCCATAACTCTTACTCCATTACACGGCTTTATTTTCCTTCAGAGTAGTTATCACCATTTAGCATGGCTGTATATTTATTTGTTTACTACATTGCTTATTAAAATGTAAAATCCTCAAGTTAATGGACTATGTCTATTCTGTTTACTATTATATCCTGTCATCTAGAGCAATGCTTGCCATATAGGTCATATGCACTCACACACACACGCGTGCACACACACACACGATAGATATACAAATCATACACCATATTTTTCATAACATTGCCATTTAGCTTTATTTTTCATCTCTTCCTTCAATATACTTAGAATGAGAAACATGTTCTTTTCATATACTAAGTTGTTCATACTATCACAAGAACTAATAATTATACCCTGAAATTTTTAAACCCTAAAAGTTTCAAATTTCAGAAAATGACATTTAAAACTACAATCATTTGTGTGTGTGTGTGTGTGTGTGTGTGTGTGATAGAGAGAGAGAGAGAGAGAGAGAGAGAGAGAGAGAGAGAGAGAGAGAGAAAGAGAAAGAGAAAGAGAAAGAGAAAGAGAAAGAGAAAGAGAAAGAGAAAGTCTGGGATGGCTATTCCAAAATTATTTTACTTCATATACTTGTAAGAACAGGTTTTCTATTTACCTACCACTATTTCAAAGTTTTGAAATTGACTGAATGAAACAATTTTCAGGGAGTACTTAAATTCCAAAGGGAAACTGGAAGAGAGATTATAGTAAAAGAGGAAAATAATATGTCCATCTGTATTTCCATTTAACAGAACCTTGTAAAAATTACTGTTTGAAACCCTTTTATATTTGCCAACATTCCAGAGAATATTCAGTTTGCCAAAAAAAATATAACCGCATCTTTTAAAATTTTAAGCAGTATGGTGTGTTTAACTATGAGCTATTTTTGAGTATTTGAGCCTCCCATATACATTTTTAATTTTGATTGCTCCAGTGAGCCATGAAGCTATTTGCTAGAGATATACTTCAGAATGGAACTACCAACACAGTTAACTCACCACTTATCCTTGCTCACTACATAATTACATGTAAGATAGCCTTTAAAAATATGCTGCTCTTTTAAAAGAAATAGTACGTGATAGAATAAAGTGTATGGCACAGATTCATAATAATCTCTATAGCATTCCTCCTATGATTGTAATTGTAGTAAGGAAATTACAACACCTTGTAAGAGTTCTTTAATGTACAAAGGTTTTCATCTCAGTCATCAGTTTATACTAACAGTGAAGTAGTGGATAGTATTATTTCTAATTTCATTTTGAAAACCTGAGTAATGAAGCAGTTAAGAGGCTTATTATTATCCAGGCAGCATTTAAGCTAAAATACAGACTGTCATAAGGTCCTACTTATAAGAAATTGTACTGAATCTTCTCCCACTAAAACTCCGTGACCTTGGGCAGATTGTTTACATTTTCTAATTCTTAGTTTTTTTCAGCTATAAAACTGTTATTAGTAACATTTGGGTTATATTTTGACAAAGTTATATCATATGAACTAACAAACTGATACATGATAATAATTGTGGTTTTATTATTTTGCTCTTATTCTAATTACAAATTCTGTGATTTAGATTTGAATTGTATTTGGAATAAAAATATTTGTCCTATAGAAATGCAAATAATTCATGATTCAGTTTCTTCCTAAAAAATCTATTTTTATTAAGATATTTATGGGGATAAAATCATTGGCATTTATGGAGATAAAAGTTCAATGGTCATGCACCTTCAGTGGCAGACGTCAGTATGCTTCTGTGTAATTATCACATCGCCAAATCCACTGCAAGGAGGCAATGCAGATGACCCTTTGTTTCCATCCTGCAAGAGGAGAAAATTGTCCTGGACTCAGAGAGCATTAGCTTTTAAATCCTATTTTTTTCCATCTACTTTCTTGTTTCTTTCAGTAAAATAATCTAACTTTCTAGCAGCTCAGCTCCTTAATTTATAAAATAGGCACAATAATATGTGTTATTTCATGTGTACAAGAAGAGTTGCATGATTGAATCTTTTTATTAGTCAAGTTGGTCTAGGTTATACAGGTTTCCATGTAACCCCAAGTGCCAGTGTCACATCATAACAAATGATTTGATCATGCAACATTAACCGTTGGTCTAGGTGATTCCCCAGACCAGCTGTCTTCTGTGTGTCAACTCAGCATCTATGGCAGCTTCTACCTGACTGCATGCTTCCACAAATGTTGTAGAGGAAGCATGGTTTGGAAAGTTAAGTACCAACAGTTAAATGTCTCCATCTGGAAATAATGTATGTAATTTGTGCTTTATTACAGCTAGGTAGGAGGTGTAACTTCTACTGTACTATACCACTGCAGGCTGATAATCATAGATAATGATATAGTTTTGAATGGCCACAAGGAAGATATTGAATATTTCCAACACAAAGAGATGACAAATATTTGAGATGATTACTCTGATCACTGTAAATATGGATCAAAATATCACTTTATACTCCATAAATATGTGATGATTAAATATCATTTATGAAAAGCAATCACATGCCCATCACATGATTTTGAGTAGAGAAAACTAAGCCCTCTTCCTGGACTCAAATGTAGATGAAAACTTTATATTGCTGAACAGCAGTGTTACCTGCCACAATAGAGATCATAGTTGCCAAGGAGAGTGTAGCTGAAGAATATAAAACCATTAAACTCCACATCAATGTAGATCACAAATCAGTTTCCTGTATACAAACAGGACATGACTTTAAGTCAAGTGAGTTCTTGGCTGTAATAGGTTATTCTTAAAATGGAATATGTGGCTTTCTCACTATAAGAGAGAACTAGAAAATTCCTGTGGTATCATAAAACAAGTCTCAAGGCTGAAAAAACAATACTGCTCAAAGAGGCAAACCTTAGAACTGGAGAGGATTCTTATATGAAAGCTGTAGTGACCATTTTGCAGTTTGTTCTGAAAGACAGAAATAACAAATTCTAAAACTTGTTTTTGCATGGATATGTACAGATACCACAGCATGGATTACAAATGAAGGTTCCAAACATTAAGCAATTGCAGTATGAGAGATGGAGAAATTTCTGCAATTGTCATTTTCAGCCCAGAATAATAAAATAAAGTTTGAATTTAGATACTTTATTGTTTTAATTATCCTTGCTCAATTATTTTTCTTGCATTCATAAAGTCTGGAGATAAAGAACCTCTGAAGTCCCTGTTTCCAATGGCTGTATGGAATAGATTGAAGCAGATGCTGTTGGATTCCCAACTGAGTCTTCTTTCTTTATTAAGATATTGTTTCCATTTGGAATTGCTGCTAGTGTCTAAAACGCATACTCCCATTTATTAGAATACTGTCCTTGGCCAACAGGAGGCAGCACACACAGAGATGTCTGGGATACCGGGAGGACCCACTTCTCTGAGGCATCCTGCAGTCAAACAGTGACTGATGGAATATCACTCTCTTGCCGTCTTTCCTTGAGGTGGGACTTCTGTGATACAAACTTATGCTCTAAAGTTTCCTGTGATGTGAGGTTGAGGCTGAATTCTGTATATCACACCCCTCCTAGGTTGTTTTTCCATCTTCACCTCTTCTCTCATTCCCTACAGATTTCTCTTGTGAACCCATTTCAACAAATCACTTTCACAAGAAACCCTGTCTCAGGCTCTGCTTCAAGGCCTGACCTAAGATCTTGGATACAGTCAACTTAATTAGTGCTGTCAATATTCCAGTTCCTAGAACCAGTCAAGGGCTATACTTAGAGAAAACAATCTTTACAAGCTTATTTCTGCACGGGTTGGCTATGCATTCCACAAACAAGACAACACAAGCACACACTAGAAAGGCTTAAAACAATATCCTCTACCCTGGGGCTCTGCATTGAACCACAGAATATTGCTATACACTCCACCAACAGGATATTTTGAGTCAGTATCATAGATAATGTGATATTATTACTGTATTCACTTGGCTGCTAACATAAAAATTGCACTGGACTTTGAGAGGTAGACAACACAATTAAATTTTCTTTGATAATACAAGCATTGCTGACCTCTGAGATCACTGGGCTAGAAACTCTAAAAAAAATCCTGGTAGAGTTTATTGAAACACAATGGAGTTCATAGTTCTGCTATAATATCCTTATTAAAGTCATAGGTACAATATGTCAAGCTCTGGACACCACATTCAAAGGGAAAATCTAGGGTAGTTGCCCATAGACAATCTGGTGTTCAGGGAAAAAGGATTAGAGTTTTGGGGCATTGTGATGTAAACATGTGTCACAAGAACTGAAAAGTTTTATGAATATATCCTCAACATTTCCATTATGACTAATTACTACTTAGTAGCAATACTTTGAAATTGTATGCAAGTACTGATTTGCAAGTCATCTAAATTAACTGCTGTGAAATACATATTTTCTAATTAAAGTAATTTGTTATTTAAATATAAATTTCACAAATTATTGGATTGTGAGAAAATGTCTTTATAAAATTATATTTCTTCTAAAAAGTTTAAGCAAATGCAAGAACTTCAGGTAACATTTAGTTGCTTTAAGAAAATGAATATTATTCTCCAATGAAACACTTATAATAAAATATATTTTTAAAAAACAGGTACAATTAAGTAGGAGCAAACTCTTGGTTTGTAAATATCACACTGTAGCCTGTAAGTATACACCATTATTATTTATTAATGAAGAGATAAATTTAAAAGCCCAGAGCAGGCCCAAAAAACCAACTGAAAAAAACAGCCAACCAAACAAAAACCCCACAAAACAAAACAGAGACGTCAAAAATTTCCAAAGGACTGAGACCCTCGTGGTGGTATTTTTGCTGGTGTTGGAGCATCTAAGTATCATTATAACATCCAGCATCATTCTGAGATAAATGTTATGTCTTCAGACCCTCACACATGTAGCTGGAGGTGCTTATGAGCATGGAGAGTTCCAGGCTCTACCCAGACGAGCAATGTCAAAATCTCAGGAATCCAGGTTCACTTTTAAAATCACTGTAATGCTTTCCAAACTCAGACTGTTTCTAGTGATATTGTTAGGGTACTCATGAAGAGCAATCAATCCACTTCTTGTCTTTTCACAATCTTAAATATAGAAAATCTTTTTTCCCAATTGCCGCAGTTGCCAATGGTGGCAACATATCTTACTGTATTTCATACTAACCTAAAGAAATCACTCAACATCATTATGAGTTATCACGCTATCTCACCACCACCTCTCGAATTTAGAACTTTCAATATTAATGAAAGTATACATAGCAGATTTAAAATATCTCAAAAGAATGTAGATGATGAGGTGATGGATGCAGCAAACCATCATGGCACATGTATACCTACGTAACAAATCTGCACATTCTCCACAAGTACCCCAGAACTTAAAATAATAATAAATATCTTAAAAGAAAAGGTACAATCATATTGCCAATAACTGCTGGTGATAGTGTTTATATTTAGATCTGATAAAGAATCTGCCTCACTCCAAGTAGTTGGTATACATGGAATGTGATGTGATATTTTGTTTTCCATCTGATTAAATCCTGGAGAAGATAGGGCCAGGGTGGAAAGACATAAAGCTCTGGATTCTGACACATCTATCTTTGAGAACTGGCTCTGCTATTTTCTGTCTGATTTTGGACAAGTGATTTTGCTTCTCTATGCCTTAAAATAAATACTGTTTAGTAATTTAGAATAATGCTTAATTTATCTGCAGGACAAATGGGAGAATTTAGTAAGAGAATAACAATAGCTAACACATACACAGTGCTGATTATGTGCCAGCTCCTATTCTGAATGCATGAGAATGATTATAGAAAGGACATATAGTTATATATGTTATCACATTTAATCCTTCTAGAAGCCTGTTTGATACTCTCATTATCTATTGCATTTTGTAGAAGAGGAAACTGAGTCATACAGAGTTAAACTACTTTCACAAGGAGAAACAGAAAATGATTTCAAGGTCCTAGTTCTGATACTAAGAAGTCCAATTCCAGAAGAAAAATAAAAAACTCTGGATACCGAACTATATTCATTTTTGGTGTTATTTCCATGAATTAATTGACAGAGTACACTGTGCACATCATGAGAAATAAATAATTTTAAGCTACCTGGCTTTGTCCCTTATCTTTTTGGGATAAACTGAACCACTAAAGACGGGTCAATTTTGTTGGTCTATTTATAAATTTTGTTTGTCTATTAACTGGCAATACTAATTCTAAACCTTTATTCCAAATTATTATCTTAATGACAGCCTATACTTCTTTTTCATAAACTTGTCAAGTAATGCAGTAAACAAATGCCTGTCTCACAAGCAGCCCTTAGGTATGTTATGTAATTTTGGGGAAATGTAATAAACGTGGGCTATAGAGAGGGTTGGCTATGTTTTACCAGCACAAACTTACATACAAATGCAAAGTTTGCATTTGAACCCCACAAACGAGGAATATAAAAACAATATTAAAGATAGATAATCACTGAAGTAGTGTATGCTTAAAATTCAAGCTTTCCAATGCGTTTTGTTTTTCATACGAGCACTGCTGATCCAGCATTTGTTACGCCAATTGACTATCCTGAGACCCAGGATAGACATTATGTGGAGCATTTGACAATTCAAGTAAAAGATAATCTGATTTTTTTCTCCCAAACTATTTAATAATAAATGAGTTTTAAAATTTAAATCAAAACAGTGGATTTCTCACAGTACATTATTGATAAGGCGCACTTATTCTAACAACATTTTCAAAGAACAATGTATTATTTACTGCCTTTACTAATAAAAATTCTAACAGAAATGAAAATATTAAACTAGAAAATAATGATCACACAGGCCTGAGTATATTAAACATTCCGGAGGGCACTTTACTTGGAAATTTCAGTTGAGAAAGTATGTAACATGATTTATTCCTCAAATTCCCTAAAATAATATTTTTTAACATTGGTCAGGAAAATACAAGTTTCTTATAATGGTGCAAGTTTTATAGCCATACTCTAAAACATGCAATAACTATTCCATGTGGGTTTTCTTACATAATGCCGACCTGAGTAAGCAACATGAGAAAGTGACAAGGATCTCTTCACAGTAATAAAGATACTACTTTAAAGAATTATTTCAGAGTTAGATTTTTTCCCTGCGATTTTTTTTTCCTGGAGTGTTTTGCTTCTTTTATTTTAAATTCCATAGCTAAAAATTTCAAGATTCATAAAAATACGCTGACTGGAATTGTTTATTGAATGAATAAATGAATGCATGAATGATTGTAGAAAGGACAAAACAATGGAGAGCTTCCCAGTGAACTCAAAAATTATAACCAAAGATAAAAACGTAGTATCATTATAGTAATTTTTTTGAGTCTCTGATATGTGGTGGTCTATTTGCTTAAAATAGCCCATTTTAAAACTTTAATTTTAAATTGAAATTGTATTACGGTAATTATAGATTTATATGTTGGGTAAGAAATAGTAAAGAAGGGCCAGGGTGTACCATTTTACATTCCCACTAGCCATGCACATGTAATTCAGTTTTCTCGCATCCACATCAACAATTATTTGCCACTATTATATATTTTAAGCATGGAAGTAGTGATACGTAATTGCATTAATTTGCATTTTTCAGACGGCTGTTGATGTCAAACATTTTTATATGATTATTTGCCATCTATTTTTTTATTAAATGTCTGTTCATGTATTTTGCCCATTTGCTAAGTGGATTGTTTTTCTGTTGTTTTTAGGACTATATATATATTTCTAACATATAGCTGTATGTGTGTATATATAGAGATTGGGAGACTATACACACACAATTTTTTTTCTCCCATCTATACACACACACACACGCACACACATTCTCCCAATCTTTAGGTTCTTTTTTGATCTTCATATGGACTTCTCACAAAGTAAACTAAAATAATAAATTTGATGAGGTCCAGTACATCAACTGTCATTTTCATTTGGAACCCTTTACTTCCCCATTTTTAAATATCTTTGTATTGAGTATCAATGTATGCAACGGTGTCACAATATCTGCTTCATAAGCAAATATAATTTTTTCCTCAATGTTTTCATTGAGGAAAAAATAGTCTGTTATGTACCCATATTATTATCTGTATCTTCATTATTCCTAATGCTCCAAAGCTATTTCATTATTTGTTTTTGAAGACTCTATAAGGGTAGGTCTGCTAGCAACAAAATAGTCTCATTTTTCCATCTGAGATTTTCTTCATGTCCGATTCATTCCTGAACAGTTTTGTCAGAAATGAAATCTGTGATTGACAGTTCTTTTCCTTTACCACTTGAGAAAATGTTGTGCCACTCCTTCTGGCCTTAAGGCTTTAGATGAGAAATCCACTACTGACATTTAAAATGGTGTTCCCTAGAGGTAATATATTGTTTCTCTTTGGCTACTTTCAAAAGACACTTTGTCTTTAATTCAAAAGTTTAATTATGGCCGGGCGAGGTGGCTCACGCCTATAATCCCAGCACTTTGGGAGGTCGAGCGGGGTGGATGATGAGGTCAAGAGATAGAGACTATCCTGGTCAACAAGGTGAAACCCCGTCTCTATTAAAAATTCAAAAATTAGCTGGGCATGGTGGTGCGCGCCAATAGTCCCAGCTACTCGGGAGGCTGAGGCAGGACAATTGCCTAACCCTGGCGGCAGACGTTGCGGTGAGCCGAGATCTCGCGATTGCACTCCAGTCTGGGTAAGAAGAGGGAAACTCCGTCTCCAAAAAAAAAAAAAAAAAAAAAGTTTAATTATTGCTTGCTATAGGGTAAGTTTGTTTGAGTTTATTCTGTTTGGGATTTCCTCAGCTTCTCAGACCTACATGACAGTGTTTCTAACACATTTGGGAAGTTTTCAGTGATTATGTCATCAAATATTCTTTCAGCCTCACTTTTTCTTCTCTCCTCTTGATGCTCCAATAATATGAATATTGGATGTTGTGGTATTGTTCCAGAGGCCTCTGAGGCTCTGGTCATTTTTTTTCCCCAGTATGTTTTCTCTCTGCTGCTCAGATTTGGTTAAATTGTGCTGATATGCCATCAAGTTTGCTGTTTCTTTCATATATTGTCCTCATGCTACTCTTAAGCCCATTCAGTAAGTTTTCTTGTTTCTGTTACTAACTTTAATTTTATTGTATTTTACAGCTTTTAAATTTTGATTTGGTTTATTTGCATACAATTTTTCTGTTATTTTCTATTTTCTTCATTTGTTCTAAGACACTTTGTATATAATTATTGAAATATTTTTATAATAATGGCTTTAAAATTCTCATAAGATAATTTCAGCATTTGATTCATATGGGTATTCACATCAGTTTATTATTCTTTCTCATTCGAGTGGTTTTCTTGGTACTTGATATGATGAGTGGATTTCCATTATATCCTTGACATTTTATCTATTACGTTTTCAAATTGTGGGTTCTATTTAAATGTTTGACTTAATAGGCAAACTCCCTCTTCATGTTTAGCATGTAAATCTTGATGTGCCTTTGTGGTCTGTGGTTCCAATGGCAGTTTAATTTTCAGAGCCTTTGTGATGTTATGTCCCCTTAGCATTTTCCCCCTGAGAAGCTGCCTGTTGTCTCAGGCCCTCTAAATGAAAGAGCAACTGCCGACAGGCAGATGGTGCTGTTAGTCACTGACTGTTTTTCTCCAAGCACTCCAGTGCCTCTAGACAGGGGCTGAGTTTTCCAGGCCTAGCCTCCTGCTGTGGCTGGGTCCTTTTTTTGGTTGTACCCAAGCCCCAGTGTTTCTAGTCTGGGGTAGGACAGAGAACCTCAGGACTGTGAGGGTAAGGGAGATCCCAAATTGAATTGCTTATTGTAATTGAGTCCCCTTTGCTGATTCTACCTACCTGTCCCTGTATTTCTCACTGGGGAAGAGGAGTCTCAGGTAACATTGAGTAGAAGAATGCTTTTGCTAGACACCTATTTTTAGCAAAGCTTCTGATGAATCCTCCTTGATGGTGGTATTGGTGTTGAGCTCATCTAATGTTGTCCTAAGAACTCCTGTCCTTTCAGGAGTTGAATGAACCTTCCTGGTCCAGCTTCTATGGCTAGGCAGATAGTCAAGAAATGGCACATCTAAGTAGACTTCTTCTATTGCATGGGGAGGGGGACTTAGCGTATCTTGCTACTGGGCTGTTCTTTTAGTCCTGGGTTCCAAACCTTTTACCTTCTTATCATATTTGCAGCCTTCCTTTTGTTATTTCCCCTATTATTTCCAGTACTTATGATGTGATCAACAAGGAGAAATAGGTCCACGCCATCCTTCAGGGCCTGAACTGCAAGGCCCTAAAATATTCATTTACACTAATAAAATGAAGATAGATATTCATTGTCTCTATTTGTCAGTGGGAAAAACTAAGGTACAGCACCTTGGGTAACTTGTTCAAGGTCAGGGAGTAAGCGACAGTAGAAATATCAAGCTTCATCTATCAGGACTAAAAATAAAAGCTCTTTAATTTGTCTCTTTCTCTGCATGTGGAACCAGTGTAATAAATAGGAAAGCAACAGAAATAAAAAATCAAAAAAGCACAAGTTCTGAGAAACAATTCTTTACCTAATATCATTTATTTGAGGGGGAAAAGTATATGTGTTCATCAATTGTGTCATAGCAAACATAGAAGCAAAGAAGATAAACAAAAAACAAAGACCTCTGACAAATGCCAGACAAAGACCACAAGGACAGCTGTAGTGTGCACAGGATGTTCTCATAAAAGAAAAGCAGAATTCTGAAGGGCAGGTGTTGTCTTGGCAAAATGACCGGTTCAATTCTGTGGCTGGCTCCTTGGCCCACCATGTCCAAACCTGATTTCAGGAGGACTAGCACTAAAAAACAGGAGAAGCACATTTGGCTTGGGAGTTGGCCAGAGAGCAATGATAGCTGAGTTGATTTTAAACTGTCTTCCCAGCTAGGGAAGATTAAAAATGACTAACTCCTTTTCTCTGTCTTTCTCTGCTAGATATTTCAGATGCAGGCAGGAGGGCAGTCTGGAACTGACGACACCAGCAGTAATTACTGAGGAAACACTCTGTAAGGATAGGCTTTGTTTTGTTTTGTTGTCTTCAAATACCAAAGGCAAATAATGAAGTGTTTACGAGAAGTGAAAGATCATCTTTCACTCGTGTTCATGTTAATGAATTCCTGAATAAGTCAAAGAGATAGTCTAAGCTATTGAGTAAATATGAACAAGCTCCAAATACAGAACCCAGAAAAATGGAGGTGGCAGTGCAGTGAACAGGAGAGGAGGGTGTGAGAGTTGAGGGAGGCCAAGGAGGATGGGGTAAGGCAATTTCAGCTCTTTCACGTGTCCTGGTATGTGAGAAGTAAAAAGCGCAGAAGCAATTTTTGTTTTCTTCAGGTTTTTTTTCTTAATGAAAAGGGAATTTTATAAAACGACATGGAGGAATTGACTTGCAGATTTTTATCTAGGGAGTTTCCAAGAAGGGATGGATGTTTGCCAATGTGACAGAAAGCGCTTAGCAATTCTTTCCTTCCTAAAACTGGATTTGACACAAACTCTGCTCACACAAGGCAAATGCATCTAATAGGCAGTGTTTTTGCTCCAAGGCAATTATCTGTCTGGTGCAACAACACATGAATTTTGTAATGGGAAGGGGAGAAGAATATCTCCTATTTATTGAACACTTACTGTGACTAGACATTGAACAAGATACTGTATCTACAAAATATTTCACAACACTGTTCTGCAGTAGGATTACACAATTATCTGATGAGCAAATATCTAATTAAAGAGATTTAATAAGTTGCCTAAAGTAGCATAGCTAATAGTAATATAGCTGACATTAGAACCTAGAACTAGAACGTTTTCATTCAATATTTGTATTTACAAAAATTTTTTTATTTATTCACAAATACATTGAGTGAAAAAGTATTTTCTGTTTCATTTAAAATCTCAGAGCCCTTATATGCCAGTATGAATTACATGCATTAGAAGAAGGGAAGGTGCAGTGGCTCATGCCTGTAATCCCAACACTTTGGGGCCCAAGATGGCAGAGTCACTTGAGGCCAGGAGTGCGACACCTGTGAGATCCCCATCAAACAGAACGTTTATATTGGGAATATCTTCTTGTGATTCCAAAGGCTTCTGTGTGGACATGGTTTGTTTCTGGCACTGTGCTAGGCATGAGACTATGACTGCCCCTTCTGAGCTAACAGACACGCAGCAGTGCTGTGAATACAATCATGATCAAGTTATCATGACCACATCCAAGGGGATCATCAGGTAGATAGATAATTATTATATTTATACTTAGACTCCTGTCTTTACAATGTTTAAAAAATTACCCAGGCATGATCATGCATTATCTGTAGTCCTAGGTACCGAGGACACTGAGGTAGGAGGATCTCTTGAGCCTGTGAAGGAGGTAAAGGCTGCAGTGTATTGTGATTGAGTCACTGCAGTTTAGCTGAGGCAAGAGAGATAATGTCTCAAAAAGCAAAAAAAAAAAAAAAAAGAAAAGCAAAAAGGAGGAAATTTTTAGAAAATGATAATGAGTAAGTAAGTAGACTGGGATACTTTCCCCAGGAGCACTTGTAGTTTCAGAAATTAAATTATGGAATTTCAGGTTTAAATACTTCATACTAATTAGTCCCATCTCATTGAGCTATTTCCTCTCATCAGGGTATTTCTTTCTGCAATTTTTTTTCGTGTTTGTAAGCCTTCTTTAGAGTTTTAAAAACACATTTACATCCATCTTTTTGTTTTCATTTCACAAAGCATAGAAGAGACTAGACTGCTTGTCCCCATTTCAAAGATGAGAAAACAGTCTCAAGAAAGTCGAAGTTTAAAGTCACAGCATTCTTCAGGAATTATTTCTAAACTCAGCATAAAAGAAGTGATTTTGATGTTATAGTCATAGTATTATCTGTCTTTTCATTGGACAGCTCTCGCAGAGTAGATACAATAGGAAAAATGAAGTCCCAGAAATCTACATTTTATTTTTGAGACAGAGTCTTGCCCTGTGGCCCAGGCTGCTCATATCAACCCATCATCTAGATTTTAAGCTATGACTGCCCCTACTGAGCTAATAGACATGCAGCAGTGTTGTGAATACAAACATGATCATGCATTAGGTAATTGATTGTTTTAGTCTCATGCATTAGGTAATTGATTGTTCTAATGCTCTCCCTCCCCTTGCCCCTCACCCCCAGACAGATCCCAATGTGTGATGTTCCCTTCCCTGAGTCTCATGTGTGCAACTCCCACTTATGAACAAGAACATATGGTGTTTGGTTTTCTGTTCCTGTGTTAGTTTGCCAAGAATAATGGCTTCCAGCTTCATCCATGTCCCTTCAAAGGACATTGAACTCATTCTTTTTTAAGGCTGCAAAGTATTCCAAGGTATATATGTGCCACATTTTCTTTATCCAGTCTATCATTGATGGGCATTTGGGTTGGCTCCAAGTCTTTGCTATTGGAAATAGTGCTACAATAAACATATATGTGCATGTGTCTTTATAGAACAATTTATAGTCCTTTGGGCATATACACAGAAATGGGATTGCTTGTTCAAATGATATTTTTGAAGGAACCCATCTTCTTGATTTGTTCTTCATACCTTCTGCTTTCCATTTTGCACTGATTCTGAAGTCAAGCAAATTATGACAAAACTATTTTTCACTGCTTTTCTTCTCTTCCAGTCTTTCACATGTCCTCTTTGGCCTGCTTTCTCTCTATCACTTTCTATGCATCTTTAAAAACAGTAACTTGTATCTATATGTGTTACTGGAAAGGTAGAGTTTGAACAGAGGAAGTAGGGGCATAGAGTTTGTAACCTCTTTTGTAGTTAGTTTTTCACTGAGAGTGTAAACTGCATTTTCAAAAGAGAAAGTGTGGATAATACTAATAGTTCCTGAACTGTTGGTCCTCAGGCAATGTGTTTAATTCCCGTAAGCCTCAGTTTCTACATCTGCCATATAGGACTTGTAATTAGCATTCACCTGGCATGCAGATGGTGCTCACTAGGCTCCCATGAGGCTTAATTTCACTGAGATATTATTAGACAATGGAAGAATGCACCTTAAATTCAAAATACTAGAGCCATTATTCTTTTAAATTTGTGAAGCATAGTTAATAACCAATCACCTTTTGTATAAAATCATTAAAGGCACTCTGAAAGTGCAAATACGTTTTTGATTTGAGGAACATTTTGATGTATGTCATGAATTGATTTATAGTCAATAAGATCATAAAAGGACCTTTATCTACATTAAGGTACTCTGTTAAAAAGTGAAACAAAACATACCCAGAGAGATCTGCTAACTTGCTCAAGGCGAAACATTACTCAGTGGAAAAACTAAAAGCAGACTGTGTAATGGTAGGCTCTGAAACCAGACTAGAAAGCATGATTCCCTGAAGTTTCAAGGAAGGACAGGAATATTAATGACAAAAGAGTGATTAGTAGTTAATACTTACTGATCACTAATAATTGGTAAGGTACTGTTTTAAGTGATCTATGTGTAAAAGCTTGATGAGTATTTTAAACTTGGCAAATCAATAGGAGTTTGTCCCTATATTACTGGAGACCAAACAATCTAGAGTTTTGTATTAGATGCATCTAATTCCTTCTAGGCTAGAAATTGACTATATGTTAACAATTTTTCATTAAGATGATATCTATAAAAATTATACTGCTTTCATACAGCAAAAAGAAAATTACTTAATTATGTTTTTACCCTTTTAAAAGTATCTGATTATTTTTTGGTCAACTAACTCTATTATAAACACATCTTCTATCAGCAGATTTCTAATTTATTTATTTCTAATTACATAATAATACGCAACATTTGCTGTTAAGCTCTGTGCATCTGAGCCAAATGGATTTTCTTAAATATAGACAAAGCAAAGAAATTGGAGCACTTGCCATTTTTATTATTGAGCTCTGAAAACAATTTCAGCATGCTGTACAGAGTTCCCTGCATAATTAATTTTAAATGGGAAGGGCATTCTGCCTTTGGTTACATTGCTGATTATTTTTAAATGTATATGGCATTGCTGCCATTCACAGTAATTACCTGTCAAAGATTTCTGCCTTACTCTATATTCCATTTTGGCATCAAGATGTACCTACTACTATTTTTAACATAAAATGCCTATCTGTATAATTGTTTAGCATACACGCAATCAGAAAATATTGTATTGACTAAGAACTTTCTAAATGGACACATTTATCTTCATTAATATCAAATCATGTCACATTTTATTTACAGGGATAATAGGACATGGATGGATGCCTGTTTCAGTTAAAAGTACAATATATTTCTATGTGTTTATTGGTGGTGAAGATGTTAATGGGCATCGTAACAAGGGAAATTTTACATGACTTGGGAAATCTACGTGACATAAGAAAAAGTTAATTTCAGCCTTGCCTCATTAGTCAGATCTTCCGCCAGCTAAAAATTGTCACCTCAGTATATTGTGCTTTCTGCTGTGCAGTACTAATAAAGATACTGACATACAAAACAGAAGTAATTGGGCTTGGTTCTAGGAGGAGGGGGGATAGAATGTACAGGAATAAATGTGTTTATATCTGACCTTTCGGAAGAATCGCTCAAGGCACGAGGGGGCAGTGCCTGTCATTGCTAATGGAGACTGTGGATTCAAGACTGTTCAAACAGTCTTGCATGTTTGAAAGGAACTACAGATGTTTGTACATGCAGGCTTTCACAATGAAGAAATGCCAGGCATGACCTGGCATCTGTATAAACCAAATGCTGATGTGTGGAAATATACTTTGGGTAGGTAGCTTCATCATTACCTCAAAGCCTTTACAGGTACAAACATTACAAAAGACCTGGCTGTAACTCAAAAGGGATGAAGGTGTTGGGCGATTTTGAAGCAACAGTTTACATAGAACACTTTTACAAGCATGGATTCATTTGTTCCCATCTCAAAATGGGAGGTCAATATTATTATTCACAATATCTAAATGAGGTACAGATTTCAGAGATAGTAAGTTCCTTCTTTACATCGCATAGCTGTTATTTGCATAAACATAAATTTGAATCCTTGGACTCAAAAAAT
Source organism: Leontopithecus rosalia (assembly GCA_028533165.1). Lineage (NCBI taxonomy): Eukaryota > Metazoa > Chordata > Mammalia > Primates > Cebidae > Leontopithecus > Leontopithecus rosalia. The sequence goes on along the minus strand of CM052654.1, from coordinate 24,867,402 downwards.
ATTTTAGATGAACAGTTTTCATACAACTCTACTGAGGTGTAATTTTCATGTAATAAAATTCACACATCCGAAGTGTGTAGTCCAGTGAGTTTTGGCAAATATATGCATAATAAAACCACCACCATAATTAACACTTAGAATATTTCCATCAACACAAAATGTTTTATCATATCCCTTTGCAGACAGTTTCTTCACATGCCTCAGACTCAGGCAATCAAGATTTTTTTATCCATGGACATATGACTTTGAGATTGTCATATGAATAGAATTATACACAAATAATCTTTTGTAGCCTCTTTTTCTTCAATGCATTGAGATTCCCCAAATATCAATACATACTGTGTCATGCATCAACACTTGGTTCATGTTTATTGGTGATGATCTGTGTTATATATATATATCCCAATTTGTCTATGAACCAGCTGCTAGATGCTTGGGTTTTTAGGTTTTGGCTACTATGAATAATGCTTAATAACTATTATGTACATGTGTTAGTGTGAACACGATCTCCTTGGGACGTAAATCTCTAGAAATGCTGGAACATAAGGTAGGTGTACAGAACTTAGGACCTTGACATTAAGATTATCAGACTTAACCTTTTAAATATTAAAGGTATAAATTTCCCTCAAACACAGCATAAGCTGCAGCTATCACATTTTGATAATATATGAATTTATTTTAATTGGATTTGACTTATCTTTTAATGTCTCGCGTGAAATCTTCATTTACCTATTTGTTTAATTTTTAAGTATTTGCAAATTTTTCCACTTTCACATTTTTATTGAGTGTTAATTTATTTTTTGGTCAGACAACATTTAGCATTTAAATCTTTTTATATTTAATGACACTTTTCTCACCCAGCATAAGAACTACTATGATTAAGATTCCAGGTGTACTTGCAAATAATATGTATTTCTCTGGTTGGATGGCATATCCTATAAAGGTTAATGAAATTTTATGTTGACTGTATTGTTCAAGTCCGTATATCCTTACTGATTTTTCAAATTTGGTCTATTAATTATTGTCAGTGAAGTGTTAAAATATCAAACTGCAATTATGTATTTTCTATTTCTCCTCTTAATTCTGTTAGTTTTTGCTTTGTGTGTTTTACAGCTCTTTTGTAATGTGTATAAACTTTGGGGATGTATTTGGTTTCTTGATTGATACTTTATCATTGTGAAGCATTCATTCATCTTTATACCTAATGCCTAATAAATACCTCATATCTTGTCTGTTTCTAACTTTTTGATCTGAAATCTTCTCTTCCTACAGTCACCTTCACTGTCCCTAAGATAAGTGTTTTTATGGTTTATCATTTCCCATACTTTCACATTTAACATGGGTGTTTTTAACATATCTGTGCCTTTACATCAAGGTCATGTCTTATACACAGCATATATTTGGGTTTAACTTTGGTATCTAATTATCTAATTACAAAATCTCAATCTTATAATGTGTAGTTCAACATTACACTTGCTAGCAAACCTTGGCTATTTAAATGCAAATTAACTGAAATTAAATAAAATTTTAAATTCAAGAGATAATATAGGAAAAAAACCTAGGTGACCTTGGGCTTGGCAATAAGTATGTAGCTATAACATCAAAAGCACAATCCATGAAAGAAAATAATTATAAGTTAAGCTTATTTAAAATTATTAACTTCTGCTCTGTGAAAACGCTGCTAGAAGTATGAAAAGACAAATCACATACTGGGAGAAAATATTTGCCAAACTGATATCTGATAAATGACTTGCATCCAAAATACACAAATATACAAAATCTCTTAACTCAAACAATCCAGTTAAAAGAAGGAAGATATATAGATGGTGTATATGTGTGTGTGTGTGTGTGTGCGCATACCATCTTATCAAGGAAGACATAGATGGTGTATAAATTTTATATATATATGTGTATATATATGTATCTATATATACACATATATATGTGTATATACATATATATACACATATATATGTGTATATGTATCTATATATACACATATATATGTGTATATATGTATATATAATTTATATATATACACCATCATCTTGTCAAGGAAGATATATAGATGGTGTGTGTGTGTATATATATATTTCATATATATGAAAATATGCTCAACATATTTCATCAGAGAAATATAAATTAAACAAAATTAAACAAATTACAATACATTAAAACAAAACAAATATACCACTACCCACCTATTTGAATAGCTAAAAAAAAAAAGACAGAGGCAATACCAAATATTGGAAAGGATGTGGACCCATAGGAACTCTCATTCTTTGTTGGTGAGAATACAAAATGGTGTAAGATTTTGTGAGACATTTTCACAATTTTTACACAGCTAAACATAATTTCACTATACAATCTAGCTAGCAATCAAGTTCCAAATGAGTTGAAAACTTATGTCCATACAAAAACCTACACACAAAAGTTTGTACAGCTTTGTTCATAACTGCCAAATATTGGAAGCAATCAAGATGCCCTATAATAGGTGGATGGATATATCAACTATGGTACATTCATCATTTAACAACCAAAGGAAATGAACTGTCAAGCTATGAAAAGAGCTGGAAGGATCTTAAATGCATATTGCTAAGTGGAAGAAGCCAGACTAGAAGGGCTACATGCTGTATGATTTTAAATATATGACATTTTAGAAATGGTGAAATTATAAAGACACACAAAATAACAATGGTTACTGGAGACTGAAAAGCTTGGAGGGAGGAATGAATAAGCAAAGAACTGAAGATTTTTATGACAGTGAGACTATTCTGCATGATATTATAATGGTGAATATATGACACTATGTGTTTGTCAAAACCCATGGAACTATACAGCACAAAGTGAACTCTAATGTAGACTATGAATTTTAGTTAAATTCTGCATTGACATGGTTTGAAATGTTGATATTCCCGTAAAATGTATGTGTTGAAACCTATTACCAAATGTGATAGTATTAAGAGATGGGTCCTTTGGGAAATGAGTCATGAGGGCTCCACTCCCATGAATGGGATTACTGTCCTTATAAAAGAGACTCCAGGGAGCACCCTTGCTACTTTGTCATGTAAGCACACAGAAAATGCCATCGACGAGCAATTGGCTTTCACCAGACTCCAAGTCAGCTGGAGTCTTGATCTTGCACTTTCCAGCCTCCAGAACTGTGTGCAATATACCCTTGCTATTTATGAAATACTTAGTCTAAGGTATTTTGTTATAGAAGCAGGAATGGACCAAGACATGTATCGATTTGATTCACCAATTATAGCAAATGCACCACATCAATATAAAACATTAATAACTAAGAAAACTGTGAGCAGAGTGAGAAGGAGTACATGGAAACTCTTCTTTTTCTGTTCAATTTTGCTGTAAAATTACATGTGTTTAAGTAAAGTCTATTCAGAAGCATAGTTCCTCTCTTAACAGCAACCATATTTCAATCATTCAATTGTCACACTGTATTGGACACTGCAAATATAGAACATTCTGATAATCTCAGGAAGTTCTTCTGAAAACCACTCTTAGACCATTAGCGTTTAACATGTTTATCAATACAGTTGGCTTCAGTCTACCACTTTGCTATATGTTTGTGTTTTCCCTTCTGTTCCTTTTTCCCTTTCCTTGCATTTTTTTCTTTATGTAATGGGGCATATTTGTAATTCCTTTTATTTTTATTATTAATTAGCTCATTAGGTGTTAAGTGGCTTTTCTACAGTTAACAATATAAATCTTTAACTTTCCACAGCCTATTTTTAGATAATAGTGTGTCGTTTAACATAAAACATACAACTTAGAAAAATATAGCTTACAATCAGTTTATCATAATGTATTTTATGTACAACTTACAATGCACTTCTATGCCATCCACACCTATTTGCACTACAGCTGTCACACATTTTACTATTTTATGTTATAAACCTCGTAATACATTTTGTTAATTTTGCTATAAGATTTACATATATATTTATGTATTTTTTTCAGTAATGCTACTTTATTGATTGATTTCATTCCAAGAAAGAAACAGCATACAATTACAAAGTGAGTTTGTGTCCAAGGTGACAAGAACCGAATATGTTCATTTTCTGTTTTTTGGTTTTTTTTTTTTTTGGAGATGCAGTTTTGCTCTGACGCCTAGGCTGAGTACTGTGGCGCAATCTCGGCTCACTGCAACCTCCTGGGTTCAAGTGATTCTCTTGCCTCAGCCTCGTGAGTAGCTGGGATCACAGGCACCGCTATCACACCTGGCTAAGTGTTTGTATTTTTAGTAGAGACAGGGTTTCACCATGTTGGCCAGGTTGGTCTCAAACTCCTGACCTCAGGTGATCCACACGCCTCGGCTTCCCAAAGTACTGTAATTACAGGCCTGAGCAACCTAGCCCAGCCTCAGTTTTATTTTTACAGGAACAATGTCTCATGGTCTTTGTATCTCAGCTTAATATTTTAGAATTATAGAGTGGTGATAGTTGTACAATTTTGTGAATACACTAACAATCACGATATATACTTTTAAGGTTCAATTTTATATAGATTAGATCTAAACACTTTTGAAAACACTTCTGCAACACTGTATGCTAAAATTATATTTAAAAGGTTGTAGTGAGAAAAATTATGTTTATCTACATTCATCTTTTGTGTTCTTCATTCCTATTTCCTGCTTTCATGTACTTTCTGCATTATTTTTTCCATATTCTACAATATTCTGATGACTTCCTTTTGCATTTAAAAAAAGTCTCGTGGGTAAGAAATTATCTCAGCTTTTGTTTGTCTGGGAAATTGTTAGTTTTGCCTTTAATTTTAATGGTAATTTTAATGGAATATAGAATTCTAACATCCTTTTGTTTTTCTTCCAGCATTTTAAATACAACTTTCCACTGTCAGGCACTGTGTGAGAGGATTATAATTCTTCTTTTTAGTTCATATTAAATGTTTATTTTTCATTCTGGGTTCTTATAAGATATGGTCTTAATCTTTGATTTTCATAAATTTGAATATAATGTGACTTCCTGCAATCTTGTTTTTATTCTTTATAGGTTTTCCTGAGCTTCTTAGATGTGTTATATTTTAGTATTGATTATAATTGGAAAACTCTTTAGCATTATTTCTTCTTTCTCCATTTTGCCTGGTACGTCAAACATATATAGGTTAAACCACTTAATATGGTCTCAATAGTCACTGATGCTCTATTTTTTTTCTATTTTTTTCCTTTCCTTAAATTTTCTTTACTGATGTTTATATTAACTGATATTGTCTTCTGTAGCATCTAATCTTCTGTTTAGTTCATTAAAAATTTTTTAACCTGACATAGCATTTTTCATTTCTCTGAGTTCCTATTTACTCTATGGCTTGCATTTCTTTCTTTACATTTATGTTTTACTTTTAATCATTGCATATTCATTACTTTTTAAATTATTAAATTAAATTATTGTCTTCTAATTATACTGTGCCTGTCATTTCTGTGTCTGTTTCCACTGACTGATTTTTCTCTTGGTTGCTGGTCATATGTTCTTCTTTCTTCAGTTGTCTTATAGTGTTTTATAAAACTTTCATATTTATGCACTTATTTACCAATTCTGATGGGCTTCATTTGTATATGCCAACTGGACTGTTTTTCCATATTACAAAGAACTTTCTTAATATATTTAAAATATAAGTCCTTTTGTAAAAATGACTCTCAGTTTTGGTCTGAAGTATTTTGTCTGTCTGGATATTGTATTATGTTTCTAAATGCTGGATTCTGTTGTTTTTCTTTAAGATCTTTAGATTTAGTTCTGGCAGACAGTAAACAGTAAATTTACATTAAGCAGATTAGCTTGATCCTTTTGAAATTTATTTTTAAGCTTTTTTAAGGATCACATAGACAAGACTTTATTGCTAGCTTTTCTCTAATCCTGAGGAATGAGTCAGAGTGGGGGGCAGATCAACTAAATACTCTGAAGGTTCAATGAGGTTTTCTCACTTTGACTCTCAGAACTGAATTTTTTTCCAGGCCTGTTCAGATAGCTGGGAATTTTTAAACATGCACATCTGTAGTAATTATTCTCCTGGCATACTAGGTGACAAAAATATTACCTCTCTTTAATATCCAGCTCAGATGAGAGTTTTCAGAAACTTTCCAAAAGTAATTGAGCTAGTTTGTATAATCTGAAGCTTTTATCATCTGCATTTCTCTTCAAATTGCAAAATAAAAATCAGGTAAGAAAGTGTAAGTATGATTTTTAGGATGTGAAAATAAATCATTACAAGCTAAAAGGTTAATATAATACACTGACAAATATTTTTGACATTACTGAAGCCATGAAGTAGCACAGTATGTAAATTAAATAATGAGACTTTATAATTTTACCTGTTTAATCTGTGTACTCTGACCACATTATATAACATATTTTTGATAGCATCAGAGATATAATTAATATGCCATATTGATTTAATGTATATAATTCAGTAGTTTTTATTATGTTCTCAAATCATTCTTATAATCAATTTCAGAACAACTTCAGCTCCCTACAGAGAAATCCACTCCCTGCTAGCCTTGTCTTCCCAAATCTCTCCCACTTCTCTGGCCATGGGCAACCACTATAGATTTGCCTAGTCTCCATATTTTATATAAATAGAATCATACAATATGTGGTCTTGTGTGACTAGCTTCTTTCACATAGCATAATACTTTTAAGATTCACCCATGACATAGTATTAATCGGTACTTCACCTCTTTTTTGCCAAATAACCCATTGTATAATTATACCACATCATTTAAGCCATTCATCAGCTAATAAACATTTGTGTTGTTTCCACTTTGGGGCTGTTATCATAATTCTGCTATTAATATTCATGCACATGTTGTGTGTAGACATGTTTTTATTTCTCTTGGGTGCATACCTAGGAGTGAAATTGCTGGACCATATGGTAATTCTATGTTTAACATGTTTTGGAGACTGTAAGACTGTTTTCAAAAGCTGCTGTATCATTTTACATTCCCACAAACAGTGTATGAAGGTTCCAATATCTTCACCTACTCACAAGAATTTGTGATTGTCTTTCTGATCATCACAGTGGTTGTAAAACGGTATCTCATTATGGTTTTAATTTGCATTTTTCCTTGATGACTAGCATCTTTTCATATGCTGAATGACCATTTGTGTATCTTTTTCAATGATATGTCTATTCAGATAACATATGTTAATATTTTTATACAGAAAGAATAGACATCACCAACTATCCCTTCTAGCATATTTGACTTTTAATTGATATCTGGAATGTAAAAAACATGAAGCTTCAAATGCAAACATCTTGCTGTATGGAATACTGCTACCAGTTTTTATCCTCAGCTTAAGGGGTTCTAATAAATTACATCCCATGTGGTTTATACCAAATTACCTACTTTTCATCCTAAATATGTATTTTAAATGTTAATAACTAATAGATTCCTAATAGAAGAGAGGATTCATTTAACCAGGCATTGATGAGAATTGAATTACTTAATTTTTACCTTACAGTGTTTGATAATATTTCATAGACTGGCTTCTGGATCCACATATTTACAATCTTTCCTCTCTACACATTTTGAGTGCTAGGATTCATAAGCTACATTTCTATTAAGATACAGCATTAGTCCCTGCACCTTTGTGGGGTAATGTTAGGTGAATCAGCAAAGCATGCATAAGGAGTATTCCTGGAAGCTATTCCTATAATAGAAAACCAAAACTAGCCTAATTGTGTTCTAACATGATGGTAAATCATGTAACTACATTATGTTTAAATATAAATTAAATATATTCTCAATTCAGTATCCCCTTAGCTAGATGACAACAGACACTCTAATACTACCTGCCATGAGATAAAGTGTGAGGCAGGACAAGTCAGAACAGAAAGAGAAATGGTCTTAATTGTAGTAAAAATATTTTCCTTTTAAACATTTTACAAAATCATAAGGCCATGTACTAATACTGCACAAAAATACTGACAGACATATTCTATGTGTCCTCGTACTGGAAGTATGTGGATAATGAGGGAGAAATCCAGTCTATTCCAAGAATTTATTAAGTATCAAGACTTATTATTATTTTTTAATTGTAGTTTAGGTTCTGGGGTACCTGTGCAGATCATGTAGGATTTTTATGTAGGTACATATATGGCAAGGTGGTTTGCTGTCTCCATCCCCCCCCATCACCTATATCTGGCACTTCTCCCATGTTATCCCTCCCAACCTCCCCACCCCCTGCTGTCCCTCCCCTATTCTCCCCAAACAGACCCCAGTGTGTGATGCTCCCCCTCCTTGTGACCATGTGTTCTGATTGTTTGACACCCTCCTATGAGTGAGAACATGCAGTGTTTGGTTTTCTGTTCTTGTGTCAGTTTGCTGAGAATGATTTTTTCCAGGTTTATCTATGTCCCTACAAAGGACAAGAACTCATTTTTTTTATGGCTTCATAGTATTCCCTGGTGTAAACAACTGTCTTTCCTATAAAAGTAAACACCACCATGAATGTTGCAATTTTTTTTCTAGATTTATCAACAATAAACAAATAGTACATTGGATGTATATTAGCTATAAGTGATTTATTACTCTAATAATATTGTATACTTTTGAACTTTACATTGTGGAAATCTCAATACATTTATATGCTATGCCTTCCTCCTTCTGCCAATCTAAAGTAAAAAAGGGTAATATTTTGTGATAGTAGCTAAATTTATTCATTTTCAATGCTATATTATAATACCAAATTTCTGTAAATATATCAAAATTTATTTGCACATGCTATGCTGATGAATTTTTTGGCCCTTGCTAGAGTACTATAGAAATTGTTATCAGCATTTATGTATATATACACTATTGTATAAAGTGGAAAACTTTTTCTAAAGGATGTCATTAGGAATGATGGATCAAATATTGAACATGTCCAAAGTTACTAAATCATGACAAACTCTTTAACAAAATGATTGTGAATCTTGACAACTGTTTTTCTTCTCTCCTTTCTCCTTCCCTCCATTTTCTCCCTTCCCTTCCCCTTCCTTCCTTTTTCTCTTTCTTTTCTTTCTTCACTACTTCTTTCCCTCCTTCTTTTCCTTTCTTCCTTTATACCTTCCTTTCTCCACAGAAAATATTTTATTACCATTGTTTTTATAACGGAATCACCACCTGTTGAGAAATTCTTCTCATTGATGGTGTCCTCTTTGTCAATTAGGGTGCCCCATCCCAAGTAAATGGAGTAGAGAAACAAACATAAATCAGTTAGACATCCATCAGTTTGGAAGTGAGGTGGAGCTGTTGCATTTTGGATTGCATGCCAAAAGGACACAGATTCAAGGATGCTGACAGACCTCCTCTCCATCACATAGAGAGGTTGGGTCCTTTCTGCATTAGAAGAAGATGAGCTCAATAGAAGCACAAACAAAGAAGAGAGAGAGAGAGAGAGAGAGAGAGAGAGAGAGAGAGAGAGAGAGAGAGAGAGAGAGAGGTCTGAGTATCTAATTCTAGTTCTTGACATTCTATTATGCACAGTTTCATTTCGTAGTGGAAGGTTCAAAATGGTCTTTAAACCACAGTCAGATCACAGGAACACTCAATCAGATGGGTGACACTGTGGTGTAAAATGTGGAACTCCAGCACATAATGCAAGAATCTGAGATGAGTTGAAAAGGAAGTGCATTCAGAGCGAAAATGTGAGCTCCCCTGAAATATTCCAATAAACATTCTTATGCTAATGTGAGTTACATTTCTGACACTTGAAAGGGACCCAAAATTCCTAACATATACAGTGTAACATTTGTTGAATAGATAAAACCAAATTGAGATAATGCATATTTCTTGTGCATCTGTTATATATTTCCATGAGACCAAAAGCATTTTCTGGAAGGTTAAACGAGGGAAAGACAATGAGAATATCTTGAAGACATTGCTGAATGAAGACATTCAAGAGGGACCTACAGAATATTTTACACATGTTCATACTTCACAAATAACCACAAGGAAGACTAAGTTGACAGCTCATGCTCTATATTACAACTAGGGGTGATTAACATTATATATGGATGTGTCATAATTTAGAAATGTAGACCTCCTGGGCAGCAACAGAGGTGACATTATAATCTGGACCATTTGAAGAAACAATGCATAATGCTGACAACAGTGAATATATACATACAGAGACACCACATGAGAAAGAGTTGTTGAAACTAAGGATGGGTGTCCTGAAGAAAAGCCACCAGGAAGGGGTAGTTTTCTAAAATCCAAAGGCTGCAGAAAGAATCGTGTGTAATTTAGTTGGATACACTAGAACTACTACATGGAAGAAACATAAAGTCTGGATATTTATTAACTTTTAGGACTGAACTATTGCAATGTCCCTACAACCGCATTAACATAGTATTATGTGTGAATCTTAAACATACAATGAACATACAGGATCCTCAAAGTGACTCCTAAACATACAATGAATAGGGTCATGTAAGTGTAGCAGCAACATCATGTAGGACACAAACCCCAGAGAAAGACTATTTGGTCTAAACATTGGCTGTGCTAAGCTGTGCTATCTCAGACGTATTTATAAAACCTGAGTTTTCCAGTTGATTTTTTATAAAAATTGAGTTACTACAAGTAAAGTTAGTAAAAAGTTCTCTCATATACTAGATGCTCAATAACTTGTTCTTTTTTACCTTTGTATCTTCTTCTTCCTCCTGTCATCATCATTATCACTATTATTTCACTCTTCTGTTTTAACTTTTCAAAGTCCTCTTAAAACCTATCAGAGATTCCAAGCCTCTTTTATATCCTCTTGTTACATAACGTCTGGCTTTTCTCTCTGGCCAAGTTACTTCTCCCATTCTATTGTTAATTCTCCATACCACTTCTAGTTACCCCTGAAATGATTTTCTTTGCAGATGCTGGGTTGTACCCTACCCGCTTTATTTTCCTTTATTTTGCTGTACAATGGTTGGCCATTATTTTTTTTGATTATATTTTCAAGGGAAAAATGAACCCCACCATCAACTGTACTAAATCTAAGTCTGACACAAAATTCTAGTATTGAATGTATTATAACATATGATGTTTGTTAGCTTTTAAGTATTTTCCAAGAGTGGATTGCAAAGCCTTAAAGAAGAAGGGCTATGTTCCCTTTTACCTAGGATAACGTTTGACTTATTGGATATATACTCACTCAAAGCAAAGTTTGCTGAACTAAGGAAAGTTTAACAAGAAAAAAATTGTTTCACAAATAGAAATATACATTCTTAGAATGCTCTCACAAAGACTCTCCAATGCCTTATCATCTCTTAGTCTAAAATCAAATGGTACCTTAGGCAGTCCATCTCATTCTGTATTTCAAGCACTTGCTTTCATAATACTTCGATTTCTTTACAAAACTATTTTATTTACTATACTAACTTATTTTATTTACGTGTCTAGGGACTGTTTACTTGGCTTTTTTAAAATATGTTTTGTTTTTGTCTTTTTGCATTATTTTAAGCTACCTAGGGAGTAGAAAATGTTTTTAATTTGATCCCCCACTCTGAGGTTAGGCAAACTCATAGTAGACACTAAATGAACAGTTGTGAAATTAACAATTGAATATTGATATCACAGCCAAGAACAGACTTAATCATTTGTCAAATATATCTTTGACATTGATTTAGCAATGGCATGGAGATTTGGAAGATGTTACCAAACCTTAACATTTTTCTTCCCTGCAACCTAGAATCACCCTACTGAATCCAAGCACCACTGAAATGTGTGTTATGTAATCCAGCCAAATCCAATGCTGCCCTCAGTCCCTTTCCCTTTTGCCAATTACAGAACTCATCTATTCTCTTTGCCATGTAGTTATTGAGCTTTTCTTGGCCAGGCATGCCACCCAGGGCCAGTCCAGGCATTAAGTTGACTGTCTGGCCTTCATTAGCTGCATCTAATTCATTCCCCAGAAAACACCCCCAGGCCATAAAATGCATCTGTGTGTTGTTTTTATTAGGTCATCTGATTGAGCAGATGCTGATGGCTCTAAAAAAGGAGTATTTTCCCTGCCAAACTTAATTTGTTGTGTTTACACTGCAGGCAGGACCCATCAATAGTGCTATTTCCGTGTTTTAACATACCATTTCAGACCACAGAGTTATTTCTGTATTAGGACATCTAAAGTGCAGGGCGATTTGTGAGAGTCACCTGATGACTCCTCTTTAGCATGCCACTGATTCAGAGATTCCCTAGGCATTTTGTTCATGTCCTTAGTTCTGTGTCATACTACTCTGTCCTTACTAGACTTTTCCAAACAGAATTTGCTGCCCACATATTACCAATGTCACCAATGGGCTTTCTCCTTCAAAAGATTCTCCAACTATAAAACAAGTTGGCTGAGGGTTTCTATAGCAAGAGATCTTTCTAAACATAGGCCTCATAATTCCAGGCTTAAAAGAGACATAACTTGTATTTTCTCATTGTCAACCCCTTAGAATGCTTAAATTCCTTCTAATATTTCCCAAATATGAATGTCCAATCCCTTCCTGAATGACTACATTGATTTCCCTTTTTAAAGGCTGTTTATTAATTTTTGACATGGGAATGGTATAAAGGCAGAGATGCTCTGCCTTTGATTTCCTTTTTGTATGTTGCGGTAAAGTCTGCCTCTCTTTGACTCCCTTTAACTACCACTCTCATCATCTCAGAATATCCACATCATTGTCTTTTTAATAGCAAATAGCTACCCTCACCCAAAATTCTGTTCATCTCATTTCCTAGTTATTTCCTACAGAAGTAGCGATCAGACAGTTCATAGCCCAAAACAGGCATGGAAAATACTAGTTATGACTAAATGCAAGTTAAAGCAATGATTAACTTGAATAAGCTATGGAATTTCTGCTTATTTACTGAGAGGACACTGGAAGACTAGAATGCCGCACCACCATTATCCTTGGAGGTGCCAGCCGCCTTCTCTAAATCTCACACTGATGTTACAAGGCTTGGGGTTTATATTTCACCCCATTTTCCTTTTCCCAAGTTCATTGGAAATAGGCAAAAAGTGGCCAATATGCAAAAGGATAACAAAGGAGCAAGGAGGAAAAGAGAAAAGGAGCCAGATCAAATGCACCTCCAATTTCATTCTTGTAGAGAAGTTCAGCAGCCCCAGATTCTTTAACCAGCTGGTTTTCACTGCAGGATAAAGTGTTCCTCAGGATTTAGGCCTTCACAAAGTGGCATTAATTATTTCAGGCCACTCGGTCTTGTACTGCATTAGTGTTTTGTTAATTGGTGTCCTAGTGGCTTAAAAACATCATATAAATCCAGTGAAATCTGTGTGCAGTCAGCATGCCTTGAAAAAAATTTCAATGTGGCAAGTAGCTCAAAGCCCCTGAGAATCAATAGGAGTTATCTGGGCAGATATTTCATTGTATTTATATTATACACCTTGCCTCCTTCAAGCTGTTGCCTGGTTTTCTTGATCTAACATGTGGGACTGAGGACAAAGCCAAGGTCAAAAACCAGGAGGTAAGCTGAAGGCTGGAGGCATTTTGCATGCCTGTGACTAGCATGTCCAAATCTCAGGAAGAGTCTCAGATGGTTCTCAGGCACTGCCTCAATCCCACTACTGTTTAGCAAGAGAAAAAGCTATTTTTATCAAGGTTGTGTGGCAGCAAATCTAGAAAGAAACATACTTTATATGACACAATTTTTCCTTTATCATTTTAGACTGTAATATGTCTTTCCATAATCAGGTCAGATCAATTCATATTGGTTCTCAATTTCCTCTCCAATCTCTTATAAGATATGATGGACAATGACTGTGAGAAGGAGAAAAGTAGGAAAAAATTGACTTAAATTTAAAAGACAGACTCTGAGTATAGTAAATTATAAGCATGAAAATAGATAGTAATAAAATACAAGGGTCAAATGGATGCAATGAAAAAAGGAGCTAAATCTTGGTGTTTAAATCTATGGCAGAAATCGGCCTTAAATAGGCAGATCCTTTAATAATATTGACGTTTTCTGGTTGATTAATGATTACCACTTTTTCCTGGTGGTGCAGTCTTTTTGCTAATATTGCAAAAGATAGCTAAATATCTGTTTAAACAAACAGAAAAGATTAATGATACCAGTTAAGGATAGACTATGTTTTTAACGTATTTCAAAAGCCTCATCTTTTTGTATTTATTTCCTACTCTTAGACCTGCAGTGACTTTCGTTCCCTATGGCTGTGCTGTCTAATACCGCAGTCACTAGCCACATGAGGCTAACGAGCACTAAAAGGGTAGTTAGTGTGATGGGGGAACTGAATTTGGCATCTGAATCTAGATGAGCTGTAAATGTAAAATGCACATAGAAAGTAAAAAAATATGAAAAAGAATATTATACAAATAATGTTTCATATAGATTACAAATTCAAACAATTTTAGATATACTCAATTGAAATATGTTAAAATTTATTTTACCTCTTTATTTGGTTTTTAAATGTGACTACTAGAAAGGTCAAGATTAAATATGTGGCTTGCATTATTTTTTAATTAAACAATACTGCAGTGAGGCATAAGTCTGAACTTTCATCTGACTTTTTAAAGCCTTCTAAGATTGGGTATTCACATAAGCTATGATTCATTCATTCATAAAACACTTACATGAACATTTCTATTACAGGCCTTGGGAGAGTTTGTAGAATTCAGAGAAGAGATGAAGGCTGGAGGTATAGAGCTTGGAGGTACCAGTCTACATAATTAAAATTGCAGCAATGAACTATGGTGCCCAAGGAAAGTGGGTACTGAATAAAGATAAATTGTAATTCAAAACTAAAAAGTCATTGAAATGAATGAAAAAAAGGGAGAGGAGAGTCTTTGAAAGCAATCGAGAAGGAATGACGAGATCTTTAGGAAGTGAACAAGGGGAGAACTAGGGCAAATCTAGACTTACTGAAAAGGGTAAGTTTATGGGGAGTAGAGTGTTCTTTAGCCGCAACTAATATTTAGCTTTAAATTCATGAGGATGATATTGTTGTGAAAAAAAATTGTTAGTATTTGGAAAATCTAATTCAATGAGCTTTAAAGAGCGTATTTT
Organism: Leontopithecus rosalia; assembly: GCA_028533165.1. Taxonomy (NCBI): domain Eukaryota; kingdom Metazoa; phylum Chordata; class Mammalia; order Primates; family Cebidae; genus Leontopithecus; species Leontopithecus rosalia. Next base: position 24,852,371 of record CM052654.1, on the reverse strand, counting down.
TTTTCGCTAGTGCCAAAGTCTGAGACATACAGACACTAACAGGCATGACCTCAGCCTAAGAATTTTCTAGTTTAGCCAGGAAGATATGTTAGTAGTGAAACAACTAAGCTAGAGGGAGAATAAGGTAGTCCCAGGATAAGTGTGCAACCAGACAAAGAAGGGAAAAATCCCCACTGGAAACTAAGGGGACATGCTTTTGGGTGCAAATAAGGAGCATTTTGAAGAATGACCACAATTTCGGTGTGTTGAAAGGAAAGCACAAAACTCTTCCAGTTCATGAGGTGCCTCAATGTACATGGATTTGGGATACAGACAGACAACAAATCCAGCAAGGTCTTAAACACTTCAAAGGAATTTTGTCAGAAATTAAAAGGAAGATGATGGATAATCTAAGAGTTGAGAAAAATGATACCTAAAAAATATTGCAATAACATTTGCTAATATAACCTCTGCCTGGTCATGGCAAGCATGATGGCAAATGTTCAAGATTTGGAGTCAGAGGGGAAGCAAGAACAAAGACTGAATGTTTCAGTCGACATTTAGAATCTGTTTAATTAGATGAATGTCACTATGCAGGTGGTCTACTGGCAGAAAGAAAATAAAAGTTTGTTAATACAGACATTTATTAGGAACACAGCCTGTTTTTTGAGGGAGTAACCAGGAAATTTGAATATGAGACCCCTCCCACCAGTCTGGTCTCGGCTCTATGAAGACTGATTTACCAACATGTACAGTGGATCTTAGAGGAATGAAACAACCATTTTAGAACCCTTAATGTGAATGTAGAGGCCGTGATTATTAGGAAGTGTTAAAAGCACTGGCTGGCAGCTTAGATAAACAAGAATTAGAACCATCACAAATAACCAGGGGGAAGTGGCATTTGTTAGTATTCTGGGAGATGTTAAATCCATAGCAAATGGAAGTCTTAGCATTGGCTGTTTCAGACAGCTGAGCAGTAGTACCACCTCAGTGCTAAAAAACAGAACATATAGAGGAGAGTTACCAATTTATTGAGCTGCTCCTGCGTGTCTGGAATTTTCAAGTGGGTTCATTCGTTTTATACTATGAAGTAGTTGTATTAAAGCATTCTTCAGACAAAAAAAAAATGTCAGTCTGCAGATGCAGGGCAAACTTAAACCCATTTTGAAGTGGCTCCAAAGTCCTTGCAATGCCTTGTCAATGCTAAGTCATTTTCTCTTCTCTTTCTTATGAAGAGCTACAGGAAAAGATGGAAATTATATTACATATTTATAATTTATTCTATGCCAATTATATGCAGGATATGCTGGTGCTTCTATCCCTGATATACATAATTTACTTAATCTGAACAACTTCAATTGATGTAAAGCATTAGGTGTTTGCTCCATGCTATCTTTCTGTGTGATGAATTTGCGAGATCAGAGAGAAAGTTTTCAGGGACAAATGAGTTAACCAGGACTTTTCTCAGCTTCTTTTGGAGTCCTTGCCATAAAAGCAGGCTGTGAGGCAGACTAATGCTCTACTCTAATGGCTTCCCAAATCCTGCTACACTTTAAAGTCACCTGGGGAGCTTTGTAAATAGCTCTCATGCTAAGATTCCAACCTCAGAGATTCTGACTTGATTGGCCTGGGGAGGGTACACTGGTACGACAGAAAGTCTCTCCAAGTGGTCTGGGACACAGCCAGAGTGACCGAATAATGTCAGAAGTAAGACTGAGGAGTGGTCAAAATCACATTAATAGCAGGAACGTTTCTTATTTGAAAATTGACTTTATTGTCTTCTGACCAATAAAATGTTGACTCTGTCTGAATCAGTCTGTTCCTCAAAATTTCAGGAAGAATTTGACCACAACCATAAATGGGCATAGAAGTGACTGGATGTACAGCTTCTGTGCTCTTCCCACCATGCAGGACCACACTCTACAAAGCCTTAGAAGTCTGGGCAGTCAGCACCCCATCAGCATGGTGTTCAGGCAGGACATGGTTTATCTGATTCAAAGATTAAAGAATGGCCAGGAGTCCTTTTTCTCAGTTCATGAGAAGCTGAGTTTCTCAAGGAAAGAAGAAAAAAGTGTTCTTAAATATGGGTAGATGGAACAAGAGGCAGGAGAAGATTAAAGAGCTAGAGGGGATTCGAGGATAAAGGATGGTTCATATGGATAAACTTCAGAAGCCTAAGATATGGTGTGTGATCCTCCTCCTTCACCCACTTTGGGTGTCACAAGGGATGAGTTGAGTTAGACTTGAGCTTTTTTCTTTTAATTAACCTTTTTGCATTCATTGATCGGGGCATGCTTGAAGTACTTTGAGTAAAAGAATGTATAAGTTTGTGTTGGCGGATATTGTTTGTTTGACATAAGGGCGAAGTCCATGAACGTTCTACAGAAGTTCAGGATATACTTCCAGATCACTGAGTTTGAGGATGTCTCATAATCACCATGTGAATATTGAAGTGAAGCAGAAGCCATAAATATCCCTGGTCCATTCATCATGGTACAGTGAGAAATGCTCCTCCTTGAAACAGACACCAATGTACTGTAGCTGTCAGGCAGATTGCTGCGTCCCTGTCTAACAAGGCTCATAGAGATCTGACAGCTTGTCTAGGTTACTACCCTAAGTGGTTGAGCCACGACTCAAATCCAAGTCAGTCCAAAATCTTTCCAGAAACCACAATGACTCTCTTTTTCCTTCCAACACCAGCTTTACAAGCAAGATAAAAAACAGGAGTAGCTAAGTACAGTATTTCTCTTTTTTTTTTGCTTTGTTGACACCCCAAAATTGTACATATTTATGAGATACAATATATTTCAATGCATGTATACATTGTATAGTGATCAAATTAGGGTATTATCTATCAACTCAATTAGCATATCCAGCAGCTCAAACATTTATCATTTCTTTGTGCTGGAAACATTAAAAATCAGTTAGAATGGCGTTCATTAAAAAATCTGGTGACAACAGATGCTGGAGAGGATGCGGAGAAATAGGAACACTCTTACACTGCTGGTGGGAGTGTAAATTAGTTCAACCATTGTGGAAGACAGTGTGGCAATTCCTCAAGGACCTAGAAATAGAAATTCCATTTGACCCAGCAATCCCATTACTAGGTATATATCCAAAGGACTATAAATCGTTCTACTATAAGGACACAT
>CM052654.1:24763501-24848740 GCA_028533165.1 Leontopithecus rosalia | reverse complement strand
GAGTGAATCCCAAGAAAGCTGCATTTCTAGCAAGTTTCTAGGTGTTGCTGCTGCTGATGATGATTAGAGACCAGCTTTGAGAACTGTTGCTCTCAGGCCTACTTATGGCCTCAAATTTGGTCAAACAGTAGCATAAAGTGGCAAAGTTAAAACAATCACAACAAAAATAACAACAACAAGCCAGTTCCTGGACAACACTCATGACAGCTAAATTATAATCTTTGGACTAAATGATACCCAGATATCATTTTCCACTTTTTCACTCCATGATGTTCTTAAAGGATTAATGAGAATTCCGGGATGCTTGCAAACATTCAAATCTTTATTTTCTTTGTCTTAACTTTCGTGGTGTGTACATCACTTAATACCCCCAAATTACCACTCTTAATAATGCCCATTTTTCATGTCACACTACAAAATGCAGGTCTTTGGAATCAAACAGATTTGAATGTAAGATTCAGATCTTACATTTGCATGTGTGTGAGCTGAAGATAGCATAATTAATTTTATAATGATTATATAGCTGTTTCACGTAGCATCTAAGATGTAAAATATTTTTATAGAAATAGAATGTCATTATTTATGTGTTCCATAAATGTTACTAATTTTGTATATGTGACATTTGAGGGGCTTAATGTCATAATTGATTATGGTATGTTACTCATATAATTGGGGAAAATGCTTTATGAAATGTAAAACATAATATTATTATTATTATTTTGCCAGGAGTGGTGGCTTATGCCTGAAATGTCAGCACTTTACTTTGGGAAGCCAAAGCAGGTGGAACACCTAAGGTCAGGAGTTTGAGACCAGCCTGGCCAACATGTTGAAACCCATCTCTACAAAAAATACAAAAATTTTCCGGGTGTCATGATGTGCACCTGTAGTCCCAACTACTCAGGAAGCTGAGGCATGAGAATTGCTTGAACTTGGGAACTGTGATTACAGTCAGACAAGATTGCATCACTGCAATCTAGCTTGGGCAACAGGGTGAGATTCTGCCTCAAAAAAAGTAATTTTTTTTCAAATCAAGGTATCATTAATTGCAATAACAATGGTGAAAGGATGCAGTGTCCAAGACCTCAGTGACCTTGATCTTTTGATTATTTCATTAGAAGAGTGGGAAATGAGGAAGGAAATATTTTCATGTGAATTATAGATGCATGGAAGCTTTGGGCAAATGAGTCAGTGTTGTTATCCTCACCTCAAGTTGTAGAACTTAGGGCTTCTGGAATCCACACTAAAGGGTTAGGTACAAGGAATCTCCAAAAGTTGTTTACTAGTTATACTTCTAGTTGAGGGCAAAAGTAGCAGTTCCTGCTCATTAGTAAGTCAGGCTGGTGCTGAAATTCAAGCTTCTACAAGTTATGCTGGAATTGTAGTGAGGAGTGAGCCATCCAGGATCCCACAGGTCCATTGCCAGTGTCAGGAAGCTAATGGATTATGCTCACCACACAGGGATGCTGGGCCATGTAGGTGGCCTGACCTGGTTTGGCTTTGCAGTGCAGGAGATGCCTCTAATACCCAGCCAAAGCAGGGTTTCATGCAGTCCTGGAACGTTTTCTCCAAGCAGCTCTGACCCCAAGGAAAATGCTGCTTTTGCAGACTGAAAGCCTTGAAATTGCTTTAAAATGATTTAGTGAGGGCAAGCTTGACTCAGGTCTCCCCAGGAGCAGGAATATTCTGATGTGAAATGATAGCAGGATACTGAGAACTTGCCATGTGCTTTACATGTTGGAATTGAATCTTTACAACTACCTCCTATATAATTATGCACAATTTAAATATACTAGCTTATTTTATATAATCGTTTTATGCAGGAGATCTCTGAGGCTTTATGAGATGGTGTAACTTTAATACATTTACCGAGTCAGTAAGGGTTGGTGCAGGGGTTCAAACCCTACTGTCAGGTAGCCGAAAAATTTTCTTTTTGTATTATTATTATTATTATTATTATTATTGTTGTTGTTGTTGTTCCTGTTGTTTTTGGAGCCTTGCTTTTTTGCCCAGGCTGGAATGCACTGGCACAATCTCAGCTCACTGCAACCTCTGCCTCCTGAGTTCAAGCAATTCTCCAGCCTTCCAGTAGCTGGGATTACAAGCATATGCCACCACACCCAGATCATTTCTGTAATTTTAGTAAAGACAGGATTTCACCATGTTGGGCAGGCTAGTCTCAAACTCCTGACCTCAAGTGATCTGCCTGCCTCAGCCTCCCAAAGTGCCTGTATTACCGGGATAAGCCACTGTGCCTGGCCGACATTTTCTTAACTATTCCATCTGTGTTCTGGAAACTTGGGTTATTTAAGCCCCTTCTGTGCCATGTTCAAATTATATATTTTTAAAAATTTTTATGTAAAATAAGTGTGCCTCAATCTAAGCAATGTTATCTATTAAACTACAGTTTTGATGCTTTATTTATGAATTTTCCCCAAAAACATAGTGAGGTTAAAAATAATTTTTTGTTTTGCTTATAAATTATGATCACGATACATCAGGGTAACATAGCCACTCAAGCATGTAGCCTCTCAAAAAATGTACCATTCTTCACTACTGTTTATCCAGGTTCTCTCTTTCTGCCCCTTTGCCTTTCTTCCTCTTTCCCTCCCTTTCATTGTTCCTTTCTCCATTCTGCCTCCAATTCTCAGGAACTCGACTGTGCCTGTTTTGGCCTTATAACACCTCCCACCATTGCCCTGTGCTTTTCTCAGCTGCTTCTGCCAATGCTTGGTTGCAGATTGGATCCCCACCTCTCCAGATCCCTGTCACAGAGCCTCCAGTTTCTTGAGAATCTCTTTAGAGAAATTAAATGGAGATGTGGGTTGGAAAAAAATATATATATGAGAATGACGACAATGGATACAATTATAGAACTCTTACTATGTGCCAGGATATAAGTACTTCTCATATTTTAATTCTTCCAAAACTCATTACAACATTATGTGATAATAGTATTATTCTATGTTACAGATGAGGACATGGAAACTGCGAGCACTTGTTTCTTGCCTAAGGTCACCAGCTTGGACCAGTATTTGACCTAGACAGTCATTGGGCAGCTCAGAGTTGTAACCTCTTTTCCCAAAATGTCATGCTTTTTAAAAAGTTCTCTTTGGTCAATTCCTCTCTACAGGTTTTTGATCAGTTATTTAGATTTTTCTTGGAAACCCTCCAAAATGTCCCTGGCAGAATCTTAGCCTTATTGTGAGAGTTGCTGGTTTTATTTCAGAAAGGGGAACTCATGAATGCCCGAACATATATCAAATTTTCCATTCTGAAACTCTACAAAGGTCTTTAACCTTACAAAAGAACATTCATTCCCAAACATAGTATAGGGAAAAATTTATGTTTATATAGCTTAAAATAGGGTCTCTCTGTTTTAAGGATGGACGTCAAGAGCTAAGACTAATTGGACATTGTGAAGTTCTATTCTATGGTTTCAGTCATGAGCCACAACATTGAACCTTTGTGAATATAAATCAGAGTCGCTGAGTCATCGCTATGCTACAATACCAACCATGTAAGGACCACACCAAATTTTGACTCATTATATCTTAAAAATAAACAAACCCGAGATACATTTTTTTAAATTATTTTGTATCAGAAAGGCTGGTAAACTGGAATAACCATGGCTTTTGGAATTAGGAGGATTTCAGTTAACACCTGCCCACTTTTTATGAGCTGGGGGACATAACATTAAAACAAGTTTCAGTTCCTCATCCAAAAAAGAGCCTAACAATCTCAGATGAATTGGGGAAAATTAACTGCATCGAAAGGCTATTTAGCAATTTGGCATGTGGAAGGGGTCCAGTGCTATCCCAATCCACAACTTCTCTTTTTAACCATTTTGTTCCTCTTTTTTTTGAGACGGAGTTTCGCTCTTGTTACCCAGACTGGAGTGCAATGGCGCGATCTCAGCTCACCGCAACCTCCGCCTCCTGGGTTCAAGCAATTCTCCTGCCTCAGCCTCCCGAGTAGCTGGGACTATAGGCACACACCACCATGCCCAGCTAATTTTTGTATTTTTAGTAGAGACAGGGTTTCATCATGTTGGCCAGGATGGTCTCGATCTCTTGACCTCGTGATCCACCCGCCTCTGCGTCCCAAGGTGCTGGAATTATAGGCGTAAGCCACCGCGCCCGGCCCACCATTTCTAACATAACCAGTTGCTCTAAAATTCATATCCTGGAACACCAAAGCTTAAATATAAGTCTACCAAGCCCTTGAAGTATTTAACTTTTCCTAAGACAAATATTTCTTCTCTAAATTTGAAGATACTCATAGCAATTTCCTCTTGTCAGATCCTTTTTTTGTAAATCCTAGATTCAGAGACTTTAGCATCAACTATAGTACAATTCATCAAAAACAATCCAACCCTTCATTTGGAAGTTCAGAATTTTTAAAGACAATTCAATTAATAGCATCCACCAACACATGTATTTTCTCTTCATACCTACACTGACCTGATATCTTTTCTTCCCTTTGTTCATCTGTTTCCTCATCTCTCACCCTCTCTCCCACCCCCTGGTCCATGTAATGTTTTCCATTCAACTTCTATTTTTTTCCCCACCAGCCTCTAATCAACCTGCTTTCTTTCAGTCATTCTCCTATTATTTCTGTTTCCTCAGAAATGCATCTGGCAAAGATGGAGAAGGAATAAAGGCAATTGTGAAGGCAATGACTATGTACTCTTACATTGGTTTAAGAAAGTATTAAGGCATAAGAATGAGAATTCTCATATTGACACATTTGTCCAACCATATTTCAATTACTTTTCCTCACGTTATCCTGGCCTTTACTCTAGGAGCTCTTGAGTGCCACATCTTAGGGTACATCTATGCCTGACAATACTGGGCCTGAAGAACCCAACCATCCCTGCCCCAAACCATTGCCCCTATCTCGGAAGCCCATTCTCAACTGGCCAAGAATGCCAAGGATCTCTTGCCTTCTCAATTGGCCAAGAATGCCTCAGCAAGTTGGGTGGAGGGTCACAGGACCCTAACCCCACCCACTAGTGTTGGATCACAGGCAAAGCTTTCCTCCCACTCAGGGTCCACAATGTTCTTTCTCCTAGGAATTTGGAATTCAGTTTCACCTTGTTCAGTCAGGCTCTCTTTTGAAATCAGAGGTGATGTGGACCCATATCTATATCAGACATAGTTGCTCATGTGTTGGCAGAGCAGAAAAAAGCACAGAGAATTAATTGTGGAGATAAATGAAATATGACAGGATAGAGAAGAAAGGAGACAGGAGACAGAGAGAGAGAGAAAGAAATAACCAGAGATGAGAAGCTATATTGTCCTCTGAAGAATCTAGCTGTCTTCAATCCAACAGTGTTTTATTCTTCAGTCCCAAGTTCAAGTGAGGCCCCACTAAATTTCCTGAACTCGGATGCTCTAAGAAACCTCTGGATTTTGTGTAAGCTACTCTGTAAGAATCATGTTTCTTATTCCAGGCAATATGTGAAAGAAATGGCATTAGACACAGAGATGACAAACCTGTGGATTTGGTTCACATAAATTTTTATCTCTGAAGAATCATGTTAGAAAAATATGATACCATTTTATCAATGGCTGCTTGGATGTATTGGCAGTAGGCTTTGTGAAATATTTAGGCTTATATGCCAGCAATTCTCAAGCTAATTCTAAATCGGACCCTTCAGTAATTCAGTAACTAGAGTTTGATACTTCCATCCAAAAAAATGACAAAACTAGATAAAAGGTCCAGAATCTGAGAGGTGAAGAAATAATTTTGAATGTGTGGTTTGGACACAGACCAAGCTAGGTACAAGTCCCAGCTCTGTCACTTACTGAGAATTTGGGCAAGTTATTTAATGGCACTAGGGCCAGGTGCACCGACTCAGGTTTGTAATCCTAGCACTTTGGGAGGCCAAGACAGGTGGATCACTGGGGTCAGGAGTTCGAGACCAGCCTGGCCAACTGGCAAAACTCCATCTCTACTAATAATACAAAAATTAGCTGGGTATGGTGGTAGGCACCTATAATGCCACCTACTCAGGAGGCTGAGACAGGAGAATCGCTTGAACCTGGAGGGTGGAGGTTGCAGTTAGCTGAGATTGCACCACTTTACTCCAGCCTAGGCTAAAGAGCAAAACTCTATCTCAAATACTCCTCCTCCACCTACTACTAGTAATAATGGCACTAGTACTAAGTTTTTTGTTAAACTGATATAACAGTGCCTATCTTTTCTGTGAGGGTTATGAAGGAGAAAGAAGAGAAGGTAGAATAAAGAAGAAGGGGGAGGAAAAAACAGAGCGTGAGAGGTAAGGTTAAGGTAGAGAAAAGAAATGAGAAAAATTTCATTTTAATTGTTTTGCTTCAGCTCACCCTAAAGCACTTGCAGACTGACATATAGATGTGGAAGCTTTTACTCTATGGAACAATTTTAAGGAGTAGGTATGATTCATAACTGTCACTTTTCATTCTTTTGGATAGTTCTTTAAGATATGAGGTCTCACTCTGTTGCCCAGGCTGGATTGTAGAGGTACAGCCATACTTACTCTAACCTCAAACTCCTGTACTCAAGCCATTATCTTGCCTCAGCCTCCTGAGTAGCTGCAACTACAGGCATGAGCCATCATGTCTGGCTAATTTTTATTTACTGTTTTGTAGAGATGGGATTTCCCTATGTTGCCTAGGCTGGTCTCAGACTCCTGGCTTCAAGCAGTCCTCCCGTCTCAGCCTCCCAACGTGTTGGGATTACAGATGTTAGCCTCTGCACCCAGCCCTGAACTAGTAACTATTTAGTTTTTTATAATTTTTTTTTTACCTTTAGTAGTATAGAAATAGATGATTCATATTCATGACTTATCAAGCCTCAATGATCCTAATTGAAGGTTTTGGATACTCTGTTTTATCTCAAACTCAAAAATAAATATCAAAATCCCTCATATACTCTAGAGTAGTTGCATTAATTTATTATTCAACAAAATTATTAAATACCTGCTAACTGGTTTGTAATTTCCTCTCCTGTTTATAGATTTCCTCTGGCACTTTTAGTTAAGGGAAGACCCTAGAAACTGCAGATTTTGTTTTGTACCTTACATGAATATCTGTTTTATACAACAGAAATGTGAAGACCACATTAGGAGCTGAGGATCTCTGAAGTGTGTGTGAATATAACATAATAGGAACCATATTTTGATGTCCTGATGTTGCTATGTGACTTGTCTTCAGCCCTATTATTACATTGGCTCTAATTATACCTATTATCCACTCTGCCACCTTATGCCAATGTTCCCCGTTTTATTTTTCTACTCTTCATATTAGGGAAAATAATTTAATCTTGAGTCCCTCTTTGCATAAAAATTTAAATTGCTCTGAATTGAGAATCTAAGTCTCAGTTCATCCTCTAATTCTGAAATTAACAATATTTTACTTCCTTTTAACCCTATTGTTTCCCAGTTTGTTGTTTTATTTTTATTTTATTTTTTCCATCCATTAAATGGGACTAATAGCACTAATCTCTGTTTATCTTGGATGATCATGTGTTATACAATTCAGTATAACAATTTCCTACTCTTTAAAGTAAAAGCTAATGCAGAGTTTCATTTTACATGAATACTACTGTAGAGTTTATTGTTATTTTTAGTTTATTTGTATTTATTTTTAGTTTATTTGTATTTATTCTGTTTCATTTTTATGCCATATTTGTCCATTATCACCGAGTTAGAAGAAAAAAAAGACATTAAAAGAGTGATGTGACCTTTAAAATGTTCCAGAAAATTTTCATTAGTCATCTTCACTGCCTTCATCATTGCCCTCCTCCTGGTTTTCAGAGTTGGAGGAGTGTGAGCATAATTTTTATAGTGTGACTTCTAAAGGAAAGCACACATGCAGAAAAGCCTGAGTTGTTTGGTAATGAGGAAAGTCCAGTCTTGCCTTATCCACACCTGCATACCACTGCCAAAGTTCCCTATCACTTTAGACTGTCTGTTTGAGAAGTGTGATATTGATTGCTGTGTTGCAGAAGCCAGCCTCGCAGCTGCATCCTCCAGAGAAAATGCCGACTGCGGCGGTACAGGATGGATGACTGACAGCCGGCACCCAGTCCTTTTTTTCCCCCGACAAAGCTTTCTCTTGACGTTAATTTTCCATCTCCTCTCTTGTTAACGGTTGCCAGTTTCCAACCTAATGCCCAACTGCCAATCAGCTATGGTTATTTTTAATTAAGACCACTCATAAATTTCCCTCACGTAACCTGCATGGAAAGAAGGGGAATCCTTTTATTCATAATCGAATTTCATGTGCAAATTGCTTTCATCACACTTGTCTACCAATTCTGTAATGTGCCAGTGAAAAAACAGCATTTTTTCCTGTTCAGCCATGCATGAGCTCCATACCTTGCTTCTTGGATACTCAACCACAATTATCTATTTTTATTCATGTGTCATTAAATCTGCAGCAGCTGGGTCTTGACTGACTTGGCCCTTGCCCTCCATTGCCTGTGAATAGATGACTCTGACTTCACTTGGGCCAGACTCTAAGGTGGACCTACAGGAATGACTTACAAGAAAATATCACAATGTGCTAATGATTCCCTGACAATGCATAAACCCCAACATGTCATGACCTGACAAGTATCAGAAAATACAGGAATCAAAATTACTTAGCAATGTAGAACATAAAATATATTAAGCTCCTTTGATTTAGAAAACTGTTTCTGATTTAGACAATTGTTTCTGTTTTTGTTTGTTTGAGACAGAGGCTCACTTGTTGCCCAGGATGGAATGCAATGGCACGATCTCAGCTTACTGCAACCTTCACCTCCCAGATTCAAGCGATTATCCTGCCTCAGACTCCAGAGTAGCTGGGACTGTAGGTGCACACACCTGGATAATTTTTGTATTTTCAATAGAGATGGGGTTTCACCATTTTGGCCAGGCTGGTCTCGAACTCCTGATCTCAGGTGATCCACCCGCCTCAGCCTCCCAAAGTGCTGGGATTATAGGCATGAGCCACCACACCTGAGCTCTGTTTTTATTTTCTAAGAAATTTTTTACACGTAATTAAAAGCTACCCATAAACACGAAGAAAATATGTTCCCACTTTTTATTCTTCATTGTACTATGGAAAAATCAAGAATTTGTGTGAAATTTTGAGTGATAAAAAGAAATAGTCTTCTGGACCATTACACTCATTATAATCAGAAGCTATTTCTAAATTTGGTTCTGGGCTTGAGATCCAAATCATATTTTGTGGCTATTATATCTACACCCGGAGAACCCCAAAGTATGGGAAGTCCTTTCAGTCTCTTAATCACAAAGTAGATATTTAAAAACTCATGGCTGTGGAAAGTTTTATGTAATGGAAAGAAGAAAATTCTGCCAGACATTCAATCTGCCAATCAAAGACCACTAGTGTTCTTTCATTCAGGGCCCAAGTAGATGTTGGTGAGTTCTGGCTACACATAAGTTTCATTTATTCCTAGAAGATGTAATGTTTAAAAATCTAAACCCTGGCCATGGCACTCTTGTGCTAAAAATCGTCCAGTGGTACCCGTCACTTGACATATTAAAATTTATATTTCTTGGCAGCCTCTAAAAAGTCCTCATTGAATATCCCTCCTCCACCCCGCCCCCACATTTCTCACTCTTTCCTCTTTTCATTTTGACTGACATTGGAGTGTTCAGTAAGCACAGAACTCTTTCATGTTCTTTATGTGTATTATGTCATTTAATTCTCACATGTGTATTTGCAGATCCATAAACTTAGACTTATCCTTAGAGAGGTACCATAATCTGCCTAATATCATAATCACTGGCAGAGATAGCATTGCCCATGTTCTCAAGGATTTTGTTGCATGGATATCCTAAAGTTCAACCATGCTGGGTTTACTCATACATCATTGCAACAGTCACTCAGTACCTTGTCTCTTTCTACTTTTAAAAGTTGCATGTGAGTTAGAGACAGTGGCTCACACCTATAATCCCAGCATTATGGGAGCCTGAGGCAGAAGGATCACTTGAGGCCAAGAGTTTCAGATCAGCTTTGGCAATATAGCAAGATTCCATCTCTCCTAAAAAAAAAAAAAATAGTTGGATGTGGCGGTGTGTACCTGTGGTCCCAGCTACTTGGGAGTCTGAGGTGGGTGGCTAACTTAAGCCTGGGGTTAAAGGTTATAGTGAGCCTTGTCTATGCCACTGCACTCCATCCTAGGTGACAGAGTAAGACCTTGTCTGAAAAATCAAATGAAATAAAAAGTAAACTAAAGCTTGCCCATGATACCAACAGTTCATTCAATATGTTTTCTAATTGTTTCTCTTTTCCTTACAATCTCCTAAAAGAAAAAAGCTATACTTTTTTTGTATCCAATGTCTAGTAAGAGACACATAGACTGAATAAACAATATTTATGAATAATGACATACTGTCCACTGATGTGATATAAACACAAAATCACAGTGAAAGAATAGAAATTCAAGATGGAGAATATCATAACAATTTTACAGTAGTTAATAAATGCTCCCTGGGCACCAGTCACTTACACACAGAGTGTTGTATTTGATCTTCAGACCACACATAATATGATTAAATTTTATCTCTGTTTGTCAAATAAGCCTATTTAAACCTTCTAAATCTTTAACCATCTATTTTTCTTTCTCTAGGAACACATGAACAGGAACACATCTGACAGTATATATGCCAACATTGTTAATAGTAGTTTTTGACAGATAAAGTTATAAAAGCTTACATTTCTGCTGTGTTTATTGCCCTCTTTCTTGAGTCATATGATCAAACTAACGAAAAAATATTTTCAAAGCTGGGCATGGTGGCTCATGCCTGTAATCCCAGCACTTTGGGAGGCTGAGGGCAGTTCACTTCAGGCCAGGAATTTGAGACCAGCCTGACCAAAATGGAGAAACCCTGTCTTTACTAAAAATACAACAATTAGCTAGGTGTGGTGGTGGGTGCCTGCAGTCCCAGCTACTCAGGAGGCTGAGGCAGGAGAATCACTTGAACCCAGTGGGTGGAGGTTACAGTGAGCCAAGATTGTGCCACTGCACTCCAGCCTAAGTAAGAGCAAGACTTCGTCTCAAAGAATAAATTAATAAAAATAAACTTTAGGACATGAATCAAGTATTTTATATATAGTGTTTGAAGAGATTTTGCATAACCCACCATGCATCAATCTGGAGTTAAAAGTTTGCACTGGTGAGAGAAATTTAGTAGCTACAGCACACAAAATGATAATTTATATATGAGGATAGATGCTATCAATGAGGTAAAATATAATGTAAAAAAAAGAGATGGATAGGATGCCTTTTTCTGCTAATTCATTTAAGCCACCAAAAGGTTTACTTCATTCACACATATCTAATCTACATCTCCCACAAAACACATGGAGACTGCAAATGTAGCCCTTAACATGAGAAGCTGCGAATTCATTCAGCAAATTCTTGTGGGGTTTCTCACATGCCCAACAGGAGTCATTCCACATAACTTTATCACATGTCATGTCAGGGAGGAGGTACTAACATTATCACCATATTACAGATGAGGAAATTGAGACTCAGAATGATAAATATAACTTCTAAAAATTATCAATAAGTGGCTGATGAATAATTTTCAGAAGTTACATTCATCTTTCCGAGTCTTCTGATCTCTTCTCTAGATCATTTCAAGAAAAAGCAAGACAAAAGAAGACTGCAAAAGTCATGCTTATACAAAAATGCTGTAGGAGCAGAAAAGAAGTCTGACTAATTCAGCTGCAGGAGCTCAAATTATAGAAGTTGATTTAAAAACAAATTAAACATAAATAATTTAAATAAAATTAGTCTCACATAGGCAGCTTTTTTTTTTCCATGATGCTTTTATTTCTCTTCACTTCTCCCTTATCCAACCCTGAAATAGTGAAATAGTGATGCTCCCAACAGAGCATGTAGAATGTAGGCTTGGCATTTTTATAGGATTAACTTCAAGATAGACTGTGGCAGATTAAAAATGGTCACACAAATGTTGACATTTCTCTCACTGACAGATGGGGCATATCTCACCCATCTGAGCATCTGAGCTGGCCTGTGACTGCACTGACAAATAGAACACATCAGAAGTGTTTTTATGCCAGTTCTGTGTCTAGCTTTGAAGAAGATTGGTAGCTTCTCTCTTGTTCTCTTGGAGCAGCAAGAGAACATCAGGAAGAGATCTGTATATGCTGAGCCTGCTCTGTTGTGAGAAAATCCAAACTAACCACATAGAGAGGTTATATGGCAGAGAGAGAAATGCAGAGAGACAGAGAGAGACAGACAGATGCAATAGGGTATTCAAGTCATTCCAATTTCCACAAGACCTGAGACTTTATGCATCAGAGTCAGGTGGCCCCTGATGTGCTCTGACCAAAAAAAATACAGATATTTAATTCCAACAATGTAATGATTGAAGCCACCAAGTTTTGGTGTAGTTTTTTTATACCACAATAGATATCCAAAACAGAAAGTCAATTTCTTTTTCACTTCTAGGCTTAGAAGAATTGAGAAAATGTCAGCAGGTCTTTCTTCCCGCCTGCTCTTTCTTATCTCTTTTCCACACTGCACATTTTAACCTAGCAATGCAAAGCCATAGTATAGGGAGATTCTAGCTGTGAATTGGCGTCACAGTTATTACACTGTTGGCAGGATGAATGGGAGCATAATACTAACATTTGAAACTGAAAAGAGGGTAAATTGTCCACTTGAACACCTTCTTTCAATCATTCAGCAAACCACCCCCATGTCCCTGAGTCTGTCTTTATCAGTGGCACGCACTGCTATAATCTCACATAAAATAGCCTTTCACAGAAGCTTTGGTCATTTAGAATCCATAGAAGCAGAAGCTCTGAAGAGCCTTGGACTCTATTTAGCATATCTCCTTAGTTCTCTTGCAGTGTTTCTTCTCAAGTGAGAATTTCAAAGGTAAAATTTTCTGAAGGTCAACTTTCAATATTGGCCAAAAAAAAAAAAAATCTGAATCAACCATGTATTTTGAAAGAAGTGATTCTAGTCTATGGAGTAATATTCTCACCTTTGCCAGGTGTTCATACTCGAATTGTTGCTATTTAATATTGTCTTGAAGTTTCTATCCCATATTAGGATTAAGACTCATGTAACACCAAATATGGAATAAAACTTAATGATGATCTAATCCAACCTTTTTTTTCCCCAAATGAGTTAAAGGAGGTCCTAAGATTATAAATGACTATTTTAAGGTTACTGGCTCAATTAGTGCTACTGACTATTAAAAGAGGTTTCTTAACCTCATCACTATTGACATTTCAGGCTGGATTTTCTCTGTTGAGAAGGGCTGTCCTGTGAGTTGTAAAATGTTAAGCAGCAGCCCTGACCTCTACCCTCTAGATGACAGTAGCACAGAAGTTCCTCTTCATTTTTCCAATTATCCCCTAGTGAGCAAAATCACTCCTACATTGAAAATCATTGCTCTTGAGGATCTAATATATGAATAAATTTTATTTTCTTCACTTTGCTTTCCTTTGCCTGCCCTCAACCTAACCTGGAGTTTATATGCCCACAAAAGAGACAAATTAAAACACTCTTTCCTTTTTATAGAAGCCAGAATGTGATAGATTCAACAAATACAATGCATTTTTGAATGATGCTGACTAAATATTGAGATAAGTCAGTAAAAAAAAAAAAAAAACACCCAAATCTTCTCCATCTGGATCCCTCCAGAATGTTCTGGTTCTGGCCTGTTGCTATAACAGCTTACTGAGCAATCAATAAAATCTGATACTTCAAAGCCTGTTTTTTGGATGGCAGAGAATGTCAATCCCTGTTCTCATCAAACTGAGTGGAAAGAAACAGCTCTTTAAACATAAAGACATATTGCTCGTTGACTTCAGGTACATTCTTCTCAATTTGAATTGTTCTCTCCAATGATGACTTGAAGTTTTAGCAAGGTTGTGATGCTCTATGGTAGAAACACCTGTGGCATTTATTTTAAAGTCTTCAGAATAATTATTAAAAAAAAACCTCTTAAGAGACTTTTGTTCACTGACAATCTGTGTACTCATGATTTCATGAATTCACTCTCTACCATATTTGTTTGTGTGGCTGGAAGATGCAATAATGAAAGGAAATTCACTGGACCCCAAAGAATCACGACCACGAAAGAAAACAAGATATAATCAGAGTCCATTGTGCTAACTGCAATGATAGACTTAGCCTTCAAGTGTTGAACTCCACATGTGAAAGAGGACTCAAAATGTGATTAGAAGTAGGACTAGCACAAAGAAGTGCGGTAATTTCTAGGCTACAGAAACATCATGTGCGAAGGCAGAGTGTCATTACATCATCCTTCTCTATTTAAATGACGAGAAGACATTTATATAATAATAACAAATTGTAGACTAGAATATTAATAGGAAAAAAAAAGAAAATTGTTCTGGCTTCAGATAAAGTTTTGATCTACACCAGTAAGAACTTGTACTTTCCCCTGGGGCAATGACAAGTCAACAGAGGTTTATGCAGGGTGTGAAATGACCAGATTTTGGATTTTAAAAAGTTATTCAGGGGCTATAAAAAGAAACGCCAGATTAAAAGCTAGATGATAGCCCAAGAAAAATAATGATGAAAATCTGAAGTAAAGAAGAAGAATTGGAGGGAAAAAGAAGAGAAAGAAGAAAAATAAGGTAAAAAGGTGGGAAATATATAGGGAAACAAATCTAAGGATGAACTGACAAACCTTTGTTACTAATTAGGCATGAGGATGAACTAGAAAGAGAGCTAAGAGAATGGAGGAGGATATTTAGGACTGAAGAAGAAAATAAAATATTTATTTTGGTGGTGCTGACTTTACAGTATCTACGAGATAATCAGTTTGTCTCAGAAGGAGTATAGCATGCAGAGTAGAAAGCCATAAAGTAATGACAGAAAGCTCAACAACTCCCCATATAAGGGAGGTTTTCTTTCCCCTCAAATGTCAAATCTCACCATGGGACCTCTAATTATGTTATCTCCCCCTGGAACTGCTTTCTTTACCCCTGTCAAAAGCTTGACTTTTTAGACTAGGCACAGTGGTTCACACCTGTAAATCCAGAACTTTGGAAGGCAGAGGTGGGAGGATCAGTTGAGTTCAGGAGTTCGGGTCCAGGCTGAGAAACACAGCAAAACCTCATCCCTAATACACACACACACACACACAAACACACACACACACGTGCGTGCACATGCTGGGCATGGTGGCATGGACCCATAGGTCCAGTTACTTGGGAGGCTGAAGCAAGAGGATTGCTTGAGCCCAAGAGTTCAAGGTTGCAGTGAGCTGTGATAGTATTATGGTACTCCAGCCTGGGTGACAGAAAACCTGTCTCAAAAATAAAATAGTTTGATTTTTTAATTCTCAGTTTACAGTTTTAAACATTATTCTAGATATAAGCAGGTTCCTTCAGTTATTCTCTTATTGCACTTTTCTCATTTTGTTTTTTGAGACAGGGTCTTGGCTCACTGCAACCTTAACCCCTGGGTTGAAGCAATTCTCCCACTTCAGACTCCAAAGTAGCTGGAACCACAGACATTGGCCATCATATCCTGATAATTTTTTTTTTTTGTACAGATGGGGTTTCACATATTGGCCAGGCTGGTCTTGAACTTCTGATCTCAAGTGATCTTCCCCACCAGGCCTCCAATAGTGCTGTGATTACAGGTGTGAGTCACTGTGCCCAGCCTTCTTTGATTTCTTCATAGAATATATACCACATGTAATTATGTAATGTTTCTATACTTGATCTGTCTCTTCTACCAAACTGCAAGCTCTATAACAGCACAAACCCTAACTGTTTAACTGACAAATACGTCCCCATTGTTTGGCATTGTGACTAAATGATCACTGAAATATTTGGTGAGTATACCTAAATAAATATTAGGTATATGAGTAATTTAAAAGGTTTAGCATTATTTGAAACTTGGTATAAGAATGATTGGTATTTACACTTCGATACCTGGAACTATCATAAAACTGCCAAGTTTGATTTCCGAGCCCAAGGGTTGACACTTTGAATCCCCCTTCCCTTCTCAGAAACAATAGCCTGAACTCCAGTCATTTGTTTTGTTCTCCTGGTCAACCACAAGAAACTGAGTTGTGGTATAGTTTGGAAAAGGCATTTGTTTTAAACTTACAATTGTGCCACAAATCCCTTGCTTAGGATCCTAAGCATCTCAAGAAATGAGAAATATATGTTACTGGAAGAGGAGCTGTTCGTTTTTAGTGAATTATACAGCTGCAATCATGTTCCATCAAACTCAATTTCTAAATGACACAATGTGTGAAAAAAGGTCAGACATTGTAGGATAAAATATGTTACTCTTACATTTCTGAAAGACATTGGAGGTGTAAGAGGATCAGAAGAAAGGAAGATCTTTCTGGTCCAGGCTATAGACAGAGAATTAATTCATTAGATGCTTGCCCAAACCTTCCTAAGCTATAAGATTTCATGAAATTGCTTCAGATTTCTATGGGTTCATTTTTTTTTAAAGAGAAATCCTGATGCACAACACACAGCTCACTCTTCTTCCCTTGCTTCATCACATCAACTATTACAGTGCCTGAACACATTATTTTATCAGCCTCTTTGTCCTGTGATACAGTTTGGATGTATCCCCACTCAAATCTCATCTTGAATTGTAACTCCTGCAATGCCCATGTGTCATGGGAGGAACCCAGTGGGAAGTGATTAAATTATGGGGGTGGGCCTTTTCTGTGTTGTACTCATGACAGTAAATCAGTTTCATGAAATCTTACGTTTTGATAAGGGGAAACTCATTTCACTTGGCTCTCATTCCCTTCTCTCGTCCACAGCCATGTGAGATGTGTCCTTCACCTTCCACCATGATTAGGAGGCTTCCCCAGCCATGGGGAACTGTAAGTCCAATAAACCTCTTTCTTTTGTAAATTGCCTAGTCTCAGGTATGTTTTTATCTGAAGTCTGAAAATGGACTAATTCAGTCAATTGGTACCAGTAGAGGGGGGCGGTGTTGAAAAGATGCATGAAAATGTGGAAGTGACTTTGGAATTGGGTAACAGGCAGTGGTTGGAACAGGTTGGAGGGCTCAGAAGAAGACAGAAAAATTTATGAAAGTTTGGAACTTCCTAAAGAATTGCTGAAAGACTGACAAAAATGCTTATAGTGAGATGAACAATAAGGTCCAGGCTGATGTGGTTGCAGATGGAGATGAGAAACTTGTTGAGAACTGGAGCAAGGGTGACTCTTGTTATGTTTTAGCAAACAGACTGGCAGCATTTTGCCCCTGCCCTAAAAATTTCTGGAACTCTGAACTTGAGGGAGATGATTTAACTTATCTGGTGGAAGAAATTTCTAAGCAGCAAAGCATTCAAAAGGTGAGTTGGGTGCTGTTAAAGGCATTCTGTTTCATAAGGGAAACAGCATTAAAGTTTGGAAAATTTGCAGCCTGTCAATGTGACAGAAAGAAAATCCCATTTTCTGAGAAGAAATTCAAACTGGCTGCAGAAATTTGCATAAGTAATGAGGAACTAAATACCAATCCCTGAGACAATGGGGAAAATGTCTCCAGGGCAGGTCAGAGGTCTTCTCAGTAATTCCTCCCATCACAGGCCTGGAGACCAAGGAGGAAAAAGTGGTTTTGTGGGCCAGGCCCAGGGTCCCCATGCTGTGTGCAGTCTATGGACTTGGTGCCTCATGTCCTAGCACCTCCAACCATGGTTGAAAGGGACTAACATACAACTTTCAGGATGTGATTTCAGAAGGTGTACGCAGCCAGCCTTGGCAGCTTCCACATGGTGTTGAGCCTGTGAATATACAGAAGTCAAGAATTAGGCTTTGGGAATCTCCACCTAGATTTCAGAAGGTATATGAAATGCCTCAGGTCCAGGCAGAAGTTTGCTGCAGGGGTGGGGCCCTCACAGATGACCCCTGCTAGGGCAGTGTGGAAGCAAGATATGGGGTTGGAGCCTCCACACAGATTCTCTGCTGGGGCACCACCTAGTAGAGCTGTGAGAAGGGGGCCCCCATCTTCCAGACCCCAGAATGGTAGATCCACTGACAGCTTGCACTGTGCTCCTGGAAAAGCCACAGACACTCAGTGCCAGTCCGTGAAAGCATCTGGGAGAGAGGCTGTACCCAGCAGAGCCACAGGAGCAGAGTTGCCCAAGACCATGGAAACCCATGTTTTGCATCAGCATGACATAGATTCAAGACATGGAGTCAAATATGATCATTCTGGAGCTTTAAGAATTGACTGCCCCACTGAATTTTGGGGTTGCAAGTAGCCCCATTGTTCTGGCCAATTTCTCCCATTTGGAATGGCTATATTTGCCCAATGCCTTTATCCCCTTTGTACCCCAAAACTAACCTGCTTTTGATTTTACAGGCTCATAGGCAGAAGTGACTAGCAATATCTCAGATGAAATATTGGAGTATAGACTTTTGAGTTAATGCTAAAATGATTTAAGTCTTTGGGGGACTGTTGGAAAGACATGATTGCTTTTAAAATGTGAGAACATAGATTTGGGAGTGGCTGGGGGGAATTATATGGTTTCACTGTGTCCCAACCCAAATTCCATCTTGAATTTTCACTTCCACAATTCCCATGTGTTGTGGGAGGAAGCTGGTAGGAGGTGACTGAATTATGGGGGGCAGGTCTTTCCTGTACTGTTCTCATGATAGTAAATGAGTCTCATGAGGTCTGATGGTTTGATAAGGGGAAACCCATTTTGTTTGGCTCTCATTCTCCTCTCGTCTGCTGCCAGTGAGATATGTACTTCACCTTCCACCATGACTGTGAAGCCTCCCCAGCCATGTGGAACTGTAAGTCCAATAACCGTCTTTCTTTTGTAAATTGCCCAGTCTCTGGTTTGTCCTTATCAGCAACATAAAAATGGACGAATACATCCTGGTAATCAGATTCTGATAAAAATCACAATGCACAAATGATGTGTTGTACACCAACTCAGTTCTAAACCTACACCATTGTTTTCCTTATGCATTAAATGAAAATGTTACTTATACCTCATGGGTAGTTATACAGGGTAAACAAAATGCTTCAAGAAGTACTCTGACAGTGGCTGGCATTGCAGATGCCTGGCATATACGTAGAAGAAAATATTTGTAAACTACACATCTGACAAAGGACTAGTATCTAGAATCTATAATGCAAAATACTCAAACAAATCAGCAAATAATCCCATCCATAAGTGGACAAATGACATGAAAGTTTTTCAAAAGAAGATATCCAAATGGTCAAACATACAAAACATGCTAAACAGTACTAATCATCAGGGAAATGCAAATTTAAGCCACCTTACTCCTGCAAGAATCACCATCATCAAAAAGTTTGAGAAACAATAAAAGTTAATGTGGATGTGGGGAAAAGGGAACACTATACACTGCTGGTGGAAATATAAATTAGTACAATCGCTATGGAAAACAGTATGGAGGTTCCTTAACAGCTAAAAGTAGATATGCCATTCAATCTGTCAATCCCACTACTACCCAAAGGAAATAAGTCATTATACAGACACTTGCATACATATATTAATACGGGCAGAATTCACAATTGCCAAGATGTGGAATCAACCTAGGTTCCCATTGACTAATAAGTAGATAAAGAAACTAGTATATTATACACCACGAAATACTACTCAACCATTCAAAGGAATGCATAAAATCTCTTGCAACAACTTGGATGGAGCTGGAGGTCATTATTCTAAGTCAACTAACAGAGGAGTAGAAAACCAAAAACTCACTCATGAAGGGAAGCCAAGCTACGAGTAAGCAAAGTCATAAAAAGTAATATAATAAACCTTAAAGACTCAGAAAGTAGGGGGTGAGACGGGGCTAAGGATAGAAAATAACACATTAGGTGCAATGTACAGTACTCAGGTTATGAGTGCACTAAAATCTCAGTATTTACTACTATATAATTCATCCACGTGACAAAAACCCCCTGTACCCCAAAAGCTATTGAAATAAACATTTTTAAAAAGCTGTTATCTCTGACCAAGAAACAACAACAACAAAGTGTCTTCCTCCATAATGATTCATTCAAGTTAATGTGTATTGTAATGACATTTTAAGCATTGACTCTAAGTAGAGAGGACAGTGTGTTCTTAGGTAATTACTAAACACTCAATAGTTATAAAATTCATGTATCTGCATTTAACTATCAGGGATATCTTTTATACATCTAGTTTATTATATCACATGTTTCACACTATTTGCTTTCCATTCTTTCTCTATGACACTAGGGACATAGTTTGGCCAAAATCCTTCTAGTTGTATTTCAGATCAGCATCTTCCAACCCCACAACCTTATCTACTCTATATCCACAAAACTGTATTTATATGATGAGTATTTTATCAAGGCCTATTATGCTTTATGCCTGAGCTAAATGATTAAGATAAAAGATGATTCTGAGCTAGGTGTGGTGGCTCACGCCTGCAATACCAGCATTTTAGGAGGCCCTGGCAGGCGGATCACAAGGTCAGGAGTCAAAGACCAGCCTGGACAACATGGTGAAACCCTGTCTCTACTGAAAAACAAAACAACCCCCCCAAAAAAAAATAGCTGGGTGTGGTGGCACATGCCTATTGGGATGCTGAGGCAAGAGAATCGCTTGAACCCAGGAGATAGAGGTTGTGGTAAGCGAAGATTGCACCACTGCACTCTCGCCTGGCAACAGAGTGAGACTCTGCTAAAAAAAAAAAAAAAAAATCACTTGTAAGTCTTGTACATCAGAGATAGACAGATGCAAAGGAGTCTTTGTAAAAACCTCTATGTCTTTACAATTTCCTGTTAAGATAAAGTAACTTTACATCCATTTTATATATAAGGAAATGACAGCTGAGATAAACTGAGATGCTAACACTAAGGGCATTCAACCAAGACTCAAACATAGGGTTTGACCTTAACTGACATTTGTGTTTTACTTTAATGGAGCACTCTCCAGTCTTAGATTCATACAAAAGACAGGGTGGGAGTTGACATTCTTTCCAGCAGGAAAACAATGAAGTAAAAAATTTCTTGATTAATCCTAGTTCAGAAAACTTAACTTTAAGATCACCAAAAAAGGTGAAAAAAAGTTTATAGAAAATTTTTATTTATTCACATTTTAATTAAGTCTATTAGCATGTGGAGGTAATGCACTTAAACGGGACCTGGCAGGAAAAGCACATTTTAAACAATAAGAAACCAGGGAAAACATTAAACATAGTTATTATTTTTGGCAGGAGTCTTTTCTTACATCTTTTTTCTTTTTGTTTCTCCTTTCTGGTAACAAAAGGGGAAAAAGTTTAAATGGAAAAAGATTGCACAGAGGTGGGGATTAACACATTTAATTTACATAATGTCAGTGTGTTAAAGACTATGTAGGTTCAGTAGTATCAAATATTCTTAGTTAAGAGACAGTTCAAAATAGGAACCTCTTTGATTGCGCACATTTCACCAAGTTCATTGTATGGCTAAGTTAAAAAAGAACACCATTTCCTCAGCAAAGGCAGCACAAGATCTGCATAGAGGTATATAATTATTTAGAAAGAAGAGTAGCTCTTCTCTTGATTCACTCCCTGGGTGATGTAATGAAGACATCAATAATGATATAATTTGACCCTCCTGGCCCATCACACCTTCCTGGTGAAATCCACACAGAAACATACTACCAGATTTTTATTTAAAAAATACACTGATGATGTTGGAAAGGGGTGTGTGTGTGTGTGTGTGTGTGTGTGTGTGTGTGTGTTTTAAGCAAAATCATCAAAATCCCTGTCTGTGAAAGACACAGATGGCTGCATAGCAGCTCTTCCTTTTGGATGCTGCTAATGCTCAGTGGCTTCTTTCAGAGTTTTTACAGACAGACCACAGTGAGTTCTTCTCTACCCAGCATGTTTATCTTAATGCCTGCATTGGAACAGTGTTCCAAGAGTCTTCATTTGTCACTCAAAAATCAACTCAGCTGTCCTTTAGCCAGAAATCTTTGGTTTGATTTTTATATCAAAGTTACTGTTTGGAAGTGAGGGAGGAGGAGAATGAGAACCAATGACCCAGTTTTAAGATCAATAGGGTGTAATGGACACATGGGGTCCATAACAACTAACCAGGTTCAAAGATAGTGAGTGGGAATGCTTCCTCCCCTTGCATTTTACTTATTTTTAGCTATAGGAAACTCGACTGTTGTGACCCTTGTGGGTACATGCCTTTAACTTCTATGTCTCAGAGAATCTGGAGTGACAGTCCCATAGGTAATTTTGTGAAAGACAGAATATTCAACTCCACATTGCAATAATTCCTCCTCTTGGGGCTCAAGTCTACCTGTCCTTCAAGCTTTCTTACCTAGTTAGATCCTTTCCATATGATTAGGCCTGTTGCCCTGGTCCAGAGCTGCCTGGGACTGACTTGGGGTTCATTTATCTATCTCTGGGTTAAAGTAGTAGCAAGTTTATCTGGCTAACAGATCATCTGTCACAGCAAAGGATGTGAGAGCCTTCATTCTTATACAGAATTCATGGTCACCAAAGAGCTGTTTAATCTTCCCTATTTTGTTCTATTTCAGGTTGTTCAGAATCCAGATTGGAAAATGGATGGTATACATAGCTTATTATCTAAGTGATAATGATGATGCCTGTTTAATAGTTTAAGACAAAAAGTGAAGGTTAGTTAAACTGAAAACATGCAAAACATCTTACACAGTAGCTATGAAAGACAACTCAAATAATACTTGACCTCCCTACTCCCAGGAAAATTCATACTGTTGGCCAGAAAACGTCCCAAAGCTTGTCCTGTCCTTTCTGGACAGAAATGTTCAGAATGATTGTTTTAGATGATTGCATGCATGACCTGTTCTTCCTTAAAACTGTTTAATGGCTCTCCTAGATGAAGACGACAAAGTTCAATGTCCCCGGCAGAGCAAAGAGGACATTAAGCAATCTGACCATTCCTTTCATTTCCCTCATACCAGTCTCTTCCCCAGTTTAGGTCCTTCCAGGCCTTAGCTCACATTGAGTCTCCTGTCTGAAATGTTTTCACCTTTCCTTCTCCGATGGGTATTCTTACCTGGCTCACTTTTCAAGGCCAAACTCACATGCCTCTCTCTCTCTCTGCTAAGGAGTATTAATTGTTCTTACCTCTGTGTTTTCAGGACTTTTTATTCATATCTTTAATCACATTGTAACAGCATTAATGTGTGTGTGTGTGTGTGTGTGTGTGTGTGTGTGTGTCTGTGTCTGTGTCTGTGTGTGTTTTCCTGGAAAAGCTAGGACTCCTAGAGGATAAAGATCATGAATTTAACACTTCTGTTTCTACAGAGCCTGAAAAACACTGGGTAGTAAATAAAAGTATAAGGGACTGAATATATAATACTCACAAAAGGTCTAATTTGGATTACAAAGTGTGAAAGAATTAAAATAAAACTCCATTATTTAAAAAGAAAAATACCACCTTTAAAACACAGATCATCAGCCTTCCCCGCCTTTTTTTCCTTGTTCTTCTTACATCCCTTTGCATTTATGGAGTTGTTAATTAGTTTCTTCTCCCTCTAGCTTTATAACTAGCTGTTGAGTATATGTGTTTATAAACCAAATGATGTTGGTTCTTATATGATCCAGATTATGTACATCAGATTATGTACAACTGATGACTGAGAGTGTTGCAGGGTATTTACGACAGCTTTGTGAAACTTGGGAACCATTTTTTTTTTTAGAAGAATTTCAATCAAGAAAAAAATGTTTTATCCCCACAGACACTGTCTGGCAAAAGCAATCGCTTTTACAAAGAAATTGTATTCATAAATGCAAAATATTTTAATAAATATTAACAATGAAAAATAGCTAATTATTATTTAGTAATTAGTATGTGTCCAATACTTTTTAAGGCACTTTACAAATATTAAGTCATTTAATTATCAAGATGATGCTTTTGAATATTTATTTATTTATTTATTTATTTTTAAATTTTTATTGCATTTTAGGTTTTGGGGTACATGTGCAGAACATGCAAGATAGTTGCATAGGTACACACGTGGCAGTGTGTTTTTTCCCCAATTCACAGCTGAGAAAATTGAGGCTACGGGGGTAGGAAGTATCTCAGCCACTATCTGAACCTAATCAGCTGGCTCCTAGTCCCACACTCTTAACAAATGTCATTATTGTGAAAATCAAAATAAGGTCAAACAATTTCAGAATAGCTCATGCATTTTACTTGCAGCTCTGAAATGCTGTAAAAGGGCACACAAGGTCTGAAGTAACGCTTGTTTTTTCTTCCTGCTATTGCTCTCATACATCTCAGTGACTCCAGCATCATTCTCTCCAGTGCCTCTGCATTTATTGCCTGCTCTGTCAACACTTCTCAGTCCTTGGCCTGTGTCACTTCCTACTTTCCATTCTCCATTTCTGACTCACAGTCCTCATCAGCAATGTCAAATGGGACACCTAAGTAAGACAGTACCCTCCTCACCTCAAGAATCACTTCCTGAAGAAAGTTTTCCACAAGTAGCCAAACTGAAGCATCACCCACTCATCCTTTATCTCATGCATTTTTTTTAAACCAATGAGTCTCTGGACTTACTGTATTAATTTATGGGCTCCCTCAATTCTGTTAGCACATGCATTTCTAGAAACCAAGAATATCATTTCAATCATCACTCAATCGCCTTGCTTATTTCCCACTCCCCCCAAAGAAAGAAAGAAAAACAACAACAACAAAGTATACTGGTCTCACTGATTGGAGCTTATACAGAAGGAGAGAAAAGTCAGAGGCCTAGTTAGAATTGGTTTATGGGAAAAGCTTGAACACATTCACATTGTACAATTTTGGAGTAATATATCAACTTTTACATAATACTATATACTTAATGTATGTAATGCTAAGACACAACTTCACCTGACATATATGTATATACATATTTGTTTATTGTCAAGTCTTGAAACAATAAAAAAGATATCCCTAACATAGTTAAATATGTTAGAAATACATAATGAGGTCTGATTGAGACTCCAGACAAGATGTAGTTGAAAATTATTTTTCCATGTTCTAGTAACAAACATCTGTAGTTATTGTTATAGACATAGCAATACCTGACTCTAGTAGTACTAGTGTATGCATCATTGATTATGTGTCAGCACTAAGTTTAACATTCTATGTGTTTTGTTCTTTTGCATTTTATGATTTATCACAATGTTGTGAGAAAGACACTTTCATTGCTTAATGAAATATGGGTAAAATGAGACTCAAAATATTTAATTAAATTGCCCTAGGTCAGAAAGTCAGGATTCAGGCTGGGCGCAGTGGCTTACACCTGTAATCACAGTACTTTGGGAGGCCAAGGCAGGTGGATCACATGACATCAGTTGTTGGAGACAACCTGGTCAACACAGTGAAACCCTGTCTCTACTAAAAATACAAGACTTAGTCATGCATGGTGGTATGTGCCTATAGTCCCAGCTACTTGGTAGGTGGAGGTAGGAGAATTGATTGAACCTGGGAGGCGGAGTTTGCAGTGAGCTGAGATGGTGCTACTGCACTACAGCCTGGGAGACAGAGTAAAACTCCATGTCAGAAACAAAACTAAACAACAACAACAGCAAAAAGACAGGATTCAAACCTGAGTTTGACTGATTTTGGTCTATTGTCTTAACCACAATGCTGTAAGTTATTGAATATCACAAAGAGTCCAGTGCAAAACTGATCAAATGTAGTAATTAACAACCCCCACTCCCTCCATTCCACCCCTACTGTCTCAGCTCTGTACAGAATGGAGAGTTAAGAGGAAGTATTTATTTCTTGTTAAAATTGTCACTGGGATGTAAAAGAAGGATGTTGTTGGCATTTATTTTTTCCAAATCTGACATTGTACATGTTAAAGGATTTTGCTATCCTCAGTCTTCTATGTTAAGGATAATTTTCATATCAACTAATAGTACATCAAGAATATTTTGTTTACAATTCGATTTGTCTGCCAGAAACAGGGGCTGCTTTTTCTCTACAGCATAATCTTGGGATCGGAATGCTTGGCAACTATATTCCCAGGTTCTAATCCACAGATTCTAAAAGAAATTTAACATGAGAACAACACACCTCTGGCAACAGTAGACAAGACAGCACATTGGTTTATTCCTGTAAACCTGTAAGGCTTTAGATGAGAGTCTTTTCTTATCACTCGCACTTTGCTGTCACTGAAAGTGGTTTATAAGACACAAATCCATGTGAAAAGTTGGAAGGATAACAATTAGAGAAGAAATGTTATCCTTTTAACCATCCATTTTCTGCATGAGATTTTACTGTTTCTATATACTTGTTTGTAATAACTGTTTCTAGAACAAGAGTAAACTAAAGATGATACAAGTAATGTTGGAGTTGTTATTTGTAAGCTCTCCAGGGAATCAGACCATGTTCATATTTTACTTTGTTGTATTCAAAACAGCTATCAGATTACAGTGTACATCCTAACCTTAAAATATTGCTGAATGATTGCTAAGTAGTTCCTGTTTTATTATTTTTATCTATCTTACAAGTCACAGTATTACTCTTTTACTGATTAGAAAAAAAACTGAGGGAGATATGTCTAAATTAATATAGTACTTTGATGATAGAAATTATTTTTCTATCCTGTTTTAGAATGACCTCAGTTTTGGGATTTTTCATGTATCAAAGGGATTTTCCTCCTTTGTTTTTTAAAATTATTGAAGGTTTGAGTGCGATGAGACAATGGAAATGCCCCACAAACCTACAATAGCTCCATGCTGCTGTGCAGGTTGCTCTGCCCCTTGGGCCATATGGTCCAGCAGAGTCAATTGTGCTTGAAGTATCAGCAGCAGATAGGGATGTTGTTTGGAGCCTTTGGCAGGCCCCTATAGATGAATCACAGTACAAGCCTTTAGTTTTGGAGCAAGGCCCTGCCATCATTCATAGACAGCCATTCACCTTTCAACAAGTAACTCTTAGCCTACTACTTGGCTTTGATAAAGACTGAATGCTTGATCATAAACCATCAAGTTGCCATGCAACCTAAGATGCCCATCATGAACTCAGTGTCACCTGGCCCACAAAGCCATAGGTGGGGTGTGCACAGCAACACTCCAGGGAGGTGGTATATATGTGATATGATTGGGTCTTAGCAGTAGCAATGTGTAAGTTGTTTAAAATTAAAGACAGATAGCTGGATAATATATTCCTCTAGCTCCTTTCATATACAGTCATTCAAAACAGAACCACATGAATCAAGAAATAAAACAAAATCCTCATTTAGTTGGATTCCATCAAGAATTACTGTCCAAATGTCCTTAAATTATGAGATTTCATAAGCTCAGTTTCATTATCTATAAATGTAGCTATCTAATACATAAGAGTAAGATATTAATACATAATATAAGTTGCCCAGGATAAGGAAAACACAATACAGATTTGATATGTTAGTCTTTATGTTTATAGTTAAATGTACTGAGCTTTAAAAAGTTTTTATAAAATATTGGCATAGTGGAATAAATATGAATATGAGTTTCTGCTTATTTTTTGTCTTTATACTTTTCTGTAGTTCCCAGTTTTTTTAAATGAATATCTACTTGTTTTACCAAAATACATGTATTAGACTTTTTTCAAAAACCTGCATGTAGGATTAGTACCATTCTTTGTATATTACAAAATTTGTAAACCATTATTTACATGCTTCTTGGTATTTCATCAGGTGTACATGCCTTAATATTTTGCTTTAGATAGTAATTTCAGGTTCTTTCTTTTTCCTAGTTGTGTTTTACTTTTGATTTTCCTAAATGGCACTGGAATGAACATCTTATTTTGATTAGAAAATAGTAATTTAAAAAAATTTTACAGGTCAATATTGCTAGTAACTTCCTCTAAAATCCTATTCTAAAGGAAGTTATTATTACTGTAATTGTTATTCTGCTTTAGAAGAAAACGCAAGGTCAATGTGAGCAGGAAGACATTGTTCAACAGCTGAAGACAGAGGAAGAGACCTTAATGTGTAGTATTTCATTTAAGAAAGGACTTAGGAAAGCTTCCTTATAATGACTAATTAATGAATTAATTTTATACTTAGGAAGAAATGGACATCAAAAATGAATGATGTGATCCCTGCTGACCACATATTAAAAAAAATCTTAATGAATGCTAAGCTTTCAAATTAATTCATTGTTCTTTCAGTAATGTAGTGTATATTTTAAAAAAGTAGATAAGCTAAAATTAATATCGATTGAAAACACCTGTGAAAATTTACAGCTGAAATTAGAAAAAAAATCAGTTTCTCAGTTTCTGTAGAAATGCTGTCATTTTAGTTTATTTTCTGTATGACCAATACTAGATGCATTGAAGCCAGACTGCCATTAAAAGGTAAACTCAGCAAATATTTACTGTCTTTTAAAAGAAATGTATTCTAACAATTAAAAAATATAGCAAACATAACACATTTATTTCCCACAAAATAGTTTTATCTTAAAAACCTTTAAAGCACTCACTTATATAAAGATAACATCACAAGTTCTTTATACTCACAAAGGAATTCAGACTTGACTGGTCCAGTGGTTTCCAATCCCTGAATCTCTAAGAACAAAGGCAGTAATGGCCTAAGGACTACTCTATAGTTTTTAAGAATTTAACTCTTAAAACTGATTTGCAACAAGGCAGGCATGGTGGCTCATGCCTGTAATCCCAACACTTTGGGGGGCCAAAGTGGGTGGATTATGAGATCAGGACTTTGAGACCAACCTGGCCAATATGTTGAAACTCAGTCTCTACTAAAAATACAAAAGCAGCTGGGCATGGTGGCTCACAACTGTAGTCCCAGGAACCCCAGAGGCTGTGGAAGAAGAATCTCTTGAACCTGGGAGGTGGAGGTTGCAGTGAGCCAACATTGTGCCACTGCACTCCAGCCTGGGCAACAACAGCAAAACGCCATCTCAAAAAAAAAAAAAAAATTTGCAACATAAGCAGGCAAAACTAACAATTATATTTTTCTTATATTGGCTTACATTATACCAGTACCCTGAGCTCTTTATGCTGATCAAGAGCTTTAATTGACAAATGCATATTGAAACGTGTATAAATATATACTTCATATAGATATGGCATACATCTATATCAGCATATATATGTATATATTATATATAATATGCACACATAAACTTATTTTATAACACTCATAGGCATTCAAGGTATAATGTTGAACAAGATATAAACAACAGTCCTGGCTCTCAGATTATGGGTACAAAGAAGTAAATGTTTACGCCAAAAGGTACAAAGATGGACGGGCAAATAAAATGATTAGGACATGGTGCAATGGGGGTGCATTCATGATGCTTCTAATCAAGTCCTGGCTTTATAGAGGAAGCACTATCCAAGTGAAAACCAGAAATATAAGAAGTTAGACAGGAAAAGGAGAACAGAGGTTTTTCAAGCATAAATAATAGCACAATGCAGATCATAAATGAAGGAGAGAATATTGAGAATGAAGGAAGCTGAGGCCTAATATAGTCCTAAGCAACATCTAATAGAGCACGATGCTTGGAATTCATGCCACTGTGAATGTCTGAAGGAATCTCATATGTTGAATGGAGCAGGTGGTGCTAATGAAAGGCTGTATTATAATCCTGCATTGGCCATGTGATTTTTAGGCCAAGGATCCCTGAATTACCTAGGGCTATGTGTAATGGTCATCCCCGGAAAAGAGAAGCCAGGTGAAGTCTTCATGGTGTCAGAACCTTGGCTCAATTGTCAGGTTTCAGCAAAGAGTTCTATCTTCAGGGAGTCACAAAGCTTATCCATAAACAGAATCAAGGAAACTCATCAAATTTATAGAGAACACATAGAACTGTGGCAGGGTGAACATGTGGGCTGATAGAGTTATGCCAGGGTACACTAGATGTAGTCTTGGAGTATCATGGTGAACTCTAGAGACAGTCTAACTGGAGGAATCACAGGATAGGATTCAGATGTGGCCTGCTCACAGAGATTATCTAATATCTCTCATTTCCTAGGATTGTGTGGGAACTTCAGAGAACTAGTAGAATAAAACTTGTTAGTTTTGATCATTAAATGGGATTACTCTCAACTGAAGAAGTATATGGAACATCAGCTATTATAGCAGGTGTAAAAATAAGGATTTACAAATGTGTTTTGTTTACCACTGTCACTGAATCATTTGAAGCATTCATTATTCTTAATGAATGTTATATTCAATAATTATATTGACAATATGCTTATTAATAATTTAGGATATACTTTTGTCTACTGCCCAGTATGCTGGAATTAGTTTTATTTTCTTTGTATTGCTTCCTTCTTTGTACTTGCTTTTAATTCTATGAGTTATTCTGATTTGATCCAGTCACAAATTGTCACTCTCTATCCTATACTAAATACATGTAAGACTGGCACCATGTTTTTAATATGTGATTCTCCAACTTATGTGCCCAATCACGTACTGGTAGTAGTCATCCAGTACTAATTCCCCAAACCTCGAAATCTTCTATCTGGGATTTAAGATCTTTTTGTCTTACTGTTTCCTTCTAGGTTTCCCCAGCTCTGCTTCCTGTTATTTCTCAATGTTCTTCATCTTTCCTTGATTCTTTCTTGCATTCGACAGCACTTGTCTGGGTTAAAGTTTTCATCTGGTGATCAAAGTTTCCTTGAAACATATCAGATGAACTCTTCAATGCCCAAGCCAGTGGGAATCTGATATTTATGAAATTTTTGAGACATATTAAATAAGTTGTCCTTTATCATTCACAGGGTATTGGTTTCATTGCTCCTCACACACACCAGAGAGGATCCAGAGAACTGAATTCCAGTCTCTGCTCTGTTACCATAGCCTTAAAAATTATGCCGTCAGTTTATCAAAAGTTTAACATAACATATTAAGTACTTTTATAGCTCTTATTTCAGTGATTCCAGATAAACCATTGTTGCTTTTAATTTGAAAAGTTTCAGAACATTTGCCCTCGTAGGATTGAGAATATTTATTTAAAAAAAAACCAAAAAGTGAGGGGTCTTTTCTGAGTCTAATATTACACAATTAAGTCAGAATCTATTTAAGTGGTAAAATTATTCTATTGGTCCAAACTTTCATAGCATAGTTTTATTTTAAACAATTTATTTATATGCATATTATGGTTTTATGTTGCAAAACAGACAGCAAGAAGTTCAGAAATTTTGAAATTTAGAAAAAGTCCCTTGCAGTATCATTACATTTATTTCATTTCCCATTCTCATTACTATCACTGTCAAAATAATAGGTTCAATTTGTGTTACCTTCTCATTACAACCTTGAATGAGGCATTGGAATTTTAATGCCTAGTTTTTTCAAAGAATTAGAGATCATCCTGTATTACATTGACCTTTTCAATATTCCATATAAATGGATGGCTAGAAACCACCTTTGAGAAAATGTGTTTATACCCCCTTTTACCCTCACATTAACTTTTTCCCCTCTTTAATCAGGGAGGGGAGCAGAAGAAACTGTCCAGTCAGACAGATACAAGTTCTGAAAAGGTGTCTGTGTGTTCATGTGTGTAAACACATTTATATATAAATATGTAAACATACACATAGAACAATAAACACAAAACATTGAAAAATATATATATATATAACTTTGTATTATTTTAACATACTGGCACCCTAGTAATTACATCCTAAAGTTCATAACTCACTCAAAATATACATATTAGAGTGAGCTGCTGCTGCTTCTTTTTGTTTTGTTTTTTAAATAGAGACAGGGTCTTGCTATGTTTCCCAGGTTGGTTTCAAACTCCTGAGCTCAAGCAATCCACTCACCTCAGTTTCCCAAATCTCAAAATGCTGGGATTGATTACAGGAGCGAGCCACTGCATGTGGCCAGGGTAAGTTTCTTCTTATGCTGACTTATGAAATGCAGATTGAAGCTGGGTATCAGTATTTATAGGGGATTAATTATAATGTACTCACTACAATATTGTGATTGTCTGATTTTCCATGTTTATGATTTAGTGAAATAACATGTGAATATATGAGTGCCATAAATAAAAGCAAATATTATCTGAAATTTATTCAGAATTTTTTAAGTGCCATGAATAGTATAAGTAATGTACTTTTATTAAAATATTCTCATTGTGACCCAAGTTGTCATTGATATATACAGCATACGGGTGAAAAAACTGAGGCACAGAGATAGGTATTCACTGTCCAAGACCTTCTAGACAATGTGATGAAGTCAGAAATAACTGAAATAACTTTACAAAGAAATATTTATATAACATATTTAGTATATCAATGCTAAAAATTATACCCAAATAATTCATTTTCTTGAAATCTATTTAGAGATGTGATTTTATCATACTAAAAATTCTGATATAATTTTATTATAATTTTAACATGCTATGTTTTGTTATTGTTGATTTTATTAAAATAAATGCTATAATTTGCAATAAGATAGATGGGAAGAAATTACATTTATAGACCTTTAGCCTCTCGATCACTGGGTTAATCGTAAAATCCATACTTGGGCAAATCAGAAATGTCTGTTATAGGGTCATGTCTCACTGCAATCTAATTCAGAACCAAGGGTTATTTTATTATCATTTCTCCACTAGATCATAAGTAGTATTTTGGATAGATGTTACTACAAATTGTAGTAAATCCACAATAAAAAGAACACTTAGCACCAATTTTTTTAGTAAGACTAAGTATTTGTCATCATTAAATCCGGTGTAATTTACTTATTTGCATACAGAATTTCTTTGTTCTTGATTATACCTTGAAAAATAGAAGTGAGGTGTGTGCTAGAGGGTGTCATTTCTATATATGGGATTATTTTAAGTGCTTTAGTTCCATATTTAAGAATACCAACACATTTTTGTGATTAAAAATCATTCAGATCAAAACTGCACACTTCAAAGAATGATTTGGTAGTGCCTGATTGTATGTTCTCTCATTAAAACTTAAAACTAAATTGAACTTTGTTCCCACTTTAACTAATACACACATGAATATTCTACAGACAACTAAAACAGATTTCCAAGTTTTAATGTAGATTTTTAATACTATAATTTTCTGTATCTTCATTGTGGATTATGAGTGCTTAATTGCTATGTTATGGCTGCATTTATCAGAAAGCATTGGAAAGTGTTAATTACTTTGTACTTTCATCAGTTATGAATGCATGTAAAATTTAAGTTTTTCCTGAGAAGCATATAAAGTCCACATTTATTATGCTACAAAAAACTTATGAAATGATTTAAAATAATTAACCCAAAGGCAGTTATACTCCATGTTTTAAACATTTGTATGTTGCATCAGATGAATCTTAGACAGTTTGTTAAAAACATATATAGTAATTTTAACGAGACCAAATCATTGATGGGGAATGGAAAACAATGTATGTATATATACGTATGTGTGTGTACATATGCATATATGTGTGTATGTATATTTGGTCAACAGTTTGGAAAAAAATAAGCGAGTAACAGAAAAAAGGCATAGCAATGTCTTTGAAGTAATCATCTGCTCCCACCATTTTCTTGGCACCTAGACACCAATACTACATCCTTGTTTTTCAGTCCAATAGAAAATCCTTTCTAAACTAAGACAGGAACAGAAATCCAAGTACAGCATGTCCTTACTTATAAGTGAGAGCTAAATGAAAAAAACTCATGGATAGACAGAGGGGAACAGATACTGGGAGGAGGGAGAGGATCAGGCAAAATAACTATTGGGTACTAAGATTATTCCCAGGGTGACAAAATAGTCTGCACAACAAATGCTTATAAGTTTACCTATGTAACAAACCTGCATATGTACCCCTGAACTTAAGAGCTAAAAAAGTAATAAAATTCTTGCTAATATTTTCATGAGAAGATTTTTAGTGATTGAGAACTATTACCTGAGGTGTTTTTATACTACATTTAATTCAACTGCAATTATTTACAAATGTTCTTTGTGCTTAACTGAAACATACTAAATTGTTGATTATATATGTTACAATCCATTAATAAATTCAAAAAACTATGTGATGTTAAACAGTGATAAATAACAAGGACAAAACATTTAGCATAAAAAAGAATCTGTTCTGATTAAGACATAAACCTCGGCACTAAAGACTCCAGATGACCACCACATAATAGATTTGAGATCCTGGATTATCTCAGTCAAATGTTGTAAGAACCATATGACTCAATACATAAACACAGTCTGACCTTAGTTCTTGCCTCAGCATTCAGCAGTCTTAATGATTCTGGTGATGTAATGTTGTTGGTGGTAATGGAAATGGTGGGAGCAGTGGTTTGCTAAGAGGAACGTGATCATGTTCATATCCTTACATGGAGGCCTTTTAAACATTTGAGGACAAGGCTCAGTCCATTTAAGGCATCTCAGCATCAAAATTTCTTACCCCTCATTCCTTAAATAATTGTTTATTCCTATTTTCTTCATTTTTTTTCAGTGTCCTCCAGAAAATTTCCATGTCTTAATTCATGTTCCCTAATTCAGTATGTGTGCATTTTTTATTTTAAAATTTGTAATTGACAGATAATTGTATAATTTATGATGTATAAAGTTACAATATATGTATACATTTTAGGAGTAAATTGAGCTCATTAACATGTCCATTACCTTATCTGCTTATCACTGCTTTTTGTAGTAAAGGTGTTTAAAATATTAATTATGGTCGCCATGATATGCAATAGATGTTTAAAACTTATTCCTACTGTTTAAATGAAACCTTGTACCCTTTGAACCACATATTCCTTTTCTGCATCCCCCATACCCCAGCCTCTGGTAACTGTCATTTTAATTTGTTTCTACAAGATCAACTTTTTTGGATTCTACATGTAAGTAAAACAATACAGTTCATCCTTCTGTACCTGGCATGCTGCACTTATAACATCCTCTCATGTAATTTCAGCACTATACACAATAGTCAAGATATGGAAGAAACCTAAAGTGTCCATTAACAGAAAAAGTAAATGTGGTGTGCATATAAACACAATGGAATTCTATGCAGCCTTAAAAAAGGAAATTCTGTCATTAGCTTATATATATTATAAAATGACAAAAACAAAATATGGATAAAAACTGAAAGTTGATCTAAGTAAAAAAAACTCACCTGAAAATGAATAGCATTTTCAGGTCAGGTAAGAACATTTGATGGTCCCATAGCAGCAATGTGAAAACTTTAAGAACTATATTGAGAAGGCAAATATTCTGGCTACATATTAGGTATCTATACATATTAGGTAGATATTTTTATTAAATTGTCATATTTTATATTTTAAGTTCTCTCACTTCCTCCCTTCTCCCTTATCTGTTTATCTTAACTGTCAGACTTCCATATGTCATATTTCAGTGGTATGTATTTTAATTATTCCATCCTGTCAAATGCCATGGCTAAATTTTTAAAAAATAAAAAAAAATCCTAAGTCTGAGAGAGACAGAAAAGGATTTTTTTTCTTTATAAAGAAATAACCTCTTCTAGGTGTTTAAATGCCAAAGTAAGTCAATCAAACTATAATTGACTCTAATTGGGACTCCCACAAGTTCTTCATCTTTTACAAAAGTACCTAAAGTTAAGAAGAGGTGAAAAATTCATCTGTGACACTAAGTATTAAAAAATCTGATCTAAGAGAATCTTTGATTCTGAATCAGAAAATAAAAATTCAAAGCATTACCCTCACTAAATTAGAAATAACTCTACATCTTAATTCAAGAGATGGGTACCCTGTACCATTTTTAAACTATCAACCTGATTTTCCAAGAAATAACATGATAAATAAATGTTATGTTTAAGGAACACAAGAAATATAAAATTAGGATCTCAATTGTGATCTGAGGGACAGAGTGCGATGTAATCAACTTTTGATGAAACATACCTTTCTATTGGAGGAATGGTAGTTCCTGCCAATTTAACCTCTGAAATTAGTTTTTTTTTTAATTAAAAACACACACAGCCTCATGGTTTGATATAGTAAATACACAAACACATGGGAGGCAAAAGTTCCTGTTTCTACTCTGAGCCTTGGAATTCCTCTAAACGTAAAACAACACGATTTCATTTGTAGGGTGAAGTTCTTTGAGATTGCATAGAAATTGTAATATCCGTGATTTGAAAATGCATGTTTGCTCAAACGGGTACTATCCATGAATATTCTGCTAATTGAATACCTTCTGTTCTCATTTGGATACTCATCTTTACAATATGACTTTGTAGTGGGAGAATACATCAGAGATTGCATGAAATTAACACAAAACCAGGGAGAAACTTGCCAGAGGGAATGGTTGTGTGCCTGCTGAGACACGGATTTGGAAGGATATATGATGTCAATGCACATCTTGCTATTTTATTTATTTTGTTTTTTGAGACGGAGTTTCGCTCTTGTTACCCAGACTGGAGTGCAATGGTGCGATCTTGGCTCACCGCAACCTCTGCCTCCTGGGTTCAAGCAATTCTCCTGCCTCAGCCTCCCGAGAAGCTGGGATTACAGGCATGCGCCACCATGCCCAGCTAATTTTTTGTATTTTTAGTAGAGACGGGGTTTCACCATGTTGACCAGGATGGTCTCGATCTCTTGACCTCGTGATCCACCCACCTCGGCCTCTCAAAGTGCTGGGATTACAGGCGTGAGCCACTGCACCCGGCCCGCTATTTTATTTTAAAAGCCAAATCTTTCCTCATAAGAAAACGGTTTTTATTTTTTATTTATTTAGTTTTTGAGATAGATTCTTGCTCTGTTGCTCAGGCTAGAGTGCAGTGTTGCAATCTTGGCTCACTGCAACCTCTACCTTCTGGGTTCAAGTGATTCTCCTGCCTTAGTCTCCAGAGTATTTGGGAGTACAGGTGCCTGCCACTGCACCATATTTTTTTTTTAAAGTAGAGAAGGGGTTTCACCTTGTTGGCCAGGCTGGTATCAAACTACTGGCCTCTCAATTGATCCTCCTGTCTCAGCCTCCCAAAGGGCTGAGATTACAGGCATGAGCCACTGCACCCAGACTTACGTTTCTTACTTTGATAGACTCCAGCAAGAATGGTTTTAGACCTAGAGTTGACACTGTTCTTCATGGAAATAGATGTATTAAGAATGGCAAATATGAAAAGTTTCTTACAACGATTAAAATATTGGAAGTTATGATAAAATGCAATAGAAATTAGGAATATTAAACTGTAAGCAATGAGTGCTGCTGGATAGTTGAACAACTATCTACAAAGACATGTTGGTTTATAACATAGAATGAGGACAATAATCCCTTTTGGAACATTCTTCACATGAGTAAACACCAAGTGCATTTAAATCACCAGAGAAAGGGGAGGGGACTGATCTGTCACACTACGTAAAAGAGACAGCCATAAACATTCAGGGTCTAACAGTGATCCATTAGCTCTATATTTCACACAGGTGTTTCTGGTATATCCATTTGCAAGAGATTAACACATTCACCATTGAATGTCTTTTATAATATGAACAAGATCATCATGGACAAGATCATCTTATCTTGACTAAGGACTTAACTAATGCTAGTCATGAGATATTTTGGTTGCTGAGCTTAAAAAAAGAAAAAGAAATCTTACAAATTCTTCTAAGCACTGCATTGGAATCAAAATCAGTAGAAATTGTATACAGGATACAAACTACCTGGAAACTGACATGAAGTTTATCCAAATAGTATCTTAAACCTCAGTTTCAGGGAACTTGGAAACTGAGCTGGTCACTGCTGGATTCACAACTGTAAATATCCCTTTGCATAAGCACATTAATGATCAAATATTAGGTTACCCTTTTGTGACATTTTCTGAGCTATAATTTTTATTTAATTGAAAGTATGTTAGAACTACTGTAACATTTAAAAGCATGACTCTGGGAAGGCCACACATTCTGTCTTCTTAAATACATATTTATCCAGCAGGCTAACATTTTAAGAGACAACTATGCCAGCTGTTAACAAGATTTTATGGATTTAATGTTGACACATGAAAAATATAATTTATGCTTTATCAATTGTTGACAAGGAAACCATTAACAAGAAATCAAGTCAACTGTGCTTTTTCAATTAAAAAGATGTACCACAGCATACAATTTAACCAGATATTTATTTCCTCCTAGCAACATGGGATTTATTTTTTTAAAATAAATAACAAACAAAACAAAATTTGAAGTCTTCAAACATTTCTCCCTTCCTTCATACTGACTGATGAATAATCATGGAAAAATATTCAGCTCTATTTTGATGCTTCTGACACCTTTTTGTGTTCTAGTTGTGAAGTTAGGGATGCGATTCCTAACAGTTTTCTCATTACTGGCCATGACATTTTAAAAATTAGACTCAATAGCTGCACCGTAATTTCACTAACATTTACTTAGTTGCTTAAATTTGGGGAGAAGTTTAAAAATAATTTAATTCTTTCACCTATACCTGAGATAGGTGTCAATATTCCTATTTGACAGAGGAGATTAATGCACTTGTAATCTCACTAACACATCACGAGCAAATCAGGATTTGATCCTAGATTCTTTATCTTCAAGTCCAGTGTTTTTCCATTGTGCATAATCATGTACTTTTTAATGATAAGAAGAGGGTGGTGTGTGTGTGTGTGCTTGTGTGTATTTATCAGTTTTCAGGACACTCTAGTGAACCAGCATGTCTTTCAACTATATGCTGAGACATCTTGTGTAATGGAAATACAATATTGCACATAGGTCTGTCTCTGTATATCTTAATTAGGTAGCTCACAGTATATCTTAATAGTTACATTGAATGGCCAGATACATTAAATATGACTTGGTTGATTCTGTTGCTAGTCAGCTTAGTTATTGAGAACAGTTTTTCCTGGAAACAAACATTGAGGATCCGGCACAGTGGCTCATGCCTGTAATCCCAGAATTTTGGGAGGCTGAGGCAGGCAGATCACTTGAGGTCAGGAGTTCAAGACCAGTCTGGTCAATCCCCGCCTCCACTAAAGATACAAAAATTGGCTGGGTGTGGTGGTGCACACCTGTAATCCCAGCTACTTGTAGCTACTTAGCTACAAGGCAGGAGAATTGCTTGAACCCAGGAGGCACAGGTTGCAGTGAACTGAGATCATGCCATTGAATTCCAGCCTGGGTGACAGAGCAAGACCTCATCTCAAAAGAAACAAACACTGAACACTGGACAACATTTGTCTCACCATGGTCCAGATGCATAGTCCAGACATAAAGGATTGTGTCTCTAGCCCCAGATGAATATCTTATAAGTATGTGTTATGTAAAAATGTGAGGAGAGAGAGAAAGATTAAGAGATCACTCCAAGAGCAAATTAGCTCAATATAAGAAAGGAACGCTCAGAGTTTAGGAGTTTCTGACAACCACAAGTCCAGATTTGCAGGTTTCTAGAAGCGCTTTGATGAAGGTTTTCTCTCGAACATGGAATCACCCCAGCATGTTTAAATTTATCTGCAATTTTAATAATTGTATTCACTTTTCATTTTAGTATCATATACTATATGTTCTGACATAAACATTCTTTTTTTAAAAATTGCACGTTTTTCTATACAATATGACATACTGCATAATTTTGAAATTCTGTTCTCTGTTTCAACTTCAGAATCTAGAAAAGTGCCTGGAACACAGTAAATACTCCATAACGACTTGTTAACTTGATTGTGGCAATGAAAAAGAGGACGAACAATGATTCTGGCATAGGGTAGTATTATAGACTGGAAAACTTTTACATCATCTTATTCTGAATTGTGAATATTGTCACTGAAGTGTCTATAGTTCATCACCAATTTTCATTTCATAAATTTAATGCCATAGGTCAGAATTGCTTTTCTTTCATCTATTTTTGCTCTCAAATATGTTGAGGAAACTGTCAAAAGCAGTTCAAAAGGAAGAGGAAAATAGCCTGGTGAGGCTGCGAATAAAATTTTCCTTATTCATGTGATCTCTTTTATTAAAAAGGTCTCCCAAGCTTGGTGCCCTGAGCCAGGCTTAATTAAAGTTATTTGCTCTTAGCTTAGACTATGAATTGCCCCTACTCACTTTGAGGTGGAGTCTACCACTGACAGCAGAGTTGAAATCTGGGGGCTTTATTTTCCTAAGAATTTGTTCCTACGTCCTCAAATGAATTACTTTAATTAAAATAACTTAGTGACCTTTTCTTTGCTCTCTTGGCTACAGAAATTTTCCACAACCCTCAGATTTGCCCTTGGATTGTTAAAAATACTGCACTGAAAAAGTGCCTTTTGTTCTCCTAGAAGTATCTTTTTTGCAAATACCTCTTTTCTTTTTATGATGACTGTCTATGTTAGAGGAAATATTTGATTGATACATGTTAACTCTACAGACGTAACATATTTCAAGCCGGGACAAAAGCCAAGTTCTTCTAGGTTTGAATCTTCTGGGTCTCACAAAATGATGTAGACTTAGTGGGTCTCAAAACATACATGATGAAATAAATAAGCAATTGTATGATCACTTATTTACAAGAAGATTTAGGATGATTTGAAATCACTGCAATATAGCAAAACTGCATTAACACATACAATTTTAAATGAACAGTTCTTTCAGTATAAGAGATAGCATGGCTACTCAAAATAACCAGGTTGGCTAGATTTAGCAAGGACTTATGTGTTTCTCCAATCGAAAGCATTTATTGAACTACATAATTGGCGAGCCGGTGTGCTTGGTGTGCAATGGAGCAGCGAACAAAACAGATAGTGTCTCCCTTTAGCACTTGCATGTTCTCATGGGATAAATCGATTTTAATTTGAATATCGCATATAAACAAAATATATATAGCTGTGGTAAACGATGTGAAAGAAACAGTTTTATAACCACAGAACTCAAACTAAAGGTGCATGGAGGCAGAAGGAAAACAATGTATACATATATATGTATGTATAGATGTATATATATAACTGTATATATGTATATATACATATATAAAACTATATGTATATATGTATATTTAACTATATATTTATATATAACTATGTTATAAATTTACATATATAATATATATTATAGTATAGTTATATAAATACATAACTATATATTATATATAAAAATATATACATATATTTATTGAATATATGCGTATGTGTATATATATATGTATGTGTGTGTGTGTATATATACACACACGCACTACATATATATAGAAACAGTCTCACTGCCCAGGCTGTAGTGCAGTGGTGTGATCTCGGCTTGCTGCAACCTCAACCTCCTGGGTTCAACCAGTTCTCCTGCCTCAGCCTTCCACGTACCTGGGACTACAGGTGCCCACCACCATGCCAGGATAATTTTCATATTTTTAGTAGAGATAGGGTTTTACCATGTTGGCCAGGATGGTGTTGAACTCCTGACCTCAGGTGATCTGCTTGGCTGGGTCTCACAAAGTGCTGAGATTATAGGCATGAGCTAACACACCCAGCCCTTCTCTTGAGTTTCTTATGGCAGTTCTAAATGTCTTC
Source organism: Leontopithecus rosalia (assembly GCA_028533165.1). NCBI lineage: Eukaryota > Metazoa > Chordata > Mammalia > Primates > Cebidae > Leontopithecus > Leontopithecus rosalia. The sequence continues at coordinate 24,807,342 of CM052654.1, read as the reverse complement.
TCTGGAATTTCTACTGTATTTGTCTAATTAGACACATTAAGGAGCTTTTGGGATAAGGAAATAGAGTCACACTGGAGGCACAAAAGAGTGGAATAATCAAGAATTATGACAAAATAGGTTTCTACAGAAAAATTAAAATAACATTTTCAGTTGGGGCCTCTTTGACTACCCTACATGAAAAAGCCACCTCTCTGCATGACTGTATCTCATTGTTCTGCCACATTTTTCTTCATAAAATATATACACTTTTGTTTGTTTGCTGTCTTCCCTGCTTACTAAGCCCAAGGAAGATCAGAACTTTGCCATCCTGTTTACTCACTGATGGTATCTAGAAGAAAGCCTATTCTTACTGCCCACTCAATAAATAACTTGAATGATTAGATGATTATTGAAATAAACTTCAGAAGTGACCCAAGAGTTGTCTGTCCATTTGTACAAACTTCACAGGACTCAATCTTAGTATAACTAGAGTTGCCATATTTTGTCAGATTCAAGTCTGTGTTTACCAATCTGGTACCTGGACGAAAGGATAAGAGAGGAGAAAATGCCACTGTTTCTTGAGTTACCTGATGGGGGTATTTAGCTGATGTATGGAATGTGGGTGTCCTGGACAACAGAGAAAACACTGGATGGCAAGTATATCAGTCCATTTTCACACTGTTATGAATAAATGCCCGGGACTGGGTAATTCATAAAGAAAAAGAGGTTTAATAGACTCACAGTTCCATAGAGCTGGGGAGGCATCACAGTCTTAGCAGAAGATGAAGTAGGAACAAAGGCAGGTCTTACATGGTGGCAGCCAAGAGCATGTGAAGGGGAACTGCTCTTTATAAAACCATCAGATCTTGTGAGACTTATTCACAATCAAAATAACAGCACCAGAAGAACCTGCCCCATGATTTAATTACCCCTCACAGGGTCCCTTTCACAATACATGGGTATTATGGCAGCTACAATTCAAGTGAGATTTGAGTGGGGACAGCAAGTATAGGTAATAGTTAAAAAACTAACTCTTTTTAATCTTCCTCTTCTAAATAAGAAAAGTTTAATTGGACTCATAGGACGTCACATTCTTGAAAATCTCCCATTCTTCCTTTTTTTTTTCCCCAGAGTCTACCTTTCTACAACAAATTAAAATAAATGGGCAAATTTCAGAATATTTAGAATATTTTAGGTATAGTAGGCAACAGGCTCAAGTACTACAGTTTAATAGGCGATGATCAGTAACATACGTTTGCATATACTTCAGACTAAACTTTTCCAAATATATTATTTTTTAAAAATATTTTAAATACATGTTTCACAACTTCTAAATTTACCTGTTTAACACTCAACATGTATCTATGGATTGAGGGAGTGACTTTGAGATTGATTATGCAATCTTAGTAAATTCAAAATCATTTCTAATATAAGGAACATCTTTAGTTTCCCATCTTTTAGCTGAAATTTACTAAAATAGAGCACTTTGAGATTCAGCTAAAATTTTTAATATATTTTTCAGGAAAAAAGAAAGTTTACATTATTTAATATGAAAAGAGATGTTATTTGCACATAAAATAAATGTTTTTTCTTTATATAAATTAATACTCCTAAAACATAGTATGATATATAGGATATGTGGTATTTATGTCTATATTTCATGGAATAATAATTAAACCACTATTTCTAATTTTTATAGTTCCTCTAAAAACACATATATTCTCAACCTGAACACTATTCACACTCTAGGTAAGATACAAGCCACATTGGAAGGCTCTCCTATAAATGGTGAGATGTTTACCAGCACAACTGGACTCTACCCACTAGATACAAGTTGGGTCTAACTCTTAAGTTGTGACAAACAGGAAGATATCCAGAGATTGCCAAATGTCCCCAGGGGTAGGGGGGGGCAAAATTATCCCAGGTTGAGAATGACTGCAATAGAAAAATGTTTCTCACAGTTCCAGAGACAGGGAAATTAAATTTGAAAATCTCTGGTCATTCTCAAAATTAATCAAATCAGAATCTCTAAGGATTCTGGGAATCTAAATTTTCACATGCATGCTTGATATTGAGGAAATTGTAAGTTTAACATGCAAATACACTATGAGATAATCACAGAATGAAGCTCATTCCTGAGGAAGAGTGAAGACAGTGATTCTATGAGTTTAACATATTATTTTTGTGATTTGCAGATGCACTGAATAGTAATAAAAAACATACTTGCAACCGAAAGGTAGGTTTTATCAGATTTGTAGTAGGTAATTAATATCACCCTGCATAAGAATTGGATTGCTAAGTGAAATACCATTCTTTCTATAGTTTTGGGCACATCTTGTGTCTAAACACTTAGTGCATAGTAGTAAACGTTAATTTTTTCTTCCTTCCCTTTCTTTTTAAGCATTTCTATGTTGGAAAAAAAAATGGAAAGAGAAAACTGCCTTGCCTGTTTCACAAGAAAGCAATTAGAAGGAGCTTGTGATAATGCTTTGGAAAACACAAATGTTACTTATGCTAATAGGCCATTATTATTATCTATGGGATTTTTTTTTAAGAAAATAGTAAAATTCCTGTTCTTCCTCTTTCCTTATGAGCTGCCGCCACACATAGTCCAGCTGTGGCATATGGTCAATTCTTGACTGTCTGAATGGATTAGCTGCCTTGTCAATTACCCGTGTGTACTGGGGGCTGACTCATTATCTAGCTGAACAGCTGCTAACACATCTGTCTTCTCCCACTCACCATGGGATCCCCACAGAGGCATTCCCCTTTTACCAGCTCATACAACTCTGCTCGTTTGCATTTTTCTCTGAAATAACCCAGCCTAACAGAGCTGCAGCCTAAGGGTTTGTGGGGGAAGGAAGTAGAAAGGAAAGAAGTCATCAAGCACATTTCCAAATTTTATCTCCTCTTTGTGAAGAGTCCCATAGAGATTGGTCTCCTATCTACTACACAAGTAGATAATTTTTGTTTGACAAATGGTGTTTGCTCCATCAGCATATTTTTGTCTCCTGAAGTAGGATAAAGAGTTACATGGCAAAAATAAAAGAAAGATAGTCATAAGAATTTCAGAAAAGTACAGGAAAGAGATTGATACTTTATATAATTTATGGTGGTAACTTTCAAACATATTCATAAACTCTTCAACTTTCCTCCCATTAAAAGTTGAGGGACATAAGCCTTCTCTTTGATTCCGGCTGACGTTAGTAAATAGTCTACTAGCTAAGTATGGCCACAGCATCATTACATGACTTTCAAGTATAGATCATAAAGGTGATACAGCTTCTGATCGATTTTTTAGAAAACTCAAACTAGAGAACTGAGCCACCATGGAATAAGTCTGACTGCCCTGAAGCCTTGATACTATGAAGAAGCCTGAACTAGTTATGCTGAGACATCACATAGAGAATAACCAAGAAAACATGAAGAGACAGGGATCAGCCAGTCCCCAAATGCTCCAGTCGCTTGTTGTTCTACCTTCAGCATCCATCTCACTGCAGCCCATAACCAGAACCACCGGCCTGAGCTTTCTCAACTTCCTGACCTACAGAAAATGTGAAAGATGCTACCATGATTATTGAAATCCTAAGGCACTAGGTTTGGGGGTAATTTGCAGTAGAGCAGTAGAGAGCTGATTCGTCCTCTAATGTATCAACTTATACCTTTTGTTGTTGTTGGGGTGTGTGTGTGTGTGTGTGTGTGTGTGTGTGTGTGTGTGTGTGTAAGAATTAGATTCTTCTCTGGCAGGAAAATGTGAGTAAAGGCCCAGTGATATAGGCATCTCTCTTTTATTTAACAAGCACATGTTATGTCAGACTCTTTTCCACACAAGGCTAATTTGTAGTTAAGCACACTGTACATCCTGGACTGCTAGAATACATAAAGTGCAGGATGGAGACAGGTGTTGGGGTGAATAACTAAGTAAATAAGGAGAATGCAAATAGTGAAATGGGCTGATGCAGATAAAATATATAACAAGGTTATATGCCAGGCAACTGTGACCTAATCGGAGAAGGGAGGCAAAAAGGGGAATGGCAGGACTTTATTTCCCAACTCTCCAATGTAATATCTTGATATCTCTTGGGTCAAAACTCAGCAATGTGACAGAACATTAAACATGGCTATAGGTAAAATCCATTATATAAATTGTGATGGCTTTAAGCTTCTTTGTGCTCTGGAATCCTAGGTTTTTAAGCAAAAGTTCAACCAATTAGAAAATTAAAACAAATCAACAACAAAAATGAGAGAGTAAACTCTTTATAAAATTTGGACCCATTTCCAACCATTTGTTCATTGCTTTGCCTCAAGATTGAGACAAAAAGGGTCATTGACTTATTGGTGCTTTTAAGCCATCTGCATTTGTGTTTCTTCTCATTAGTGTCTAGCAGCAAAAGCTTATTTTATTTGATACATCATAAATTCAATGAATCTCTACTATTTCAAGCTGTGAGGGAAGGCAAAATAGGAAAAAAAAAGCTTTGCCCTTCAAAAATTTATACTGTGTAAAAGCCTATTGTCCAAAAAATCTACTTATGTATTCTACAGGAGTTTATTAAACACCAATTTAGGGACTTATTACTAGGTACTATAAGAGACAGCAAATAATATCAGATAGTGTCACTAATGTAAGACTATATATTTTCTTTCTTATGGAAAGGATTAAGATAGTGTATCACATAATTTCATTCCAGATCACTTTCCCATCACGTAACCATTTTCAGTTGTACTGTAACCATTTTCAAAGTTGTACTTTGAACTTGTACTCATATCTTTTCTGATTTTTGAAATTTTTTTCTATTGCAATACCTATTTTTTACTATCATTCCTATTAACAATGTTAAAGATGATTTTATCTATACACTTCTGCAACCTTTATAGGACTTAAGAAGTGTTGTATGTTATGGGTAATGTCATAGACTCTGGATTCAAAAGTGCATGGTAAATAAACCTACGACTATTTGTACAGTTTTACTCCCTATTGCTACGTTTTACCATCTGTAAAGTAGGACTAGTAATACTGCTTACCTTATGTTGCTCCTTTAATAAGTAAACCAAAAGCACTCAGCATGGTATATTGTAAATATTTAACACTCAACAAAAATATTTTCATGAAATTACAACAAATTTATTTTATTTTGCTCAAAAAACCTCCTTTGGATAGATGTAGTTTTCTTATCCCATTCTGTAGAAGATGAAAGTTGAGACATTGCATTGTTTGACTATGGTCACCTAGTAGTTGAATAGTTGGTACTCAAGTCTCAAACTTCTGAATTAATACCCAGATGTGATTTTACAGTTCTTAAGATTTTTCTAAAAATTTTTCATCTTACTTAGTTCTATGATTAGAATTTAGGATTGATTCATTTTTCTTCTCTTTCACTCATTTCTCATAGCAATGCAATAAAGCTTCTTAGTTCTTACTCCAAAATATATTATAAAACTATTCCCCATCTATGTTCCTGGATACCATTTGGTCCAAGCCATTATCATGTCACAAGTGGATGGCACCAAGAGTCAACTTAATCATCCCATGTTGGCATCCCTTCCTCCTTTTCCAAGTATAGCACAGTACAAATCCCTTTTGGTGGTCTATCAGGGCCGACACAATATTGCTCCGCCTACTCCTCCTCTTGGTCTCTCACAACCCCTTTCTCTGAGTCAGTAACCTCAGATTCTCTGGCCTTCTGTCCAGTCATCTCAGGAGCTTCCTCTGCCTATTCCCTCTGTCTGAAATGATCTTTGCTCCCAGAGCAATTCTTCTCATGATGAGATCCTATCTAAAACTCAGAAATAGACCTAAAATCATCTCTAGCATGGGGTTGTTCCTGTCCATGATGAGAAAATCCAAATGATTCTCTGCCCCCTGCAGCTGCATGCTTCTGTTTTACTTCATTTATAACACATTCTACTGTCGAAAATTACCTCTTTTGATCACTTGGCTAATTATTTATTATTCCTTTTCTTCTTCAACTAAAATATAAGTGCTAGAAAATTCATATACCTTGTTCATTACTGAATGCTCATTATGTAGAAAAATGTGAGGCACAGAATAGGCTTCCAATTAATACTTCCAGGATAATGAATTAACTACACTCTATGAAGTTTTGTTCAACTTAAGAGTTCACATAAAAGTACACATGTTCTAGCAAAGTTGGCATTTCCAAGGAATAGGAGATCCATTTAAATATCTCTCACAATAAAGGCAGAAGGTAAATGGAGAGAAAAAGGCATTAGCAGAATATTAGTATATATTATTTTTAATAACAGTAATAACAATAGATTTAATGTTTAGTAATTACCCAAATACGTTTAAGGAAAAAATATTATTTAATTCTTTCAACAAAGTTAGAGGAAGATGTTACTGTTCCCATTTTCCAGACCAAACCAAAAAAAGAGGAAAAAAAAAGAAATTGAGGCCCAAAAAAACTATGTCCCAAAGTCATCCTCTCCCCAAGTGATAGACAAAATATTTGCAGCTAGATGAATCTGTCTCCAAAGACATTATTTGTAAAGACTCTTCCATAGAGCAATCTGCTTTATTCTCACTGCCCGTCTTCAATGACAAAATAATCTTGCTAATTCCATCAAGAAAAAAACTGCTACCCCATTCATCAGCAATACATCTGCTTTTGAAAACTGGTAGTAATGGTTCTCAATCAAAACTTACTGAAGTCCTTATTATCCTTACAGTTTTAAAGTCCAGCACAGTCACTGAAAAAAATTTAAGTTTTATTTTTCTATAAGGCCTCATCTGAGGGAATACAAAGACAAACTGAAAGAAAATGTCTCAACACTGTGATCACTCCACATTCAGAAACTTCAATGGGAACACAGGGACCTGCATGTAAGCTCTGGTGTGTGGATCTTTTCAGAGCTTGCTGGTGAGCAGGACAAACGAAAGCGGCCTTGCGAGGCTGAATACCCATAATTGGGGTCAGAACACTGGATTTATTACATTTTCCATTCACCAAAAGGCCTTTTCCTATGGTTCTATTTCATTTCTAGTTTCTTGTATTTAACACATTGAGTGAAATGCAAATGCGACATTTTAACTTCCAGAGGGACATTGAAACTGAACAGCTCTTTGCAGAGAGTATTTGGTATGGATTGGTGGGGTAGTGAGGAGAGAAAAGGTTATTACATCCAAAGGAAATTTAACTGAAGAGGAGGAAGGAAAATAAAAGATAGACTAAGTTACTCATATAAATGGGAAAACAGAATGACAGCAGAAGTGTACTGAAAATAAATCTGTTCCCTCCTTAAATTGTCTGAAAAAAAATCTTTACTCGGAAAGTCTAAGAATTTTACATTAGCCAGGAAAATATAGATCATCTCTTCCTGGGTTGATTGATGAGAGAAAGAGGGTTTGTGGGGAAGAAATTCCAATCTCTTTTATAAATAATATTTTAATTCTCTGCTACTCATTTACCAAGATCTTGAAAATATTTCATTTTGGGGAAGTGGAGCTTGAATCTTATCACAGATTATAAATGGGAAATATATGCATTCATTTACATTTATATTTATAGAAAATATCTGAGATTGTATAACCCAAAATAATAGGTAAGTAGTAGCAAAATACTACTGGGACAGAAAAGAAGTGGCAACAAAAAAACTACAATAAATCTCTTATGAAGGTAAAGAATCCAGAAAGTCTAGTGAATTATTTAGTAACCATTGTGGAAGGTGATAGCTAAGGAACAGGTCAAGAGAAGGGGAAGGTAGAACTCTCTGGTTGTGGGGAGTTCCTATAGATGGAAATCTGAGTCAACAGTCAACACAGCATGTCAATCTATCTTTAATCGAGGAGATAAAAAGCCACTCACAAAGATGTCTCCTAGATATTCTCTTTCTCAGAATTCCTAATGAAATACTCATATTTATCTATTGTCCATCTATGAACCTTAACAATATATTCACATTTTTACACAGTCTTTGATTTTCCCTCTATCCCTCCTTCCCCATCCACCACCATCTCCCCACTAACTCCTGCTATTGGGGGTAGTAAGAAGAATCAGCTAGATTAAGGTTATGGGCATACTTTTTCAAGAAGTAGTCTCTGCCTTTTTGTTCTTAGTCCCTTTGCAGCTCTGAGACATGAGGACCATTAAAAAGAGGACATTTGTGAGGGTTTAAAGTTCAAAAGCAACATATTGACATTAGGACAGTCTCCCATGGTGTGGCGGTTTTCTTGCTTCTCTGTAAAACAAAGTGGAGGCACAGCAAAAATCAAGAAAGCTCCAGCTATGTTATTCTCCAACACACTCTCAAAGGATGCTGCTAATAATGTTCTGCAAACATCTGGACATGGTGCATCATCGCTGAAGCATGGCCCAGGTATCCCGGCATAAACATCACTTGCATCATGCACTGCTCGAGGGCCAGGCTCTTGTTCCCCTTGTTGTATATCCCATAAGAGTGTAATCTTGGGTCACAGAATATGTGACACTCTTTCTTGAAATGCTTGCAGCTGCTGGTGTAATTGTTTTTGTTGTGATTATCAATTCAAAATGGCACAATCCGGCTTCAAAGTCATTGTTGTAACCTTCTATACTATCTATCATTAACTCCTTACATATATGCTTTTCTTCTTCTAGGAAAAAGAAATCCAAGTCCATGATCTCATTCTCTTTCAACTAACATCCCAGAAGTTTCTAATATGTTTTTCCTGAAGAAATAAAAAAGGAGTCAGGTAAAGGGCAGAGATCTTGTTAAATATGATCCTTTACAAGAAGTTATGTTATCCTAATCACTAAAGTATATAACATATATAAGACCTTAGACCCAAGTATGATATAAGGAAATGAATTACAGCAATGGCTGGCAAGTGCCTAACACATATGACCATCTCGATTTTATAAAAACTTTCTCAGGTCAAGCTGGCAGTAGTGTCTCATGTCTGTAATCCCAGCACTCTGGGAGGCCAAGGTGATTAGAGCACTTGAGGTCAGGAGTTCAAGACCAGCATGGGCAACATGGTGAAATCCAATTTCTACTAAAAATACAAAAAAAAATAGCCAAGTGTGGTGGCATGAACGCACCTGTAGTCCCAGGTACCTGGAAGGTTGAGGCACAAGAGAATTGCTTGAACCCAGGAGGTGGAGGTTGCAGTGAGCTGAGATCTCACTACTGCACTTTAGCCTGGATGACAGAGTGAGACCATGCCTCAAATAAATAAATAGGTTAGAGACCTGGCTTCACTCATTTGCTGCAGAACATCAGGTGGGTCATTTCTCAGTTTGTTCTCTTATAAAATTTGATTAATAATTGTTCTTTGCAACTCATAGGATGGTTTTGAAGATAAAAACTTGAAGTAACTTATGAACACAAATTACTATGAAAATTGGCATAGTCATTTTTGCAGGTCAAGTTGTCAGGTGTTATGAAGCTACCCTAGGTAAGTCGAAAATTCTCCTGTGCTGGAGCAGTGCTATGGTTCCCAGTAGAATTTCACTACATTCTTTTGCTTTTGTTAAATTTTAGGTTTCCACTGGTTCCTTCCACTTCTTTTAAACCTCCGAATCTTCTCAGGCTCCTTCACCTTTCACCCTCAAAAGTCAATAAAGTAGGATTATTAACTCCAAATCTAAGCTATCACCACTGATGAGCTGTCCACTCTTGCCATCATACAATAATACCGTTTACCTTCTGAGCTCAACATTCCTCTGTTGTCTCTAGATTTCTATGTTGATATTTACTTTTAATTTCTTCAATGTGGTCATTTTGTAGATTTCCCCTCAATTTTTAAGTTATTTTACTCTTCTTTCTTCTCTGCCTTCTGGTATCCTGGTTTGCTGTGATGAGAACTATTCTATTCCAACCACAGACACTGGAGAAATCCATCCAGGCAAAAGTCAAACTATAGCCACTCAAAATATGGGAGACAAAACAGCCCACTTTACTTCTCTGCTTCTAGCTTTTTCATTCAGGCTTCCTTATGTACTAGTTGAATGAGCATGGGAAAGTTAATCTCTTTGAGTCTCAGTTTCCTCATGTCAAAAATAGAATAGTACCTGTCATCGTGTGAATTACAGTAGAAAATGCATATGCGTAGCAGTTAGAATGGTATCCGACTTATAGCACAGGAGTAATATATCTTAGCTATTTTTAACTCATTCTTAGGTTTAAATTTTTAAATTAGCTGATTTCTATTTTATGAACTAGTCTGTTATTTGGCTGTTATTATGAATCAAAAAGACAAAATAGCAAAAGGGCCGGTTTCTCTTGGTATTCCAGGGCTTGTGCTTAATCATTTTAGATAGATTTGGAGAATTCTAACAACCTACCTCTGTGATTGGTGCAAGACTGGTGGTAAAAGTGGTCGCTGTCCAGTGGTCACTGCTCATGGTGTTTACTCCATGAGCAGTGAGCTCCAGTAATTTCACATTTCTGATCTCTATCTTCCTCATTCAATGTTTCCCAGGAGTAGAGGAGCTACTTAGTTTGATTAATGTGTTTAGATGGAGAACTACAGGGCATACATTGCCTAGTCACTTTTGCTGCCTGTCTCCTGAGAGCTACTCTCAGCCCTGCTCACATAGAATGTCTTTTGTTTTTCTATGCCCTGCAAAATCTCTATAGGCTCAGGCCCTCGCATGGGAGGTTTGCAGTTTAGCAGCACTTATTCTTACTAAGTTGGTAAGTCTGACTACTTCTGGGTTTCAATATTAGAAAGTCCACATTCTGACGGTGTGTAATACTGTGAGTTTTATGATATAAAACTGATTTTTCAGTTCTCTATTACTGTGTTAGGACTACCAAAACAAAATGTCACAGATGGGGTGCTTTAAACAATAGAAATTTATTTTCTCACATTCTGGAGGCCAGAAGTTCAAGATCAAGGTATAAAGCATGTTTTCTTTCTCCTTGGGCCTCACTCCCTGACTCACAGATGGCACTTTTCTCATTGTGTCCTCACATGGCCTTTTCTCTGTGCATGGATACCCCTGGTGTCTCCCTCTTCTTACAAAAAATACCAGCCATCCTTAATAAGATCTCTACTCTTATAACTTCCTTTGACGTTAATTACCTCTTTACAGGTCCCTGTCCTCTTCCCCGCAAACAGTCACATTCTAAGGCACCCAGAGGGCTTTAACATAGGAATTTCACAGGGACAGAATTCAGTTCATAACCAGTTCAGACTGGCCTTTCACTTGTTTCCAAACCTTATTTTTAGGTAGGAAAATACAGGTGAGTCATTGTGGGAACCTCAATAGATTATAGCAGTGGTTTTAAACCTTATTTTATTAACTCCCTATGGAGGCTTTCCCTAATCAAAACCCCTTCCCATCACATCATAAGAGTGCACAGATACCTGTTTGTGCACTGTGGCCCTTTGGAGGCTCATAAGCCATTCTAATCTCTGAGATGCTTTCACTCTGAGTACCAGTTATGCCCTTCTGGGGTGGTCTTGCATGCAATAAAGATTAAATGAAAGCAGAAACAGAAGTCAGCCAGTAAGCAATCTGAGCCATGGCAGAGCTCCTCAGCTTCTTCCAAAGCAGTACTGTGAGCCTTCAGCTCCAGGAACCTCAGAAACGGAGGGTCCACACTCAGAGTATCAAAGGAATTTTCTCCCCTCTGTAGAACCCTCTTCTAAATAAGTAAGCATGTGTTTCTACCTCTTCATCTATAATATATCACCATATTTTAAGGGAATATTTGGGATTGATAGTCTGGCTTAAAATATAGACTAGGTGGCATATATAATATATGCATTTTATACAGTCTGGGTAAATGTAAGATTCTTCAAAGTAACATGTCATTATCTTCTAGAATAGTTGAAACTAAGGCATGAAATACTCAAGTGATTCTCACTTGAGAGAGAGAGAGCCCATGTGAATTAGAATACTGTCAACAGAAAATGAAACAAAAGGGCTTTCAGATATGAGCACCCAATCAAAAGTTCCCGAGACAGGGATCCAAAATTGTAGATACTGATATGCTGTTGGACTGCTTTTCCTGTGAACAACTCTGAATAAGTGCTGCACAGACTTATTTATTCAGTAAAAGCTAATGGATAACACTCCAGGCAATAACTGAAAAAGGTAAAAAGATAACAGAAGATTAACAACAACAAACCTTTGAGAGCGTTTCTATGCTAGACTGGGGGCCAAACATAATCTCATTTAATACTCACGATGACCCAAGGAGGCAGTTGCTATCATCACTCTCGGTCTGCAGATGAATCACAAGGAAGTTTAACAAGGTAAGAAGCTTGTTAGATGTCAAACCAAAGTCTATCTGATTACAGAGTCTGCATATTTTACCATTCACCATCCTGGCTGCTACCTGCTTCCAACTCCTGGGTAGAGATAACACAAGTAATCTTCACAATGCCAACACTACTCTTCTTAGAGTTTGCCTTTTTTATCCTGGTAGAGGTATCTCTCTGAGAGTTATCAGCTATTTATATCGTCATATGAAAGGAGAAGACATGCGCCATTTGTATAGGAATTATGTACAGAGGCAGATCGGCAGCAGTGTAATCTGTATCACCAATAAAATCACAGTGCCCTCACAATGTCCACCCTGATGAAGTAAGTATCATAGGCAGTGATTCCTACCTCACAAATGAGGACACCAAGGACTAGAGAATTCAGTGATTTATCTCAAGTTCTATATTCAGATAGAAGCATCAAAGAGAACTATACCTTCTGACTAAGTTCCCTGACAGACCCACTACTTCACAGTTCCTCCCAAGCATGACAGTTACCGTGACCTTCCCTCTGTCCCACTGTGTTTCCCTTCATACCCGTCTTCCCTTTCCCTTCCACACCACCACTTGATTTTGAAGTTTTAGGTCATTTGGAGGAGGTCAACTTCTCCAGCAACCAGGCAGTCTTTTGCTAAACAAGTCTGCAGTACATAAGGCATAGGAAGGATTTACATCTTTGACTCTCTTCCAGCAGATATTACTTATCTTGAACTGCCAGCAGAGCCTCATCTATATGATGTGTGTGACAGTGAAGAGTAGCTTTTTGCTGCATTGCCAGGCTTGCATGGGTAAAAGCAATTAGTAGTCATTGTTTGGTGGAATGAATATTCAGGAACATCTCTGGGAAATCTTGGCAAGAACGGTAAGGTGTGAGACCTAGCCTTAGAGGCCATGAAAATAATCCTCCATTCACTGAGCCCTTGCAATGATTTTGTAGAGAATTGGCAAGGAAGCAAAATATATATATATATAAGAGATAGATTATTCAACCTTCCTTAAGCCCCCTGTAGGCCATGTCTTTCCCAGTAAAACTCCTCTTGAATTACATATGTGAAAAACGTTTGTTTATAACCTCATCCTTAAAAACCTAGCCTCAATTGTGTCTCAAACATAATCATAAGCAGTGGTCATTATAGATAGTGGCTGGACATATATCCTAGTGGTAACTTGCATACTAAAACAGTCAACAAATAATTTTTATTAATTGTAGTGTCCATCTCATTTATATTTATTTTTTTCTAAAGCATAGTACATCTTGAGTGATATGAGAGAAATCTGCATTTTAGAGTATGCCTGCAGTACAATGACATGTAGTTTTCAAACTTATCTTTACAGTCCTTAGCACAGAACAGAAAGATATTAATGAACCTATTTTCCAACAAATTCCTAAGAAATATCTGGAAATTTTCAGGTTTTATTGTTAAAATTATTAAATTTGAGAGAGATCTGGTTGATTCCACAGAATTAGTTGAAATCAAGTCAAAATATACTTTTTCTCACAGATTTCATGTGTTTGAACTAGATTCTCTCAGTTTGTTGCAATATTTTCCTAACAAAATATGTTTTAAACTTGTACTTATGTCAGTTTAATATTATTGGATCAGGTGCAAAAGAGATTATTTTGTGCTTTTCCGTTTTAACAGAGCAGTTGACTTCTGAATCCAGAATCTTATTTCAGCTTTTAAAATTCTTCAGAATGAGATATAAGGTGGTGATGAACATTAGTTCAAAATCCTACTTTGACATATAAAATAATGTGTTAAAAACTAAAACACGCTTGATAGGCACCAACATATTTTTTCAGCATAAGCATAGTGTCAAGCACCAACATAAACTATTTTGAAGGTTTTAATCACAGAACATATGTATTTTTCCTCTATCTACTCCAATATCAAATGGTAGCAGTATAAGATCTACTTCTGAATAAATTAAGGGAATATGAGTATAACTCTCATTGCAAAATATATATTTTTTAAATGCTTATGAATATATTCCATATATTATTTTCTATTTCACATATATATGGGGAGCTCTATGCATTGTTTTATCTAAGGTGAACCCCTCACATGTGCCAGCCATTGATGAAAGAGTTACAGACCTAATAAAGGTAACTGCATACCATTCAAGGGACAAGAAGAGGTCACAGATTAAAAAAAAAGGAAAGCCATTTTCCAGCAGATTAGCCAGCATTGTTCTAAATTAGGGATGAGTCCATCCATGTGTAGGTGTAGATGTAAGTATGAGATCAATTTCAGACAAGCTGCAGGACTGAAGGTATGGATAGCCCCTTAAAAGAAGATACAGGTGGTGTTGGTTAAAGAAGGAGGAACCACTTGAACCCAGGAGGTGGAGGTTGCCGGGAGCCAAGATGGCGCCATTGCACTACAGCCTGGGTAACAAGAGCGAAACTCTGTCTCAAAAAAAAAAAAAAAAAAAAGGAATCAGATGATGGTGACCTAGCTAACATTTGCCCAATGCAGATCACATATCTGAATCTCTAGAAGTCTGACTAGTGGATTTGCATTTTTAACAAATTTCCTGTGTGATAAATAGTCTACAGTTGAAGATCACTTTTTGTATAATTTCTGCATGTGCATAAGGAAAAAAGGCAAAGGGGAATTCCTGAGAGCTGAGCAGGCACAATGAATACAAAATTGACTGCTATAACTTCCCAGGGTGGTGGTAATATGCAGTGCCACCATTAGGTAGTATTCGTATTGATTAATGTTTCCCATGCATGTGCATTAAGCACAGTAAGGGAGGATTCCCCGAACTTTGGTGAGAACTGGGCAAAGAAATAACTGAGGCAATAGAAGATAACAATGCCTCATTGTTATCTTATTATATGTTATAATAAGAATGTCATGGGGATGTTTCCAGCAGGGTCAGCCCCCTCCTTTCTTGGAGTGTATTTTTACTTTCCCAATAAAACTTTTCCTTATTTACAAAAAAAAAAGAAAGAAAGAAAAAGAAATTTCGGCATCTGCAAAAGCACCTTGCATATTGTTTAAAAGAGGACACTGCCATTTGATAATCTGCAGAATAATATTCTAACGCACTGGAAAGAGAGGAGGGGAATAGTCACATGGGTTTTCCAGTATGTTTGCCCCATTCTGTTGTGTAGAAATAACTCTAACCTTCAGAGCAGGTGACTGAGTAGGAAAACCAATTAGACAACTCCTTTTACAAGAGAAACACCACTTTTAGCCGAATGACACTTTTAGTTTTCACATGAAATTGCATCTTCAGAAATTATTCTGTGTTTAGGCGGGGATGTATCTAAACAGTCTGGATCTTTTTTTTGTTTCCATTTGTATTTTCGGCTCTGGGGTACATGAGCACATCCTGCATCTTGCAGGATTGTTGTATAGGTACATACATGCCATGGTGGTTTGCTGTCTCCATCCCCCTCAAGTTGCCTACATCAGGCATTTCTCCCAGTGTTATCCATCCTCACCCGACCCCTCTCCTCCCCTCCCCTCTATCCCCTCACCTACCGCGTACTGAGTGATGTTCCCATCCCTGTGCCCAAGTGTTCTCATTGTTTGTCACCTGACTATAAGTGAAAACATGCAGTGTTTGGTTTTCTGTTCTTGTGTCAGTTTGCTGAGAATGATGGTTTCTACATTCATCCATGTCTCTACAGAAGACACAAATTAATCATTTTTTATGACTGCACAGTATTCCATGGCTTATATGTGCCACATTTTTTTGTCCAGTCTATTGTTGATGAGCATTTGGGTTGGTTCCAGGTCTTTCCCATTGTAAACAGTGCCGCAACAAACATATGTGTACATGTGTCTTTATAGCAATTTATAATCCTTTGGGTATATACCCAGTAATGGGATTACTGGGTCAAATGGAATTTCTATTTCTAGATCAATGGTGACAAAAGCAAAAATAGACAAATGAGATCTAATTAAACTTAAGAGCTTCTGCACAGAAAAAAAAAAATCATTAGAGTGAACTGGCAACCAACAGAATGGGAAAAAAACGTTGCAATCTACCTATATGACAAAGGGCTAATATCTAGAATCTACAAAGAACTAAAGCAGATTTACAAGAAACAAACAAACAAATCCATTCAAAAGTGGGTGAACGAGATGAACAGACGCTTTTCAAAAGAATACATTTATGCGGTCAACAAACATATGAAAAAATGCTTATCATCATTGGCCATTGGATCATCCTTTCTGAACATACAAAAACTCAGCCACAGAGGAGCGAATCCAGTATCATATTATAAATTCAAATCCTCTCACTTTCAATCCAATGTTCCTTCAAGCTTAGATTCTAGAGCCCTGAAGAGTACAGGGAATGGAATCTCAGCTTAGAGATTCTTTTGTCTTAGGTAGGTTGCCCCTTCCTGCTAACATGTACCACAAATGGGATTCTGCCTCCTGGTCATGAATCATGCCATGTTTGCTAATACTCTGGTCTGTTTGCTTGCCCACATAAAATGCAGCCCAGCCATATGTGACTGGAAATCCTGATCAAACTGCAAGGGCAGTGGGAGACAGGAAGGGAAGAGTGGAGAACTTACCTCTCTTTGAGTACCATGGTCAAGGACAAACTAGTCAGATAAAATCACTAGGTCTGGGTATCTGCCTTGTTTGGGCTTCCTTGGTTGTTTCTTTCAAACTGACTTTTACCCAAGCCTATAAAGGAATTGCTGAGATTGTTCAAGTCAACAGTCTATAAAAGGGTTTCTCAAAGTTAGCACTGTTGGGAAACTAAGCACTGTTCTCAAACCTATTTTGGGCTCCTTTGTTATAGGGTAGATCTGTGCATTGTGAGATGGTTAGCAGTATCCCTGGCTTCTACCCACTAGATACTGGTAGTACCATAATTATTCCCCAACCTCAGCTGTGACAACCAAATATACCTTCAGATGTTGTCAAATGTTGCCTAGGGTTGTTGCCAAATCACCTCCAGCTGAGAACCACTGATGTCTACAAACAACTAACTACACCTCACGTTCAATGATGTCTAGCTAGAGTCAGGATGGCTGCTGTTTGCTAAATAAGGTTTGTTTCTAAGTTACATTCATAGTTCCCCTTGGGACAAGAATTCTTTTTAATTACTGAGTTTTCATGAATTCATTTCTACAAAACATTTTTTTATTCCCAATACATTCTGAAAAATGCTGGTTGTAGCTGTGATATTCCACACTCTCTCTCCAATCTAAGGGTTCTGCCTCTGCATCTGTATTTGCTCAAACAGAGGCTTCATCTGACACAATTGACAGTACCTGCCATATTGTGCTTTATGAGTTGGCTATGTTTGTTCATGGCTGAGTAGAAAGAGACGTTTAAAATGACTTTGGACAAGAAAATTGCAAACTACTTAGAGAACATTCTGAGAAACTGATCCTCCAGTGAACGTAAATATAGGCCACATGCAACTTTTGGCAATGCTTTTTAACACCATCCAGCAAATGCAACATAAAACAAATTCAGGGCATTACACTTGCCTTACAGTAAGTTCCACCATATGGATTCTCCTTACTCCTGGAAATTCTCATTTCTACTTCTTCCCACTCTACTTCTTTCTAAAGTATTTATTTAGTACTTGAAACATTCTTGGCACAGACCAGGCCCTGGAGTTGTAAGTTGAATTAGGCTGGATTCTCCCTCAGCATTCATCAGAGTAGCCGGTAGTGTGAATAGTAACAGATGAATCAACAGGTTACTCTTTCATTACAGAGAAAAGACACTGAATTGTTTCTGGAGACCTGGTAAATATTTTTTCACAGAGCAGAGAGATGTTTAAATGTAAAGATTTACCAAACATAAAATAATTGTGCAACAGTAAATATTGTGGTTAAAAAAAGATTTGGAAATACATGGTATAATGAAGAACGTGTTTCTCAAATACTTGGTTAAAGGCAGGCAAGTGATATGGAGATATTTAGATGGGAGAAGATGAAAGTAGGAAGGATTCTTTAATAGACCCAAGCAAGAACCAAAAATATCCATGGGAAGTTATTAGGCAGGGAGTGACATCAGAGATGTAATTTTAGAGACATAATTATAGGTTAAAAAGTTTTAACCTGACATATGACAGGTTAAAAGGGCTAATACAGAAGGAAAGGAGAAATATTAAATGTAATAATTGCTTAACAATTTGAGATAACACTTGGTGGTACCTAAACAGAAGCCCTGGCAGTGGGGTTGTCATAAGAGGGTAAAGCTGTGTGATAAAATGTTTGGGGCTTTGCAGCTGATTGATTGAAACGGTGAGGAGAGGAAAAGAAGTGGAGACGGCTCCCAGGCTTCAACCTAAGTGATATGAGTCAAAGTAAAACCAACAAATTATATTTGGCCTTTTAGTGACTTAGATGAGTCATGAGCTCTTCATGGTGGAAACATTTGATAATTTTTATTTTTTGAGACAAAGTTTCACTCTTGTTGGCCCAGGCTGAAGTGCAATGGTGCAATCTTAGCTCACTGCAACCTCTGCCTCCCAGGTTCAGAGTTCAAGAGATTTTCCTGTCTCAGCCTCCTGAGTAGCTGGGATTACAGGTGCCCATCACCAAGCCTGACTAACTCTTTTAGTATTTTTAGTAGAGACGGGGTTTCACCATGTTGGCCAGGCTGATTTCAAACTCCTGAGCTCAAGTGATCCACTTGCCTCAGCCTCCCAAAGTGCTAGGATTACAGGTGTGAGCCATCGCACCTGGCCAAGTTTGATAATTATAAATGGTACAGAGTCACAGGCTAATGAACACCACAAAGATTCAGTCCCTTACCAAATTGCAGTTTTGAAAAATTCCTGTGATTCAACTGCTTTTCACTTTGACAATGGTTCTCTTAAGTGCATCACAGCTCTTCTACCTCATGCACAGGTTTCTCAAGAGGCTCTTACTGAATTGTCTATGTCATCTCAATGATCCAAAGAATTCTATATTTAGTGACTGTAACTGCATACTTGCTAGACAGTATCTTTGTGTAGCCATACACCAAAGGCCAAATAGATAACTGAGGCTTACTGTGCTTTGTATTAAGGAAATTCTATAGATTAACAGAGAAGGGAGTAGACTTGGCAGTACTATATTTTGATGGATGACTTTTTGTTGATTATGGAAATGTGGACATATCTAATTTTGCCAGCATCAGAATGACTTTTTGGAGACATTTTTTGGGTTCAGATTTGATATTCACCCACCAGTAATGCACATCACATTTCATCCTTACTTTCCCAGAACCACGATTTGATAGACATGCAGAAACTTATGAGAACAACCATTTCAATTCCCTCCATTATAGATAAGAGACAGTAAGACTCAGAGGAAAAGTGTTTTTCCCAAAGTCACACAGAGGAGAATATTAAATAAAGAGAATAATTGGACAAATAAGTGTAAGGGCTTGGGTTTTGCCTTCTAAGGTTTAAAGCAAAACAAAACAAATGCAGTGCTATAATGAGTTAATGAGGTGTTTGATTCTGGGATGTTAAGCATTCACCAGAGGGTAAGTATTTATTGAGAATGCTCAGGGAAGGTAGGTTTTAAGGGCCAGGCAAGAAATTATCATCAGAATGACTCTTCCCCAGAAGGAAGTAATGTACATTTATGACATAATGCTTACAAGTTAATTCTAGGTGGCCAGTTCATTCAACATACAGATATTATGTGTTAGCTAGCCTGAGAAAGTGATGTAGAAGAAACCTAATGACAAACGGAAGAATCCATACAGAGGAGAAAATATTCAGAAGAAAACGCAAAGCTTGTAGAATGCTCAATATCCCACCCCACCTATTTTTGGAGACATCCTACCAGAATGTTGAGTTTCTGAATTTGGTGATCCTATAATGGCAGGCAGACAGGTGAGAGCCACCTGCAATCACAAAGTTCGCTGCTTGGTACTAGTGTACTGAGAAATTCCCCAAATCTTCCTTCCCTTCTAGATAATGGGGTAGGGTACAGGGAATGGAAAAAGGATCTGATTCAGGTGTGTGTTATTATCTTTTTCCTTTAATCTGCCTTCCCTTCTAGATAATGGGGTACGGTACAGGGACTGGAAAAAGGATCTGATTCAGGTGTGTGTTATTGTCTTTTTCCTTTAATCTTCCTTCCCGTCTAGATAATGGGATAGGGTATAGGGAATGGAAAAAGGATCCAATTCAGGTGTGTGTTATTGTCTTTTTCCTTTAATCTTCCTTCCCTTCTAGATAATGGGATAGGGTATAGGGAATGGAAAAAGGATCTGATTCAGGTGTGTGTTATTGTCTTTTTCCTTTAATCTTCCTTCCCTTCTAGATAATGGGATAGGGTATAGGGAATGGAAAAAGGATCCGATTCAGGTGTGTGTTATTGTCTTCTTTTTCCTTTTCTTCTTTACCCCCCTCCTGCAGTAATACCATGCAATTACTTTCCTTTTTTGCATCCAGTAATTCACATCAAAAATAATTCTCCAAGGAAAAGTATCTCAAAACACCTGAAGGAAAATTTTCAGGATTACTAAAATGCTCTGGAAACTCATCACTACTTCAACAAATTGTGCATGTGTAACATGTATTTATTATGAACAAGTTCTTTATGACTAGCTCAATAGCTACACAAACCATACTGATAAAGCTGCTGGTTTCCTTAGTTTCCACATCTGTGGTAAGAGCAATTTGAAACTTTAAAGTATCAAATAAATGAGTTTCCATGTTGCTAACCCCTAGAAACTAATTGAAATCATGTGTTTTTCTACGTAAAGATTAGCTCTGAAATTGCTTCTGAAAATGAAAAGCAGAAAGTAGCACTCCACTTATTGTGATGTTCCACAGCCCTGCTACGGGCTCCAGAGTGGTCTCTAATGATTGCAGGTTTAGTGAGCGGCAAATCCTATAAATAAGAAAAAGTTTCAAATCACTTTCAGCTTGGCTACCTCAACTTATGTAGAGTGTCTAAGATAATCTCCATTTCAGTTTGGTGTTGGGGTTTCAGTTGAGATGACAGGGACCCCTCTGACTCAAAAGCAATATAAACACTTAACACTCACCCTGGAGTTCTCCTAGGTTCAGTGAGATTGCCAATTTCCCCTTTGAGTGTGTTAACAAACAAACAAAAATGACAGAAAAAAAGCTTAAATTTGAAATAATGGCCCTGTAGTAGAATCTGCCAGTGTCTGCACCACCTACGTTGGCTATTTTCATGTGAAAGGGAGAATGTTACTCCCCCTTCCCAAGCCCCACACGCACTCATTCTGGCAGAATCTTTTTCTTAGTCATACAGGAATTAAGAAGTCTTTGGTAAGGTTTTCCTTTTAATGAAAAGCAGCCCCAAATCATTTTCCTAATAAAAAGCAGCCTGTAAAGTCGAGCTGCAGACATAGACAAGCACGCTGGGAGCTTGCACAGGTGAATGCCTACAGGAACTAGGGACGAGATATGTTCAAGACAGCAGCTCCGTCTTCTCTTCTCTGCCAGCCACCTTCACAATAAGGAGCAGACAAGATGGCGCCGCCCAAGGAGCATTCATTTGCATAATCAGATGAGGATGGAGTAACCAGCCTTTCCCGTATGCTATCTAAACATCGTATCTGATTGAACCAATCTGTAAGCCCTAGTAAATCAGACACTGCCTCCTCAAGCTGGAATATAAAATCTGACGCAACCACTGCCAGTGGTTCTTTCCCTCTTGGAGACTCCTCTCGCTACAGAGAGAGTTGTTTCTCCTTCTCATCTTGTTAAACCTCTGCTCCAAAACTCCTTATGTCCATGTCTTAATCTTTCCTGGCACGAGATGACAACCCTGGGTATATAACCCAGACAACATAGCTTCTTTATTAGCACACACTAAAATTAATCCAGAAAACACATCAATATATAGTGATATTCTATCAAAATCACTTTTAGCCAGTTCACTAAGAAAAAAAAAAATCCCAATTTCAAAATGGTGGAAACACACGAACATGCTGTTTGTTCTCACACTGCTGTGACAAAATACTCAAAACTGGGTAATTTATAAAGGAAAGAGGTTTGACTCACGGTTCTGTATGGCTGGGGAGGTCTCAGGAAACTCACAATTACAGCAGAAGGCGAAGGGGAAGTAGATACCCTCCTCACAAGGTGGCAGGAGAGAAAGAGATGGGAAGGAGGAAAAGTGTCTTATAAATCCATCAGATCTCGTGAGAACTCACTCACCATCAGGAGAACAATGAGGGGGAAACCACACCCATAATCCAATCACTTCCTTCCCTTGATTCACGGGGATTACAGTTTGAGATGATATTTGGGGGGAAATGTGGAGCCAAATATACACACACACACACACACACACACACACACACACACACACACACAGAAAGCAGAACAGTATAAGGCATATGAAAATACCCTTTGGTTTTGTCTGCTTCTTTAAAAGGGACCCTAGTTAAGTATAACCTACTAACAATTTTAAGTCTGGCCTTTGCATTTAATTTCTTACTGAGCCCCATAATGCACCAAACTTAATGAGTAAGGCCCAAGTGTCTCCAATCTTAGTTTGTTCAATCTTAGCTAGAGTTGGTTTACATTTTAGTTTAGAGCTCCTCTATAGGCCTCAGTTTTTCTATTTATAAAATAGCAGTTAAGACTTAGATAGTCCTAAGGTCACTTTTTGTTATGATCTAAATGTGTTCCTTCAAATTTCATGTTGAAACTTAATCCCCAAGAAAATAGTATTAAGAGGTGGGACATTGAGGAGATAATTAGGTCATGAAGGTTTCACCCTTGTGAATGGGATCAGTGCCCTTATAAAAGAGGCTTTATCATGTGTGTATCTTCTGAACTGTATTTAGAAAGGGCTTATTCATAACATACATATTATGCGCGCACACACACACACACACACACACACACACACATTTGTTGAAGGAGTGTCGGGGTTCAAGGGCATCTTTGTAACCCATCTGACTTTTTGGGCATGTGAAGATGCTTCCAGAAGATGCCATCCATGGAATGGGTCCTAACCAGACACTGAACCCGCTGGCAACATAATCTTTGATTTTCCAGCTTTCAAAACTATGGGGAATGCATTTCTATTATTTATAAATAGCTCAGTATATAGTGTTTTACTAAGGCAGCCTGAATGAATGAATACATTCCTTCTCAATTCTAAATGTTCATCACGACATTCAACGAATTGACTTTAGTTCAAATCTAAACTTTAGAAAGTATATTAGCTAAAAATTATTCAGTAGTTTTCAAAAAATTCCGTAAAGAGGTCTCCATCAACCTAAACCATCTCCTACCTCTTCTCAGTAAATTCTCACCATTTAAGATGGGCCAATCTCAGCCTCAAATCACATTCAGCTGACTCCAATCTCTGACTTCTCCAGCAGCTTCCTAGCTGCTTTATTTATTGGATGCACCTGAGTTTAGCTCCTGACTCACCCACTTTCCAGATCTGTGGTCTTGATTTAACCTCTTCATCCTGTTTTCTTATATACAAAACAGGGTTGTTTACATGCTTGCTCCTCTAACTATGATCTTCATTCCAGTGTTATCATAATCACATAAGAGCTTGTTAGAAACACAGAATCTCAAGCTCAACCCCAGAACTTCTGAAACATAATCTGAATTTTAACAAGATTCACAAATGATTCTCATGCACATTAAAATTGGAGAAGCATTGGTTTATATAACTTTATCTAATAATGCAAAGAAAAGTGCTTATAATTATTCCTAGCAGATACTAAGCTCTCATTAAACACTGTTAGGCTTATTAACTCAGTAAATATTAACTGGTCATAATTCTGAGAACATCAAGGAAGGGAGAATTGAAAAATTTGGATATTAACAACAATGTTTGTAGCATTATTATTTCTACTGTCAAAAACTTCACAACTGTCACCAATAACTGATCTTTAATAAAGATGCTAAATGAAGTTGAAAAAAATTAGTATGCACTAATGTTTTAGAGAAAAACACACCAAGGCCTAGTGATGTAACATATTCAAGAAAGCGGCAAAATGTACAAGGTCTTCCTATCTATGTATGATCTATTTCGGCCACCAAATTCAGCTTTCTGAAATGAAATTTCAGGTAGATGCTGTTCCTGTTAAATGTTGTTTAATGATCCATTAAGTGCAACAGATAGCCAAAATGTTGTGTTCTCCTGTTGCTCTAGTTTGAAGATTTGTGTTCCTTCTGCCAAGTTCATTGTGGTGAAATCCTAACCTACAAGATGATGGACTAGGTGAGGCCTTTAGAGGGTAATTAAATATTGAGGATGGAGAACACATGCATAGGATTAGTGCCTCATAAAAGAGACCCACGAGATACCCCCACCACCAAGACTCCTGCCTCTTCTTCCAAATGAGTTTTCAGGCTATTAGGAAGTGGGTCCTCATCAGGCATTGTTTTTTTCAGTGCTTTGGTCTTGGACTTCCCAGCCTGCAGAATTGTCATAAATTTCCACTGTTTATCAGCAATCAGTTTGTGGTATTTTTGTTATAGTAGCCTGAGAGGACTAAGACAGCAGTTTAGTCTCATCTTTCGATAACCTCCCTTACATTCTTCAATGTGCCTCCTATGCTCTCCCAACAAGTCATCATGATTCATGCTTTCATCACTTTGTGCAGGAAATTTGCATCCTTTAATGATTTACTTTTTGATCAACTGCAGATATCCTACTTCTTTAAGGCCCTTCTTGCAAGTTGCCTTCTCTGTGAAGAAATCTATGCTTTCTAGGAAGGCTTAGTTCTTCTGTGACTGTAATGGAGCATAATTTATGTTCTCTTTCTAGATGCTGACTGCACTGTGTTGGAATTGTTTGCTTATCTATCAGTTCCTTCAGTAAATGGTGCACTCAATGAAGGAAAGTTCATTTCCATCACTCCCTTGGCTTAAATTCCTAGATTACTGTTTGGCAAGAGCAGTGGATCTCAAACATCTATGTTAATAAGAAGCACACACAGGCTTATTAACACACGGATTGCTGAATCACAACTATAGAGTTTCTGATTTTATAGGCCTGAAATAGGGCCTGATAACTTGCATTTCTAACGAGATACGAGGTGATGATGATACTGTTGGTGCAGACACTTTGAAAACCATTGACTTAAATTAGAAACTCAATGAACTTTGTAGTAAACATAAATTGATATGAAAGTGCTTAAAAACTCTGTACCTGATGTCAGATAGATCTGAGATCAAATCTTTGATCTTCCAATTACCAATTCTATGCATTTAAAAAAACAGATTCAGGGATACATGTGCAGATTTGTTATATGGATATATTGTGCCATGCTGAGGTTTGGGCTTCAATCGAACCTGTCACCTAAATAGTAAACATAGTATCCAACAAGTAGTTTTTCAAACCTGCCCCTCTCCCTCCACTTTTTTGAGTTTCTAATGTCTCTGTTTTCCATCTTTATGTCCAAATGTACAAAACATTTCACTCCCACTTTAAGTAGAAATGTGTTATTTGGTTTTCTATTTCTGTATTAATTCACTTAGAGTAATGGCCTCCAGCTGCATCAATGTTGCTGCAAAGTCATTATTTCATGCTTTTTTTATGGCTACATAGTATTTCATGGTATATATGTCTGCTTAATATTCCATGGTATATATGTGCCACATTTTATTCATTCAATCCACCCTTGATGTACACCTGTGTTGATTCAGTGTCTCTGCTATTGTTAATAGGACTGCAATAAATATATATGTGTTTTTGTGTGTGTATAGTTTTGTTCCTCAGAGCATTTGTTTTCTATCACTGCATAGCAAATTGCCACAAATGTAAGGGTTTAAAACATGTTTATTACAGTTTGGAAGTTCCTCAAAAAGGTAAAGATAGTGTGATGGTTAATACTGAATGTCAACTTGATTGGATTGAAGGATGCAAAGTATTGATCCTGGATGTGTCTGTGAAGTTGTTGCCAAAGGAGATTAACATTTGGGCTGGGAAATGCAGACACACCCTTAATCTGGGGGGGGCACCATCTAATCAGCTGCCTGCATGGCTAGGATATAAAGCAGGCAAAAAAAGTGTGAAAAGACTAGACTGATCTATCCTCCCAGCCTACATCTTTCTCCTGTGCTGGATGCTTCCTGCCCTCGACCATCAAACTCCAAGTTCTTCAGTTTTGGGACTCAGACTAGCTCTCCTTGCTCCTCAGCTTGCAGACAGCCTATTGTGGGACCTGCGAGCATGTGAGTTAATACTCATATATCCTATTAGTTCTGTCCCTCCAGAGAACCCTGAGTCATACATATAGAATTTCCATACAATGTAATAATTCTACTCCTAGTTAAATACTCAAAAGTATTGAAAGCAAGGATCCATACACATATTCACACTATTCATAATAGCCAAAAGGAGGAAGCATCTCAAAGGGCCATTGATGAACAAACAAATAAATAAAATGTTTTATACATGTACAATGCAATATTACTCGGCCACATAAAAAATTAAGTACTAATATATGCTACAATACCAGGAAGCCTCAAGCACATTAAGCCAAGCAAATGTAGTCAGACACTAAGGTTATGTAGTGCATGATTCTATTTATATAATATATCCAGAACAGGTAAATCTATAGGTATGGAAACAAATTGGTGGCTTTTAGGGGCTGGCAGGAGGCAAATAAAGAGTGACTGTTTCATGGGTACAGAGTTTCTTTTTGGGGTGACAAAATGTTTTAGAAATAGTGGTAATGGTGATACAACATGAGTGTACTAAATGCCACAGAGTTATATGCTTCAAAACGGTTAACTTTATGTGACTTTCACCTCAATTAAAAATGATTTAAAACACCCATTTATCTTCTTATAGTCTCCATGGGGTGGATTAGGAGCTTGGGCACATTTTAGTTGATTATTCTGCTCAAGGATTTAAAAAAACTTCAAATAAGCATTAGTCAGGTTGAATTCTGATCAGAGACTTGATTGGGGAAGAATATTTTCCCAAACTCTCGTAAGTTGTTGACTGAATTCATTTATTTGTAGCTGTTGAATTTACAGCATTACACTTCTTTTTTTTTTTTAGAAAAAAGAAAGAAAGGAAGTAAAAGAAAGAAAAGAAGAAAGAGAAAGAAAGAAAGATAAAAAGAATGAAAGAGAGAAAGAAAGAGGAAGAGAAAGAGGGAGAGAGAACGGGAATCTTTCTCTATTGCCCGTGCTAGAATGCAGTCTAAAAATGGGTATTAAAAACCTATTTTATGCCAATAAATGTGCTTAACAGTGGAGACAGGAAGGAATAAGGGAAGAAAATAACAAACAAACAGCCAACCAATATTTCATTTAAACCTGTGAAACATTATGCAATTGCTGAGGAGTGATTTACTTCCAAATTTTTGGTCACTTTTAGAATAGGTGTGATGTGATACTGAGAAAAATGTATGTTTTGTGGATTTGGGGTGGAGAGTTCTCTAAATGTTTATTAAGTTTACTTATTCCAGGTCTAAGTTTAAGTCCTGGACATCCTTGTTAATTTTCTGTCTGGTTGATCTGTCTAATATTGACAATGTAGTGTTAAAGTCTTCCACTATTATTATGTGGGAGTCTACGTCTCTTTGCAAGGCAATTCACTTCTTTAAGACTAGTAAGAAAATAATTGTGACTTCTCTCCCCCCAGTCTGAGCTGCTTGGCTGCATTGCAGTACCACTTTTGAGGTTCCATAGCACTACTTAAGCTCCTCTGTAGTATACCCACAAAATTGGTATTCATCCTTCAATACTGACATTCTCCATGTAGGCTGTAGCTCATCTATCTGTCCTCCCAAGATGACCAATCACCACTTCTGCTTAAGTACTACACATCAAATTAAATTATGATTTTGTCTAGAGCATTTCTACCTAAAATGCTAAGTTTTGGTAAAAAGTATATTGTATCTTCTCCATATACTGAATAGCTGGCACTCTTTTTTCAGAAATCACTTCACTACATAAGACACAACCAGGATAATGTCCTCTTTGATTAAATCAAGGTCAAATGGTTTGAGACCTTAATTACAGCTGAAAAGTACCTTCACCTTTAGCAAATCACAGGATCTGCCTACACTCAAGGGTAGAGAGTAGATGGAGGTCACCTTAACACATAAATGCTACACAAACTTCCCAATGTTTAAAGTGAGAAGGTAATCAGTCTGTCTTACGAGTTCAATGACACATAGTCACCACAGGGCTAGTATACAGTGAATGCTTAACAAATATTAGTTACCATTATTATTATTTATCTCATTTATTATGCCAATTATCCTTACTTCATTCTTCTTATTATCTATTCATCATAACTCTAATGAAGTAATTGATGCTGAAAAAGAAAACCTAATCATGATTATTAGATTTTACAGCTGAAGAGCACAGACCAAACACACCTGACTCCAGTCCTTCACAATATATTTTCTGGGAAAAAAAATAGCATCTTAACCCCTGCAAGGAAGTGACAGGTGAGCTGCTAGGGAGACGTGTCGGAGTTTTCTGTGGATGCCTGCAGTCAAAGTGCATCTTGGAGAGGGTTTAGAGGAGTGATTTTTCACCTGAATAATGGTGGCAATCAAATCAATGAGAGTTGATAGTGCTATTTGAGGCAGCTGCCTCAAGGGTGCCTCCCTTTGAGGGCCTTGGTAAGCACTTCCAAGCTGCTGTTCCAGAGCCTTGTGCTATTACTTGTGTCTGATAATTGTAGCTTTTTCACGGCCAGTATCGGCATATTCTGATTCTTCATGAAGCATAGGCAGCAGGTGGGTGAGGAGATGGATCTGGCCTATTTCTAAGCAGGAGAGAGTCCTATGATGAGGTTGGGTATGCATGGACTCTAGGATCAAATAGACGTGGTTTCCATTTATGTTTGTTTTATCATCATCAAACTATATTATTGGGAAATTACGTGACTTAGGTAAACCTTAGCTTCTACATCTTTCAAATACAAATTTCTAAATTTTAGCATTGATTAAAACATTGTCTTCCACAAAACATGGCTGATTGCAGGGAGCTGTTTGGCTATTGTTGCTAATGTTGTACTATCCGGGTTATTAAAATACTTAACACATGGTCAAGCACAGTGGCTCACTCCTGTAATCCCAGCACTTTGAGAAGCTGAGGTGGGCAGATCACCTGAGGTCAGGAGTTCAAGACCAGTCTGGCCAACATGATGAAACCCTGTCTCTACTAAAAATACAAAAATTAGCTGGGCATGGCAGCATGAGCCTGTAATCTCAGCTACTTGGGAGGCTGAATCAGGAGAACTGCTTGACCCCAGGAGGCAGAGGTTGCAATGAGCCATGATGGTACCACTGCACTCCAGCCTGGGTGAGAGAGTAAGACTCTGTCTCACAAAAAATAAATAAAATAAAAATACCTAACACAGAACCTATTATGCTTCAGTGTCAGTGATGATCATCATTTATGCAAAGGCTCAAATGAAGAAAAGGGATTGAGTAATGTTAGACTTCCTGAAAGTCATGTTATATGAGTCAGAATCTTTGCTTAAGTTGTTAGCCCACCACAAGCTATTTAATTTATGCTAGTTACATCATCTGTAAAATTGTGAGGTCATGGGGCCACTATAAGGATTGAAGAACTTGATCCAATAGTTTTCTTCACAAATGCTTAGTGTAAAGTGTGGGTGGGATTAAGATATTAAAGAGGGGTTAAGAGGGGAAAAAAGTAAGAATTCACAATTATTATTCTCCCTCCATAGTGTAAAGTCTTATCTGTTTGGCTCTATTGTAGTACACTTTTGGTGCTCTGTACTATTAGTTAAGCTCCTCCTCTGTAGCTGATAGCAGTGGCAGCCCATGTGGAGGGGCCACAGCAAAGACACCAGCTACAGCAGGAGAGAAGTGGCTGGAGCTGAGTGCTCCATGGAGCAGGTGGGAGCCAGGAACATGCAGGATCCCTGACCACTTCTGAGTTGGCAGGGCAGGGGCCTTACCCTTCTGGGTGCACTGCAGCCATCTAGCCACAGCCATGGACCCAGGCATCCCTGCACTCCTGGGTGCCCTGGAAGACCTCCTCCCCAACAGGCCTGGCCTCTTCCCACTCCCAGTACCAGTTCCAATTTCAGAGCAGAGTTGTGGTCAAGCCAGGCACTGTTGTGACCTGGTCATGTGTGTGCATCCTTGACGCTGACATGCCAGCCCCCTACTGACTTGGCCACCCCAGACTTTACATGTTGGGGGCAGCAGAAGGAAGCTCAGCACTGGTCTTCAGGAACCCTTAGACACGAACAACCTGGGTGCTATGGATGATATATAAATGGCAGCAGGAGGGAGACAGGCTCCTGGGCAGAAGGGGGTGGGTCTCCAGTGAAGCCCCACCTTTAGGCCAAGGACAACCTGGAGCATGGGAGCCCAGCTTTCAGTTCTGGGTGGAGCCTCTGGCCTTGAGTGAGAACTTATGATGCCTTTTCTGGGCCTACCCATGGCTGCCCGTGGATCAATCAGCCTGCACTTCCTTCTGAAGCTGGTAAAAACCCTGAACTCAGTCAGACTCAGCCAGACTCAGGCAGACTGTGGGACAACCTGCCTGCGGATAGGAGCTACCCTGCCTGGGTCTCCCCTCTGCTGAGGACCACACACATTCCTTGGGACAACCTGCCTTTGGAAAGGAGCTACCCACTTTGGGTGTCCTTGGAGCTGTACTGTTGCTCAATAAAACACCTCTTTGCCTTGCTCACCCTCCAGTTGTCTGTGTACGTCATCCTTACTAATGTGGAACAAGAACTTGAGGCCCATTGAATGGTAAGACTGAAAGAGCTATAACACAAACAGCTAAAACACACACACACCCCACCAGCCCCCAACTTACCACATTGTAGGCAACGAGAAGGGGAGAAGAGCTGGGGCTCCCTGAGCTAGGGCTGTGCCAAGCTCTTTGGGGCTCTGCAGTTTCTGGCATCTTCCAGCTTCTGGGCACCACTTCATTCCCCTCATGCAGACATGGGTACCCACAGTAGAAGGCACTTTGTTGCATTTGTTCCAGCCCAAGGCTTTCACAGAGCTGGCACCTGTGCTTACAACTGGAGCTACCTGCTCCATCACAGCAGCTGACATGCCTAGCTGTGACAGGGGCTGGACCCCACTCTCACTTGCTCGTGCACCCCTTGCTACTCTGCACCTGGCTCCCATCTTCAGAGGTGTGGGATGCAGGCCAGTAACATGAGCTAAGTGTGGCCTGCCCAGCCAAGTGGGCAGAATGAGCCCAGGGCGCTCAAGCAAAACTCTGGCAAAGGTGCCACTGGCCACATAGGTTTTCAGCCGGAAAAGTGACACCATAAAGATCCTGTAACATCCAGAGAATTTGTGTTCATCTTCAACACTGACATTCTCCATGCAGGTTGTGACTTATATGTCTGTGCTTCCAAGACAACCAACCACCACCTCTGCTTAAGTACTACACACTACATTGAATTACAATAATTTGTTTAGAATCTGCCCCCCATCTAAATTGCTAAAATCTGGAGATGATAACCTGTCATTTTAATATGAGCAACAACTAGCACAAAACCCAACTAGTAGTAGTTGTTTTATCTATGATTGAAAGTAAAGTGAGTGATTGAATAAATGAACACATGAACAATAAATGAATGTTCTCTGACATTATTCAGCAAATGTATCTTTGCAAACAAGCATATCTGGTAAATAAGAATCGTAATTCCCATTTGCACATAGGAATCCTTTTAAAATTCCTTGAGTGATGGCTTTATGAAAACAATTCTCCCTCAAATCCCTTTTTAAAACACCATTCTGATAAAAAAAATTCTCCCAAACAATTCTACAACATTCTCTCCACAACTCTGTTTTCATTCAATGCTAATAAATCCAACAATAAAATAAATAATATAAAAAATGGAACAAGGTATTTCCTGTTATTTTTGAATGCTATTTATAAATATACTCATTTCTTATTTACTGTTAATTGATTTTCAATAATTCTAATCCTTGTTCCAAGTTGCTTGTTACTTAAAAGTATGCAAGTTCTCTATTATTTTTCCAGCTTTACCAGAAGTTTTCTAATAGATAATACTTTAAAGATATATGTGATACCAAACTTTGCTTCCTAAGACCTGACTTGATTCATGCCTAAAGCAAAAAGAAAAAAAAAGGCAGCTGGTATGACTTAGAGGATATAGAAATTCTATGGAAAATTTCTTGGTGAAAAATGCAAAGAAAACTGGGTAAATGCTTTTGTTTCATTGATTGGAGTCCAAACTAAATGGATGCCACTTCAAATGAGCAGACTCTGGTAACTGGTAAGGAATTAGGTGGGTCACAGAGAAGGACTAAGAAAAAAAAGGAAGAAATAAACATAGAAAACTGAGGGCCTCAGAAAGAAAATGGAGAAATACCATTTCTTAAGTACTTACTCTGTGTGAGGCATCCTTCTAGTCTTTGAGTATTTAACACACACAGATAACATCTAAATAGCATAAGGTCATCTACTCGCTGCCTCAAAATTTATATCCCACAACAGACAACTCTTTCTGAACTATTGCTTGAAATATTCATAATGTATTTTTTTCTATGGACTTTTTTTATAATTTGCTTTCATTTTCCCTCTGCTCTTATATTTTCTGGTTTCATGGACTTTTTCCTTTTTGCTACGTCTTCTCATACCTAAAACCTGAACTCAGGGGTCAAGGTTTCCAGAATATCTTGCCTCTCCAATCATCTTATCTTTTTATTGACATAATAACCTGTGTGCATGTTCTGCTGCATATGATATTTTTTATCTGCCTTTCCAGTCACTGATGAATAATAGCTGAATAAATGAAGAAAAGGTGAATGAGGGCTCTCATTTTATCCTTCATAGAAAACCTATAGAAGAAGTGTTAGTTTCTGAATCTTACAGATGATGAATTAATTATCAGTATCATCATCAACTCAGGATTCAAAGCCTTCTCTATTGGAAATATGATTTCTCTTCTTGACACTCAGCAACATTATAATTCTTCAAGTAGAATACAACCCTATAAAGAGAAAATAGTTATTGCTCGGGAAGAATAGTTATACCAAAAAACCAATATAGATCTTACAAGGAAAATCAGGATAATTTTTGCATTCTTAATGAGAAAAAGTGAAAGAAAGGAAGGAAGTAAACATTTCTGATGGATCAGAGAAGTGAAAATGCATTCTGTGTAATGAAATCTGAGTATATCACACATGCCGGAAAGACACGTCAGAATAAAAGCTATAATCCATCTAAAGTGTTATAAACTTTCTCTTGTGCTCCTATTAATAGCACTCTTAGATGAAAGGAAAAGAGCAATGGCCTTGGATCTGATGAAATGAATTCATTTGTCAGACCTGATGAACCCAGCACAGCTGGCATTTTAACAATGTGTCTGTGGACATGTTGCCTAAACTCTTTAGCCTTAGTTTTCACTTCAGAAAACCAGATGTCACATTAACCTGGTAGAGCTGTTAAAGTATATATATTAGATAATGGATATAAAACTCCCAGCACAGTACTGACACCTACTAAATACTCAATATTTAACAATGATAATGAAGATGATGATGATGATGATGGTGATGATAACAACAAAAGTAATGCTATCTCACCTCCCTGAACTACAATGCTTCAAAGGATTTTAGGGAGTATCCTAAATGATGATGGATTCATTCTAAGTCAAGCTATGCACACACAGGATAATGACATTCTTCAGACTCAAGTACTGTAGTGACTTTCTGCTATTGTTGAGAGAGTGGGCCCTGGGGACCAGGAGGGCTTGATGTCTGTCTTGGTTTATCAATACCTTCTTACCATGAAGAGGGTGATGTAAGCACAAAGGAAACCTGGTCCATTTTATTATTATTAGATTATTAGCTTAGGCTTGATTTTTTTTTTAGATGGATCCTTGCACAAGCCCTCTGAAAGCAAGTGGTTGGTCTCACTGTAACTCTAGATAGAAAGGACTTCTCCTTCCTGCTATGTCCAAGTCAGCAAATGGCCTCCTGAATGCTCAGAGAGCATCCTTGTTATTTGAATGTAAGAAGAGAGGGAAAGTGAAGCTAAGTCTTTTTGACATTTCAAATCTATTTGTTTTACCTTCTTATTGACCTCCCTAACATATTATCCAAAGGTTATGCTCAGTGGGAAGCAGATCCTATGACAGTGTTAGAAGTACAAAAGGTTTAAAGGAGTCATTCTGTGAAAGGGCATGGGAGGAAGGATGAGTAGGCAGGGGAAGGTGTCAGATCTCTATGGAGACCTGAAGAAAATCTCTGGCAACCTAAATAAGGAAGTCTGGATCAAAGGTCATCCATGAGTTGAATCCTGTATTGAATGAAAATGGCTGGGCTCTGTACCATTGCATTCTTCAATAACTGTATGGAAGCCCCAGGATGGAGTATGCTCTAGGTTAGAAAATTGCTGAAGCAGACCCTGAAAATGCAGTCAAGTGAAGATTGTTAGTTTACACACTCCATGCAGTTAGACGGAAAGTCTTTCCTTGAAGGAGAATATAAGTGGCACATCTCAGTAATCTGCCATATAAATAATGAACCCCACATAGCACTCCACAATATAGTCAAAATTGATATTCCTTCTTCTGGAGGAAAAACTTGCCAACAAGGAACAGACATTGTTTCTTCTCTTCACCTTGTAAAATGAAGAACATGATGACGGTGACAGTCTAAAGGAACTTTATTTGCTCTAAATTGTGTGCTTCTGCCAAAGGATATTTCTTATAATTTCAAAGTACTTACAGGACAAAATTAATTTAAAAAATTAAAATCCCCAATGTTGAGTATCTGGAAATTAATAAGAAAAAAGAAAATAAAAGACCACAGCATTAATTTTGCTCTGACACCATTTTTGAATCATTCTTGGGATAGAAATTTTCTCTAGGGGTTAAGTAAGTAGGAGAAAACGAATGAAAAGCTGCAGTATACTAGATAATTTGGAATAATAAATTCAAATTTTCAGTGAACATGAACTATTCCAATTACGTTGTACATTTAATCATCTGTATCCTTTCTTAAAATAAAATACTTAAGCCTCTTTCCTCCAAAAAAGTCAATTTTCCTCAGAAACCTACTGAAGCCTGAACACTGAAATATGAGGAGCCACTCAGTCATGCATTCTACCAGACAGAGAGACAAATAATCCCACATAGTTTCATTTAATCAACTAAACCCATTTTAGAAATGTTGGGTTGGGGTACTAAGTCAAGTTGGAGATTATACATGTCAGCAGAGTTAATGGCCTTTCTCTTTTGAGAAATGGCCATGGGGACAGAATTACATTTAAACTTGTGGTTGGGTTAAGTAAGAAAGTATTTAATTTAGCATATACCATATTACCCAAGTGCACATTGAAATAATCAATTAATCAATCAACCTTTTATTGAGAACCTATTAAATGTCAGAAGGAATGCTAGGCTTAGAGGCCCACAGGGAAGCATCAGTAAATTAAAAGAATTAAATGCTAGGATATGATGCATATGACTCATTGACTGGTTGGCAAAGGCTGAATCACTCCCATTGCCTAAAAGCTTTCCAAAAAATTGCCCATGAAATAAAAAGTGACTCTTTCAAGTTTACAACAACACTGATAGGTATGCAAATTGTTCAAATATCTTTGAGGAAGAAATTACCATGAGTTACACTGTAGAGAGGCTCAATTGAGAAGAAACCAGAGGTTGACTTTGTACAGGTACATCAACTAGAGAGTCAATCAATAAACTAGTCCCAACATATACACTCTCCTCTCTTGTTTCATTATGAAAATTACTTACCTAAGTGCTAAGTGAAGGGGCTGAAAGTTGGAAGCTAAATTCTGCAATATAAAGTCATACAGATTTGCAGACAGAAAGGGAGCAAAAGGTAATGGAAAAGATGTAAGAAATTCTGGAAACTGCATTTCCTCATGCATTCTTTTAGATAGAGAACAACTAAGAGCAGCTTTAAATTATATTTAAAACGTCACGTTTGTTCACTCGTGAGTTCTATCAGGCAGAAATAACAGCTATCTCACCTACATATCATCAGGTAGAAAAAACAGAGTAGATTTTTGCTAAAGTCCAACAGAGCTTCACCTGGCTTTGCCTAGGAAAACTACATGACAAGATACCCTTTAACTGAGCATCTGAGAAATACATTATAAAGACCTAGATGTTTATGAGGGAGGACATAAGGGAGAAACACACCTGTAAGTCAAACAGGGAACAAACAACTTTGCAAGTCAAGCACATATACAGGTTTGCTTAATACATGAAAAAAGATCTAACACCCAAGATTTAGCTGAAAAGTAACATTTTCAAATAACAAAAGCTTGAACATTTTTAGAAATGGGGGATTGCAAAATAAGACATGTTTCTCCAAGCTCATAGGCAAGTACATATATTTTAAAGACAATACTTCAGTTGTACTTTTAAAAGCAGTTGCTCTCATAGAACATAAGTTTTGGGTCTTGAAGGATGATGATATGATTTGACTCTGTGTCCCCACCCAAATCCCATCTCAAATTGTAATACCCACATGTTGAGGGAAGGACCCAGTGGGAGGTGACTGGATCACGGAGGCAGATTTCCCCCTTGTTGTTCTTCTGTTATGAGTGAGTTCTCATGAGATCTGATGGTTGTAAAGTGTGGCACTTGCCCCCTCACTCTCTCTGCCTCCTGCTTTCTAAGATGTGGTTGCTTCCCCTTGGCTTTCCACCATGCTCGTAAGTTTCCTGAGGGTTCCTCAGCCCTGCAGAACTGTGAGTCAATTAGACCTTTTTTCTTCATAAATTACCCAGTCTCAGGTAGTATCTTTATGAGTGTGAAAAATGGACTAATACAAATGAGTAGCCTTCTGTTCAGAGAAAAAGATGTGAAAATACAAATCAAGATGATAAACCAGCATCTAAAAAAATTGATTCTTGAACCAAATGGCATTAAATAAACAAGCAAACAAACAATAATGAAACCACAGGTCAGAATGCCTGGAGTTAGATCTGTGTGGTGGGAGGTAGTAAGAAATACAGTGACCATTTCTTTCAGGCCAGTGGGAACCACTGATGCTCTGGGTATTGCCTTTTTGGAGTTCTGAACAAAGGGATTTCTTCTGAATCTTGCCACATGATAAACAAAACTAAAAGTTGGGTAGACTGCGGTCAAGAGAGGTGATGAGATGTACTCAAGGCCATACAAAGAGTTACTGATTTTACTGCCAGGGGAAAATCCATGCTACACATTCCTGCAATGTGCTTAATAATTCTTGAAAAGAACTATTTCTGCCTACAAAAGCATCTGAAACAGTGAAAACGTATGTGTGATTCTTTTTGTATTTTATGCAAATATATATATATATATATATATATATATATATATATATATATATATATTTATAAAATCTGTTCCCATCTGTCCTTTTTAAAAAAAATGTGCTGCTAAAAAGAAAGAAAAGTTTGGATAAGCACCTGGTTATTTGTATCAATTATTGAGCACTTTGGATGTTTTCCATGGATAACCCTAGAAATAGATCATTCTGTAAAGGTTTTTCAATTATATTGTTTATCAATACAGAGTTTTTCACACATACTCTCTGTGAAAAGACAAGGATTAAAGCTATGCATTAGGTTACAGTCTGAGACCTAGAGGAGCTGTAGCCAAGTGGCATAGGTTTAACAATGACTTGAGTTTGAATTTGGTCCTTGCCACTAATTGTTTATGAGAACTTGGGGTATGATAAATGTCAGCCTTTCACCTAAACACCCCACTCAGGCAGACTCCCCAGTTTCTTCGCTGGTTTATATATATATGTATATAATAAAATCTACACACTTATAGAAAGTTGGGTTAGAATTAGAACTTTTCCATGGAGATGACCTAAGTATTATATGGCATAAAATGCCTTATCCATTACCTGAAACAGGTGGTGTGGTTATAAATATTTATTCCCATCTTTTGCCATTACTCCTCAACCCCAGTCTCTGGCAAAACTAAGACCTACCGGTGGACAGGGCATTCATCTTTCTACATGCGCATATCATATAGCATGTTATCGTGTGCACTGGAATTGTTCAATAACTGTTTATCTATTTAACAGCCCTTTCAGCCTCAATTCTCTTGCGTGTAAAGTCAGCATGAAAAACATTCTCTTTTTTTTTTTTTTTGAGACAGAGTTCTTGCTCTGTGGCCCAGTGGTGCAATTCTCCTGCTTCAGCCACTACCCCCTACCACCACCAAGTAACTGGAACTGCAAGCATGCACCAACACACCTGGCTAATTTTTTTTTTTTTTGTATTTTAGGTAAGGATGAAGTTTTGCCATGTTGTCCAGACTGGTCTTGAAATCCTGGCCTCAAGTGATCTGCCTGCCTCAGCCTCCCAAAGTGCTGGAATTACAAGCGTGTGCCACCATGACCAGCCAGCAAAAAAACAAAAACAAAAACAAAAAAAACACTCTTTCAAAACTTCAACTGGGATTTTTTACCATATGAAACATTCATGTTAAACATTCAATAAATGTTAACCTTAATATCATAATATAGAAGCACTGTAGGCTGTGGTTAAAAACTTAGCAGCTGTAATGTCAAACACTAGATGTATGGCTTTGAACAAATCCTTTGAGTGATTTTTCCTTCCATTTCTTATCTGAAAATA
This sequence comes from Leontopithecus rosalia, assembly GCA_028533165.1. Lineage (NCBI taxonomy): Eukaryota > Metazoa > Chordata > Mammalia > Primates > Cebidae > Leontopithecus > Leontopithecus rosalia. The sequence goes on along the minus strand of CM052654.1, from coordinate 24,768,638 downwards.
GGCGATGATAATAGTATCTATATGACAAAATTGTTAGATTTGTTATTAAATTAATTAACATAAGCAAAGAAATTAGAATAATGTCTGATGTACAGTAGACACTATTTAATATTCCCTATTTTATTACAGTTAAATCTCCCATCAAAGATGTGTAAATGAGATATCAAAACACAAACAATCCATTCTTGTTTTGCCTGTTTCATACTTTGCAATGGAGGGAGAGAGAGAGAGAGAGAGAGAGAGAGAGAGAGAGAGGTATTTCTTTAGGGCTGGCTGCTTCGATCACCAGATGTTACTCTGTTAGAAAGATCTCTGGTGCCACTTGCTATGAGCACTTGATAACCCCGGAAGATGTTTGCCTTCTGCTGCCTTGGGCTTTTTCAACTGTTAAAATCTCACCTCTCCCTTCCCTTCCACTCTTCCTTGTCGGTTGTCGCCTTTGGATTCCAAACTGAAGCCAACGTCAGTCACTTTAGCAAACTTGAGTGCTGCTGTGGGCTGTTCTTTGAACCCCTTCCAGCAAGCTCATGGTGTTCATCTGTGCAGAGAGAAGGAGTCTGTGCAAAGAAATCTCCGCACTTGAGAGCTTCCAAGTATTTCCCTCATGTCTTTGTACATCTCTATTCCAAATTTCTATGTCAGAAAGTTGACATTGTCTGAATTTTGAGTAAAATGTAACTTTTGGTGTATGGTGTTTCTTTAAGGATAAAATATTTCAAATCTTAGAGCAGGATATTTTTTCTCAGTGATACCAAAGCGGGCTTAATCTTGTGTTTTATTTTGGCAGGATTCTTCAGTCATCTCATGCTGTTTGAGATATGTTTCAGGTTTTTTCTGTCTTTTCACAGACACCTACTTTACAGCTAGTTCTAGCCTCCACTACTTTCTAGCTATGGGCTGGTTTTTTAGGACTAATTGATTCATAAATTCAACAAATAGTTATTCAATGCCAAATATGGCTCAAAATACTTTGATTTTGTGCCCTATTGCATCTTCATTACTTAAAGATATGTCCTATGCTTTCAAAAAGCCTACATTTCAGTGAGAATACACAGATACTAATCAGTATGCATACAAACAAATGCGTAAGCATAAATTAAGATAAGATCATCAAGAATATGAACATGGGCTCTGAAAGCAGAGAACAAGCCTGCCTACACGTTAGAATGGTAGGGAAGACAGCCTGATGAAATTATATTCCAGGAGAAATCTAAAAGTTGAGTATGAAATCTAAAAGCTGAGTATGAATTTAATATGAGAGTGAAAATTCTCCAGGCCAAGGAGATGTGGAAATTTTCCAAAAGCACACTTGCTGGAAGGAATATGGCCTGTCTCAGGATTTGGAAGGTCAGTGGAAAAAGACCAACGATATATCAATGAAATGGAACATGAAGGTCAAGCTTGAAGGCTGGAGCCTGTCTTGCCAACTCAAATTAAGACTTATAAAAATGACTCTTTAATTCCTGTTAGGTTGCCAATTCCTATTGCGAATTTTTTAAGCATTAGAACCTTGGTGGGAGAACTGTTTCTTAAGACCAATCAAATTCTCCAGCATTGTTTGTTTCTGTACCCCCAACTCTCCCCACCTGGGATCCCCTCTAAGATAAGCTGCTCCTGGTTCAGAATTTCTAAAACATGTTTTATACTGTTTCCTGGTTCAATGGATGTTGTTTATATTGTTGTAGATATTATAAACTGTTTCTAGTCTGCCCCTAATTAAACCTTATTTTTCTCTTGAGTTGATATTTGAGGGCACTTTGCTTGAAATAGCTGCCTTATTTTCCCTAAAATATTCCATTCCATTCCATCAACAGAGTGGAGACAATCTGTCAAATGGGAGAAAATATTTGCAAACTAGATACACAGCAAGAGACTAATATTGAGAATATACAAAAAACTCATACAGTTCAACAGTTAAAAAAAGAACTTAAAATGTGGGCAAAACAAATAACCAAAGCAATCCTAAGCAAAACGAAAACAAATCCAGAGGTATAATATTATGACTTTAAATATATTATAAGGCTATGGTAACCAAAACAGCATGGTAGAGGTATAGAAACAGACACGTAGACCAATGAAACAGAGCAGAGAACCCAGAAATAAAGAAATAAAGTCACACACCTACAACTATCTGATCTTCAACAAAGTCAGCAAAAGAAATCAATCGGGAAATAACTCTCTATTCAACAGAGAGCCAGCTGGAATAGCTGGCTAGTCCTATGCAGAAGAATGAAACTGGGCCCCTACCTTTCACTATATGCAAAAATTAAGTCAAGATGGATTAAAGATTTAAAGGTAAGACTTCAAACTATAAGACTCTGTGAAAAAAAAAAAAACCTAGGAAACACCATTCTGAACATTGGCCTTTGGAAACGATTTATAAATAAGTCCCAAAAGCAACTGCAATGAAAACAAAATTTGGCAAATGGGACTTAATTAAACTAAAAGAAACTATGCACAGCACAGCAAAATAAACTATCAACAGAGTAAATAGATAACCTACAGAATGGGAAAAAAATTCCCAAACTGCATTCAACAAAGGTCTCATGCCCAGAATTTATAAGGAATTTAAGCAATTCAACAAGTGAAAAACAACTCCATTGAAAAATGTGCAAAAAACCATGAACTGACATGTCTCAAAACAAAACCCACAAGCAGCCAACAAACATATGAAAAAAATGATTCTCATCACTAATAATCAGAGAAACGCAAATCAAAACCACAACGACATATTAGCTCACACTACTCAGAGTGGCTACTATTGAAAACTCAGAAAACAAAAGATGATGGCAAGGTTGTGGACACTAGGGAACACTTCTATACTGTTGGTGAGAATGTGAATTAGTCAAACTGCAGTAGAAGTTTGAAGATGCCTCAAATAACTTAGAACTACTATTTGACCCAGCAATCCTATTATTGGTTATATACCCAAAGGAATATAAATTGCCCTACCAAAAAGACATATGCATTCCTATGTTCATCACAGCATTATTTACAATAACAAAGACATGGAATCAACCTCGGTGCCCATCAACAGTGGATTGTGTATAGCAAATGTGGTACCTATGCCCCATGAAATACTATGCAGCCAAGAAACAGAAAACTTAATACTGCTTGTTCTCACTTATTAGCGGGAGCTAAACATTGAGTACACATGGACATTAAGATGACAACAATTCATACTATGGACTCTGAAAGTGTGGACAGAGGAAAGGGGGCAAACATTGAATAACTGTTGGTTACTATGCTCAGTATCTTGGTAAAGGGATCATTTTTACCTAAAACCCCAGCATCATGCAATATACCCATAATAAACCTTCATATGCTCCCCTAATTAACATAAAGTTTCATATTATTTTTAAAAAGTTGGCAAAAGACATACTTAGACATTACTTAAAAGCAGATGTACAAATGGCCAATAAATCTATGAAATAATTCTCTCAGCATCACTAATTCTCAGTTCAATGCTAATCAAAGCCACAGTGAGACATTATTTTACCCCAGGTAGAATGACTATTACTAAAAAGACAAAAAATAACAGATGCTGGTGAGAATGTGGAGAAAAGGGAATGCTGATACACTGTGGAAATATAAATTGATACAGCAACTATGGAAAACAGTGTGAAGATTTCTCATAAAACTAAATATAGACCTACTATACAATCCAGCAATCTCAATACTGGGTATTTATCCAAAGGAAAATAAATCAACATATCAAAGGGATATCTGCACCTTTAAATTTATTGCAGCACTATTTAGAAGAGCAAAGATAGAAGACCGACTTAAGCATCCATTGACAGACAAATGCGTAATGACAAGGAGATAAATATTCACAATGCAATGCTATTTAGTTATAAAGAGAATAAAATCATTTCATTTGTAGCAACATAATGGATGGAACTTGGGGTCAAGATATTAATTAAAATAACCCTGGCACAGAAAGACAATATTGTCTGTTCTCACTTATATGTGTGAGCTAAAAATTTGGTCTGATAGGGATACTGAGTAGAATGATGAATACCGGAGGCTGGAAAGGGTGTGTGGTGGGGAGAGGCAGGGATAAAGAAAGGCTGGTTAATGGGTACAAACATAGGATTAGATAGAAAGAATAAGTTCTAGCGTTCCATGGAGTTGTTGACTCTATTAACAATAGTGTATATTTCAAAAGGTAGAAATATTTTTTTTTGAAAATTTTGAAATGTTCTTGGCACATTGAAATGACAAATGCCTGAATTTGTGAACCCCCCCCAAATGCCCCAATGTAATCATTACATAGTTTATGAATGTAATAAAGTAGCATACCTACCACATAAATATATTAACATACTTATATCTATAATATGAAATATTATAAAAGAGATAAATTTTAAAATAAAATATATTTAAAATTTTATATTTTAATAAATATTAAAATATTGTATTTATAAATTACTATGAAATAAATAAATTTTAAGAACATTTAGTCCCAACCGAGTTACCAAACTTCCTATACTAAAATCCAGACTCTTTGGGGTTTATGAGTTTTTCCAGCAATTATGGGTTTTAGGTCTTGGTCAGGCTTGGTCAAGGCTCACTGCTTCCTTAAGCATCTAACTGTGGATTTAGCACAAGTCTTTAGATATACCAGAGAAGGGAATAAATGTCCCAAATGTAAGAACTATTTATTTCAATCATTTTAATAAACCAAACAGGCCATGTGAATTAAATACTTTTGACACCAATAACAGTATGTACAAACAATTTATACTTGAACTTTAATGATCAAACCAGAAAACAAGGCATAGTATCCAATTTCCTTCACCAGGTCTCTGTTATAAAGCAGGATATTTCCTACAACCAACAATATCCTTGGATTATGGGTTTTCTAAAGCCTAAAATGTCACCCGCATTGGGAAAAGCTTCTCTAAAGTAATCCTGATTACAGTCCCCCACCATCTTATTGAAGACTCCCCTCCATTAAATTTAATCTTTAGCCCTTCAGAGGAAATAGGCATCGAGAGCAAAAATATTTACCACTGGACTTGAATCCCCCTGTCCACTGCTCTACTGTCATTAAACAAGGAGACAGGGAAATGTAGCTTCTTAGAAGCTTGAGCTACCATAACAAAATGCCATACATTGTGTGGTTTAAGCTACA
>CM052654.1:24640548-24755026 GCA_028533165.1 Leontopithecus rosalia | reverse complement strand
CCTTCCCCTTCTTCTTCCTCTTCTGCTTCTTCTTCTTCTTCTGCTTCTTCTTCTTCTTCTTCTTCTTCTTCTTCTTCTTCTTCTTCTTTTTTAGGCAGAGTGTTGCTCCATCGCCAGGCACCAGGCTGGAGTGCAGTGGCATGATCTCAGCTCACTGCAACGTCCGCCTCCCGGGTTCCAGCAATTCTCCTGCCTCAGCCTCCCGAGTAGCTGGGACTACAGGCATGCGCCACCACACCCAGCTAATTTTTGTATTTTTAGTAGAGATGGGGTTTCACCATGTTGGCCAGGATGGTCTCGATCTCTTGACCTCGTGATCCTCCCACCTCAGCCTCCCAAAGTGCTGGGATTACAGGCGTGAGTCACCGTGCCTGGCCCCCTTTACCTCTTTAATGATATTTCTTATCTTGGTTGAGAAAAGACTTATCTATCAACTCTGCAACCACTCTTCTACCACTGCATATGATTTTCAGCTGGGACAAGCCTGAAGGCTCTTTCTCTTTTCCACAACCAGGATCTCAATTCCTACTTCTCCTCTCAGACGAGGACATCTAGAAAACATTTGGCTAGGATGTAGCATCTACAGGAATTGGCTGCAGATGGAGTAGGCAGCAGGATGGCTTGCGATGGGCATGCATGAAGGAGATCGTCGTTGTCAGGTATTCCATCTGGCAGCTGATTTGAAAACCTGATATTTTGGGATAAAACTGTATCTCTTCAGTCTAGCAATCTATAGTAGATTAAAGCAGATACTATGCTGGGAAGTGAGCTCACAGCTATTTACAACAACCCACTTCCAGCTGTGGAATGCCACAGGCTTTCCTTACAATGGGACGATTAAGCCAACTTCAACTGGTAGGCCTCTTCTATTCAGGCAACCAAAATGAAATAAAAATAAAATAAATCTGTTTAATCTTTATATTTCCTTAGAAATACATTATAGAGCAATGGAAAGATATATCTCACTGCTGTAAATTTGATAATTTAACATTGTAAAGGAAAGTCTATTTTGATAGACTTGTTAATAGAAGGAGGTGTAAGTCAGTTTAAAAAAGTATAAAAAGTTACATGCAGTATAAATCTACCTCTATCAATGTCAACATGTGTGTGGGTTTGGGAGGATTATATATTCATGCTTAACTGGAAGCACATATGTAAAATACATAATTATCACTTCTGAGTAATGGATTTTGCATAACTTTCATCCTCTTGTATGCGTTTCCATATTTTCAAATTTTCTATAGTGCTACATTTTCTCTTTATAGTAAAAATTTAACATGAATGAAACAATACATGAATAGAGCAAGCATCCAGTAACTCCTCATGTGCTGGGCTACTTAGGAATGCTGTGCTAATCTCAAGGCCTTCTGCATTGTGATACTAATTATCAGTGCAGAGTTATTACCATTTTTCTTACAAATGCACGAAACAGAACTTCTCACTTTCAAGAAGAGGAACCCTCTAGCCAACGCACTCTAAACCTATATTAAGAAACACATACCAAAGAAAAAAAACCATATTGACAACATATTACTTTTATAGCCAGACAACTGATATTCACTATTCAACACAAAAGGAAACTTCTGGTTCCTGGCATGCTGATCTCATTAACAAAAGGTTTGTTTTTAAGTGCTTTATGTTAAGGGAAAACATTATCCTGGAATTAATTATTTTGTCTATTTATCCGCATATGCACACAATTTCTCATCGTGTATTCCAGATCATGTGACCCATTAACCACAACCCATATATTATGTATATGTCACCTGTGGCTGTCTTCATATCTTGCTTTTACTTGTTCTCTCCATCTGGTATCACTTCTGCAAAGCAATGTTTCAAGATCCAAATAAAATACCCCCAACAGTTAGTGATAATATCCCTCCTTTGGCATCCTAAAGAACTTACCCTAACATTGTGCAAGTATTTTTCCCCACTAAATTCCTGAGTAAGGTCCAATATTTGAAGGGCAAGAGGCTCCCATTCTCTGAGTTCCCAGTAAACACATAGCTGGGCACACAGTTAATAAATATGCATGGAAAAAGGGACTATCCAGGTTTTTCAATAGGTACAACAATCATTGGGAATTGTTCCAAGGAGCAGAGAGGAAGCCAGCCTCTGACTGCCCAGAAAAGGGACTGTAGGGACCAAGGAAGGAAAGGGGAAAGGAGAGCGCCAAAACTCTTTAAGTTTTGTCACAGTGTTTACTCCCACAATTTTTACCTTCTTCACTATTTTTGCCTCAAGCTCTACCCAATATAGTATGAATGGTAGAGACGGGGACCTGAAATTGTGATCGATCTCTACCACACTAACTGGAAATTATTCATGGCAAACAGTAAGATAAAATTGTCAGAGCCAAAGAATGTTAATTACTTCCTTTTCCTAAAAATAAAGTAGCCCAGAGTTATAATAGGAACACAAAGAGAACGAGAAAAAATTTTTTTAAATGCACAGGCTCTTCAAGTCCAAATACATTCTTCTCTTTACTTTAAAAGGGAAAAAATGATGGGGGCTTGTTGAAAGCTATGTAAAAAATACATGTGATATCTTTCATAGACATGTATATGTATGCGTGTATTATAGATGTATACATTATATATCATTTTAAAAAATAATATATACATCTATAATACACACATGTATTTGTATGTATAGATCCATGTGTATGTGTACACACACACACATATATATGTATATATGTATTCCCTTTTATTTATAGTGTATCTCTGCTCCATGTGTATGTGTACACACACACACACATATATATGTATATATGTATTCCCTTTTATTTATAGTGTATCTCTGCACCAACTCAATAGTAGTATCTTGGAATTTTAAAAACAGGAGAAGCCTGAGATGTGATCAGGTCTGACTTTTCTTCTGTACAGCAGATGCAGCTACACCGGAGCATATGGCCATCCTTTCACTGCTATGTTATGTGAATGTTTAATATTATTCCATTTCAACTTGACTTCAAGTTTCTTCAGGGAAGTCTGTCTGTGTGTTGCATAAAAGAATACCTGAGACTGGGTATTTGTTTTTCTTTCTTTCTTTCTTTTTTTTTGAGATGGAGTTTCGCTCTTGTTACTCAGGCTGGAGTGCAATGGCATGATCTCGGCTCACCACAACCTCCGCCTCTTGGGTTCAGACAATTCTCCTGTCTCAGCCTCCTGAGTAGCTGGGATTACAGGCACGTGCCACCATGCCCAGCTAATTTTTTGTATTTTTAGTAGAGATGGGGTTTCACCATGTTGACCAGGATGGTCTCAATCTCTTGGCCTCGTGATCCAGAGACTGGATAATTTTTAAAGAAAATACATTTATTTAGCTGACAGTTCTACAGGTTCTACAAGCATGGTGCCAGAATCTGCCTAGCTTCTGGCAAAGGCCGAGAAAGCTTTTAATCATGGTGGAAGGTGTATGGTGAACATGTTTGTGACATGATGAGAGAGGGAACAAGAGAGAGGCCAGACCCTTTTGAACAGAATGCTCTGAGTGAACTAATAGAGTGAGAATTTACTCATTACCATGAGAAAAGCACCAAGCCATTCATGAGGGATCCACTCCTGTGACCTAAATATCTCCCACTAGACCCCATCTCCAACACTGGGAATCACATTTCAACATGAGATTGGGAAAGGACAAACATCCAAACTATATCAGTCTGCTTTATCTCTGTAACTTAAATTCCTACCTTAAGAAATGGTAAAAATTCAAGAAATGGGGGAACAAATATACACATGACTTTTCTTCCAAGTAAGTAAAGGTATTAGACACTCTAATAATTCAAAAGTTCTGTTTTGCTTATATTTTACTAAAACTTTTCTTTTTCTATCCTTCACTGAGAATCTTGCTTTACTCTGAAAGCACAAAGCAGGAGTCTGGTCCCTCTTTAAATTATCAATTGCAGCTGCCAAGACCTCCCTTGTGCTGCTAATACTCTTGAGGTTCATTAATGGCAAATTTTCATGATCTCTTGGAACCCTTTCAATATTGGCTCAAGATGCCAACATTTCTTGGTCATTGAGGGACCCTGGGGCAATAGATTCTAAGCTATTGAATTTAGATTGGTTGCCTAAGTTTGAACTAGTGTATCACTTGACATGAGCTGCTTTTAAAATCAAAGATTTCTAGATTCTTACTTCAGAGATTTTCCCATTTTACGGAAAAGTTTAAATGGTGACATTTATAAAGTTTCTCAGGTGATTCTGATATACTAATGTCAGATCTGAGGAAGTCAGTTGTTTATAACAGGATGGTGTTTGCTCTAAGAAGCACTTCCAGGAAGAAAATCCATGTGAGGAAGGGAGGGCTGAGACCAGAAATAGAATGGCCCAAAGGTGTAATTTACCACAAAGATGAAAATCCTTAATAATAATGTTCATCAAAATGCAGTACACATATCATTTGTATTACTAGAGGTAATTAGGGTAAATTATAGTAATTTAGGGGTATAATAGGAAATATACCTCTTTAACACTAATTGACATATTAAGAAGTTTTCTTTCTTTGAATCATCTTTCAGTTATGCTGATTGCATCAAGGAGAAAGTCTTCATTTGGTGTCATCTCTTAATGCCTCTCTAACACTGGCTAATTTCCATATGAAACAAAGAAAAAGTTGCCCTTAGGTTCAGAGCCTTGGAGAAAATAAACTCTTATTAGAATTTAATAACATTCTTTTATTTTCTTAGATTTATTTTTACCTTGTCTTTATGGTAAGTGATATCATTTTTCCATGTAAAACACTAATATATTCAAATCTCTTCAACACTCATGCTTAAGGAAAAATGGTGTGTTTATTAAAATATAAAATGAATAATGAAGATTACATCTAGTTGAGAAAATACCTTGAATATGGCAAGAAATGGCTACAGTGTAGAAAACTGATCATTAGTAATAGATTAAAAAATAGAAACACAGTTGAACCTGGAGAACGGTATGTTAAGTGAAATAAGCCAGAGAGAAATATAAATACTACATAATCTCATTTATATATAAAATGCAAAAAAAAAGTAAAATGCCAAATACATACAAATGGAGAACAGAATGCTGGTTACCAGTGGTAGGGAGAAGGAGAAAATGGAGAGATGTAAGTCAAAGGGCACAAACATGCAGTTACATAGACTAGGCCTAAAGATGTAATGTACAGCAATAGGACTTCAATTAACAATATTGTATTATATGTTGAAAATTTGCTATGAGTGAATATTATGTGCTCTGATTCAAAAAAGAAAAATAAGAGGTAACTATAAAGGTGATAGATATGTAAAATTGCTTAGATACAGTAATAATTTCAATATGGATAAATACAACATTATGTTATTGCATATCTTAAGTTTATACAATTAAAGGAAATAGCAAATTATCAGAAGTCTGCCAGAAACATGCTTCTGAGTGATTAGGAATAGGGAGAGAATAAGTAAGGAGTGAAATTTTAACTAGCTTCAGATTTCCTAAGAAAAATGTTCCGTTTGACATTTCTATGTTTCTGTTAGAAAGTTCTAGGGCCCACATTGTTTGAGAAAATTGTGGAAGAATTAATTAGAAAACTGATTATCTCTTGCCCTTTGAGATCCTATCCACAGCACATCAATACAGGTATATTAGTCAAGGTACTCCAGACAAAGAGACCCAAACAACGACATCAATAACTATATATATATATATATATATATATATATATACACACACACACACACACACACACACACACAGAGAGGAGAGAGAAATATTATTATATAAATATAATTATATATATAAATATACAGAGAGAGAGAGACACTTATTACATGAAAAACAGTTTACATGACAATGAAAGTTGACAAGTTCCAAGATATGCAGTCAGCAAACTGGAGACCCAGGAGAACTGATTGTGTAGTTCCAGCCTGAAAGCTGGCAAGTTTGAGGCCCAGGAAGAGCCAATGCTTCACTTGGCATCCAAAAGCACAAAAATACCAGTATCCTAAGGAGATAATTCTAGGATGGACTAAGAAGCACCACATTATTTGTCTCCCCACCTAAATAACAGTTAAACTAGTAGAATCTGGCTGATGTAACTATATTGAAACTCCGAAGTTAACATTAACACCTTGTGACTTCCAGGGGAAGAATTAGATAGTAAATTGTGGTTAGTTTCAGTTTATTTTAGCACTAAGCACAGAAACAGCTACTCATCTGCCACAACCAGCCCCATGGTAGGCAGCTGTGCACATATTTCTGGAGCAGACTGCACATGGTGTAAGTAAAAAGAACTCTGTCCTTCAAAAATCAAGAATCTGTGTTTTGATGACTGATCGCTGCTTCTGATCGCAGAGGTACAGACAAAAGAGGTGGGTGTGGTCACTGCTTTTACATCTGCCTTGATTGTGGCAATCCCCTCCTACTTCCGTTGAAGTCACTTCTAAGTAAGTGAAAGGGCTGATGCCCTTCTCCAACCCATTTCACTTTTCCTTTTCCCTTGTAAGAGTCACATAGTGAAGACAAGGACACTGGAGAGTAACTGCATATGCTGGCAAAATTAGAAAGTGACAACAGAGCCCAGAAAATGGCACAGGCTCAGAAAAGACCTAAAAAGACCATAAATTCATACCTCTGGTTAATCCTTGCACAGACAGCTTTCAACAATAAAACAAACAAACAAAATAACAAATAACAGATAATCTCAAGGAAAGAGAAGACTAACGTCCAGAGATACCACATTATTAGATTCAAAATGTCCAGTTTTCAACAAAAACTCACAAGGCACATAAGCAGCAGGAAATTATGGTACACTCAAAGAAAAACCTAAACTCATAGAAACATTGCTTAATAAACACCTCATGGCAGATATATGAGACAAAGACTTTAAACAGTTGTCTTAAAAATGCTTAAAAATCTAAAGGAAGTTCTGAAGAATGTCAAGAAAATGATATATGAACAAAACTGGGAGTATTAAAGAGAACACATGAAAAGGAACAAAAAATTCTGGAGCTGAAAAATTTAATAACTAAAACTTAAAAATTTCTACAGGGATTCAAAAGCAAATATAAACAGGCATATTAAAAAAATGTCTCTTGAAGAGAAAACAATGGAAATAATTAAGTCTGAGGAACAGAAAAAAAAACAAAATTAAAGTTTACAGAGCCTATGGGACCTGTAAGACACTGTCAAGAAACTAAGTTATGCTTTGTGGGAGTCCTAGAGCGAGAATAGAGAGAAAAAGAGCAAAGACAATATTTTTAAAAATAATGATGAAAATCTTCCCAAACTTGATGAAAGACATGAATATAACCAACCAATAAGTGGAACAAAGATCAAGTGAGATGAATTCAAAGAGACCCACACCAAGACACATTATAAGCAAACCTTTGAAAGAAAACATCAAAGAGGGAATCTTGAAAGCAGCAAGAAAGAAGCAGATTGTCATGTATAGGGATTTTCAATAAGATTATCAGCGTATTTCTCAACAGAAATTCTTGAGGCTAGAATGCAGTGAGCCCATATTTTTAAAGTGGTGGAAGAAAAAAACATCAACCAAGAATGTGGCAAAATAGTCCTACAAAAGTGAGGGAAAAATTAAGACATTCACAGATAAACAAAAGCTGAGGGAGTTAGTTAACACTGGACATGCTCTGCAAGAAACACTCAAAAATATCCTGCAGAGAAAAATGAAAAGACACTAGAAATTAATCTATTTAAAAAATAAATATTTCAACAAAAGTAAATGGGCAATTATAAAATCTAGTATTATGGGCAATTGCAAAATCTGGTGTTTTTTAAATGGTTTGCAACTTCATTTTTTTCAATAAGATTTAAGAGTCTAACATTAAAAAAAACTAGCTTAAAAGCTATTATTATTGTAACTTTGGTTTAAAACTTTACATTTTATCTGCCATATAATTTAAGAGATAAATATATTTAAAATAATGGTAAGTTTATGCTTTTTGCACACAATGTATAAGTATATAATTTTGAGAATTTGGTACATCTGAAAGTGGTGGTAATCGAGCTATAAAGAAGAAGAGTTTTGTTTTTTATTTGAGTTAAGCTGATATAAATTCAAATTTGAGTTTTATAATTTTAGGATGTTAAATTTAATCTCCATGGTAACCACGAAGAAAATAGCTGTAAAATATATACCAAAAAAGTGAAAGGAATTTATGTTGCACTGCAAAAAAAGCAAACACACAGGAAAACAAAAAAAAGAAATGCAGGAAATAAAGGACCAAAAAAGCCATAAAGCATATAGAAAGCAGATAGCACAGTGACAGAAATAAGTCCCTTTTTATTAGTAATTACTTTTAATGTAAATGGTTAAAAGAGATTAGCAGGATTTTTCTCTAATGATTCAACTATACTCTCTCTACAAGAGACTCATCTTAGATCTAAAAACACAAATAGATTGAAAGTGTTGACATATGCTGCACCCTGAATGAACCTTGAGGGCATTATGCGAAGTGAAATGAACTAGTCACAAAAAGAATAAATACTTTATGATACCACTTACATAAGATACTTCGATCAATCACATTCATAGAGACAGACAGTAGAACAGTGAGTGCCAGAGGGGAGCTGAAAAGGGATAGAGAAAATAAGGAGTTAATGTGTAATGAGTATAAATTTTATTTTTAGAAGAACAAAAATGTTATGGAGGTGGATGGTGCTGATGTATGCACAACATTACGATTGCATTTAATACCATTGAACTATACACTTAATATGGCTAAGATGGTAAATTTTGTTACCTGTATTTTACTACGATAAATTTAAATTGGGGGAATAAAAAGAGAAATAGAGAAAAACCAACAACGTTCTAACTTCAGAGCATCTGACAGGCTTCTTAATTATGAGAAGGTTAGATTTTTTGTCCTATTCAGACCTTCAACCGATGGGATAAACTCCCTCCACAACATTCAGAGAGAACAATCTGCTTTACTCAAAGGTTCCCGATTTAAATGTTAATCTCATGCAGAAACATCTCCGAACACATACCCAGAATAATGGTTGACCAAATCTGGGCATGATGTAGCCAAAAAATTAACCATCACTGTGGAAGGAAGTATGGATAGATAGATAAAGAGATAGAGTGTAAGGTTTAGATAGGCTTTATGTATTGCAACATAATTTTTAGTTGTGGGCTTGAATATTTTTCTTGTAGTGACCTTGACCTATATTCTCCTGGCTTTTGTCCCTGTTCTTTCTACCTTCAGATGCGCTACTGCAGGAAACCTTCCTCTGCAGCTCAACTCCTGGCAGTGTCTTACAGAAGCTCCAGAAAGAAATCAGTGTCCTTAGGAGAGCAGGTTTGAATAGGATACATTTATTTAGGTCACCTTTTGAATCATTGTGAATATCCTCCACAGGCAAGATTCAGCCAGCAAGGTCATGGGCATGTATTTCTGAGGTCTGCCTGTAACTGAAAAGTTTTATGTTACATTGAAAAAAAAAGAAGGGGAAAATAATAATAAGTGTCAGTTGAAAGAGGTTATTTTGCTTGCTTGTTTTTTTTTTTTTTTAACAAAGTCAGATGAATCTCCCTAAAACAAGTCAAAGAGGCTTTAAATTTGAACTTTAAAAAAAAAACAAAAAAAAACAGAAGAGACTAAGAAGCTCAGGACATCTGTGATAAAGTCACAATGGACAGCTGTCTGGCTTTTAAAATAATCAGTACTGTGGATGGCAAGCAAATAAATCCAAATTCACAACTTAATTATTATATAACCAGTGATTCCCCTTAATCTTTTAAGCTTATTTACCTTGAGTATAAAATGAGCATGATAATATTCAGTGAAATTTTTCTGAGGATGAAATAATATCAGTGCATGAAATGACATTACACAGTGACTAGCACATAGTAATGCTATTTGGCCCTCTTTTGCTTAAAATAAATTGAGGATGTAGTAATATCATAAATAACTGAAGATATATTGATTTGTTTCGATAGCCATGCAAAGTCATCAAATAAGTGACTACATTCACAGATCTATAGAGACCATTCTTTCATCTCTAGAACATTGGGTGGAATGGCAAATTAATTCATGAATTAATTCCAACCAAAGTTGAAAAGAGGTTGTAAATAAATACATCCATAATAGGTTAAATAGCCAGTAACACTCAGTGCTTTTATCCCTATTTCTTAACCTTAACATAAATTATATAGCAAAAAATAAAAAATATGTGAACACAAAAGTGATTATTGTTCTTAGTATTGAGAAATCTATGATCTAAGTGAGAATAATATTATATTCTGTCAATTAACTCATTTGAGCATTATTCCAAAAAGTTTTCTCCTGAATTCTTATGTATAACCTTCACAATGTGCATTGTATGTAAACTATGTTTAATATTTATTTGAATATCAAATGCATTCAAAAGACATTTGGAATGGAAAAACAATATTTATCCCATAAAAGCATGAGGGGATACAGTCTCATAAGAAAACTGTTTTCTGCATAATATATCCTTAGGTAAGACTTAGAGCTTATATATTTCTTTCTTGATACATATTATTAAGTGCTCTTCTCAAAGGAAACAGATTTGAGAGGAAACAGATTAAAGTCCAGAGAATAATATATTTAAAATAGGTTATTTTTGGAATCATTAAATTTGAATAGGGGATATTTAGTAAGAGAGGAAAAAGTTAACATAAGTATATAGTTTCATGCACTTTCAAAGAAGTATTTTAAGAAGTTTTCTTAGTTATATTTTAGTATTTGACTGTTCAGTGTCATAAAATTAATGAATATCAGAGCAGATATTTCTGCATTACTTTTAATGGTTATGTACTCCCAATCTTGAGTAGGTTTTTATGTCTCTGAATATATATATAATTCAATGAAAATATTTTAAAATACAAAATTAAATATATGCAATTGTAAAATTTTGGAAATTCACATGGGGTTAGTTTATATTATGCAGAAAAAAAAGGGGAAACATAGTAATGAATGTCAGTTAGAAAATGCTAAAATTTATATTTGTTCTGTAATAAATCATGGTTTTGTTCTTAAGAAACTTTTATAATAATAGAGTGAGACTTTTTCTTTTAATGAGTAAGTTGTTTTGGAGACTACTGTAGTTTGGGATCATAACACTTCACTTATTTTTATTCCTGACATACATTCAAATAACACAAATGGTTATTAGTTCTAAATAAATAGTTAGGAAACTCAAACATCACTGAACAAATGCAGCTTTATGTTATCTCTATCAGCTGACATAACTTCTAAAACTTGAATGGCAACATTATTACTTACTGAGAGAGAAAAAAAAGAACCTTAAATCCCATTAGTTGATTTAGTTAATAAATACATGCAAACATAATTTCAGGTATAAAAGTTTAATAGCTATTATAAAACTTGTGAAACAGGATCATAGATAAAACAAAATCATGCATCATACTGAATAGGCAATAGTTGAAAGCATTTCCCCTAAGAACTTGAAGGAGAAAAGAATGCCCAGTTTTACTATTTCTATTTAATATATTATTGGAAGTCCTAGTCAGAGTGATCAGTCAAGAAAAAGAAATAAAAGGCATCAAAATTGGAAAAGAGAAAGTCAAATTATCTCTGTTTGCAAATGATATGATCTTATATCTAGAAAAACCTAAATATTCTACAAAAATCTTTTAGATTTAATCATGGAATTTAGTAAGGTTTTAGAAGACAAAATCAATAAACCAAACTCACTAGTGTTTTTATCCATCAATAATGATCTAGCTGAGAACCAGTTCAAGAAGGCACTACTATTTACAATAGCAACAAAAAATACCTAGGAATATATCTAATCAAGGAGGTTAACAATCCCTACAAGAATGTCCACAAAACCTGAATGAAAAAAATTATAGGTGACATAATCAATTGAAAAGACACCCCATGCTCATGGATTAGAAAAAATAATATCATTAAAATGACCATATTGCCCCAAACAATCTACAGATTCAGTGCAAATAAATCTATCAAAATGCTAATCTCATTTTTTACAGAATTAGAAAAAAAGAATCTAAAATTCATATGGAACGAAAAAAACAGCCCAAATAGCAAAAGTAGTCCTTAGCAAAAAGAAACATAAAAAAGCTGATGATATCACATTATCTGACCTCGGATACTACTAAAAGGCTATTGTGATCAAAATATCATGGTACTGGTATAAAAATATATGTAGATTAATGGACCACAGTGGATAACCGAGAAATAAAGTCACATACCTATATCCAACTGATCTTTGATGAAATAAGCAAGAACATACACTGGGGAAAGGACACCCTTTCAATAAATGGTGCAGGGAAAATTGGGTCACCAGATGCAGAAAAATTAATTCGGACCTCTGTATCTCACCATATACAAAAATCAACTCAAGATAGATTAAAGACTTAAATATAAGATCTGAAACTATAAAAATACTAGGACAAAACCTGGGAAAAGAACTCTTCTGGACATTGGTTTAGGCAAAGAATGCATGACTAGGACATCAAAAGCACAAACAAGACAAACAAATATAGACATATGAGACTCAATTAAACTTAAAATATTTTCTGCATATCAAAAAAATTAATCAACAGATTGAACAGACAACCTGCAGAATAAGAGAACATATTCACAAACTATGCATCTGATAGAGGATTAATATCCAGAATTTATAAGGAACTCAAACAACTCAACAACAAGACAATAATAATCCCATTAAAAAATGGACCAAAGAACATGAAAAGACATTTCACAAAATAAGACATAAAATGACCAATAAGCACATAAAAATGTTCATCATCACTAATCTTCAGAGAAATTAAAATCAAAACCATAATAAGTATTATGTCAGTCAGACTGGTTATGATTAAAAAGACAAAAACGACAGATATTTATGGGGATAGAAAGAAAAGGGAACTCTTATACACTCTTGATGGAAATATAAATTAGTACAACCTCTGTGAAAATAGTATGGACATTTCCCAATGAACTAACATAGAACTCCCATTTGATCCAGCAATCCCACTGCTGGGTATCTACACAAAGAAAAAAAAAATCATTGTATCTAAAATATATTGCATTTGTATGTTTATTACAACACTATTGACAATACTAAAGATATTCATCAACCAAAGTGTATTTCCCCATTTCTCCTATTATATTATAAGCACAAACCACTCCAAGTACTCATTTGCGAGATGTTCAAATAGTGTGCCCTGTCTTGCATGGGACTCTCTTTTCTGTCAGTTATGTACTCTTTCTTTTTCTTTCTTTCTTTCTTTTTAAAAAACCTTTAACATGAGATGTACTCTTTTAATGAATTTTTAAGTGTACAATACAGTATTGTTAATTGCAGCCTCAGTATTGTACAGCATATCACTAGACTTTATTCATCTTGCATAACTAAAACTTCATATCACGTGAATAGCAACTACCCATACCACTTCCCACACAGACTCTAGCAACCCTTACTCTATTCTTTGCTTCAATGAATTTGACTACTCTAGGTATCCTATGGGTGGAATCATGGTATTTGTCTTTCTGCATCTGTCTTACTTCACTGAGAATAACGTCCTTTAGGTTCATCCATATTGTCACACATGGCAGAATTTTCTTCTTTTTAAAGGCTGAACAATATTCCATTGTATATCTTTACCACATCTGTTTATCTCTTCATCTGTCACTAAACATTCAGTCTGTTTCCAAATTTTGCCTATTGTGTATAAACCTTCAATGAACAGATGAGTGTAAAGAAGATGTAATAACGGCCAATAGGTATTTGGAAAGGTGTTCAACATTATAATCATTAAGGAAATGAAAATTAAAACACAATGAGATATCACCTAACATGTTAGAAAAGGGAACTCTTATACACTGTTAATATAAATGTAAATTAGTACAACTTCTGTGAAAAAAGTATAGACATTTCTTTTTTTTTTTTTTTTTTTTTTGAGACAGAGTTTCACTCTCGTTACCCAGGCTGGAGTGCAATGACAGGATCTCGGCTCACTGCAACCTCCGCCTCCTGGGTTCAGGCAATTCTCCTGCCTCAGCCTCCTGAGTAGCTGGGATTACAGGTGTGCACCACCATGCCCAGCTAATTTTTTTGTAGAGATGATGTAGATTTTGAGTAGAGATGGGGTTTCACCATGTTGACCAGGATGGTCTCGATCTCTTGACCTCGTGATCCACCTGACTCGGCCTCCCAAAGTGCTGGGATTACAGTGCAGGCCCACTGCTATCTCAAAGGTTGAAAGGAGAGTACAAAACAGCAGAAATCACTGATTGTGAAACCATGCATCAAATGTGATCAAAGTTAAGACTGAAATAATGGATACATATAGAAGTAATGAATAAGAGTTTATGTGAGAGGATGACAGAAAAATGTCTTCCTTGAAATGATAATAATGTAAATCATATAGCATTGGTAAGGACTACATTGGCAGAATTTTCAAGAAAGAGGCTGGGGTCTACCCTATAGGTTTGTTTTACTGGGGGAGTGGGCAGATATTTATATATATATTAATCAAATTGATATTACCTTTACAGAAGTAGCAAATGTAGGTGGCCCTGTTCTAGCCCAGTTTAATGCAATTATTAGCTCAAACTGCATCAAAGTGTATTTGTTTTACATGTCACAACGTTTATTAAAACTATATTTCCACATCTCTTCTATTCTATTACAACCACAAACCACTCCAAGCACTCTATTTGCAAGATGTACAAATAGTTTGCCCTGACTTGCATGGGCCTTCTTTTCTACTGGTTATGTACCCATCCTTTTTCCTTCTTTCTTTCTCTTTAAATTGTAGTAAGAACCTTTAACATGAGATGTACTCTTTTAATTAATTTTTAAGTGTACAACACAGTATTGTTAATTGTAGCCTCCATATTGTACAGCATCATTAAGGAAATGAAAATTTCCTAGTTATCTAGTGATAACTAGACTTTATTCATCTTGCAATAACTATCTCGTGAATAGCAACTACACATACCACTTTCCACACAGACCCTAGCAACCCTTATTCTATTCTCTGCTTCTATAAATTTGACTACTCTAGGTATCCTATGTAAGTGGAATCACAGCATCTGTATTTCTGCATCTGTCTTACATCATTGAGACTAACGTCCTTAAGGTTCATCCATATTGTCACACATGGCATACTTTTCTTCTTTTTAAAGGCTGAACGATATTCCACTGTATGTCTATACCAGATTAATTTATCCATTCATAAGTCACTGAACATTTAGTCTATTTACACATTTTGACTATTGTCTATAAAGCTTCAATGAACACAGGAGTATAAAGAAGACATAATAATGGCCAAAAGGTATATGGAAAGGTGCTCAACGTTATAATCATCAAAGAAATGCAAATCATATGTCACCTAATATATTAGAACAACTATGACTAAAAGGATGGAGAGAACAAATGTCGGTGAGTGTGTGGAAAAATTAGAAAACTTTGTGCACTGTTGGTAGGAATGTAAAATGGTGCAGCCATTATGGGAAACAGATGGAAATGCCTTAAAAAATTGATCTAGCAATCCCAATTCTGGTATGTGCCCAAAAAGAATTGAAATCAGGATTTCAAAGAGAAAAGTCTCCTTTTTCCGAGCAGCTCATTATTGGATTGGTATCTTTTCTCTTTAGAGATTATTAATGACACAAGGAACAAAGAATTAATATTTTTCTTTCTCTCTTTCTAATTTTTTCTCTTCATAAAATTTTCTGTTCTTGAAAGGATAAAAAGCAGGAAATTGGCTGTGCAGAAAAATAAAGAAATTGGGCAATTTAAGGTAAAGATCAGGTTCCAATTTTCTCAAAATTTATTTCACGTAATATATATTATCTTTCCTGGGAGAGAATTCAGTCAACTGGAACCTATGCAGTAAGTCAGATAACTTAGGTAAGAGGATCCATTCCCTGTGCTATTAAACAAGAGCAAATATTTTACCAACAACTCAAGTGCCTTTCACTTTACTTGTGATTTCTGGTTCCATATGCCTTACCTTGTTGAAACTTTTGTATCAAATTTGCTCTGAAATATTTTTTTATGTAAAGTAGGTTTTTTTTATATGGGACCAGTAAACTCAAAAAGTAAATTAGTTCAGAAATCAAGGCAAAATTTGCCATTGTTAGATCTGACAGAAAGAGAGGGTTTGCTGTTGTTGGTTTTGTTTTGTTTTTGTTTTTGTTTTTTTAAGTCTCTGGATTCTCACCAGACTTACTGCAACTGTCAGATTTTCTTAAAACCAATTGACCCTCATGGAAACATTACTCACCTTTGAAATGTTAACACACAACAGAAAAATAAACCTCAAAGGCTATAAAAAGAGATGTTGCCCTAAGTTAAGGACAATTGTTTCCCACTATAAACATAAAAGCATGATTAGATGTGGAGTACCTCCTTACTCACTCCGTGTGCAGATAAAATTAGAATTTACACTGAAAACCCTGAATATGCAAAGTCCTTAGAAGCACCAGGTTTGGATGTTTTCACACTCTGCTTCTTAGATTCCTTGAGAAGCTATAGAGAAGCTCTAGAATCCACATAGTGATTCCAAATTTCGAAGAGTTACCTTTGGAATTTGATAATGGGGGATCAGAATTCCCAGGAATAGTCAGCAGTTTCTGAAATAATATATTCTATATTTTCATAGTATTTAAAAATACGTTTTAAAATAACAATGAGCAGTTTTAAAAACAGTGAATCTTCTTGTGACAGGATTGTATTAAATATCTCAGGGGAGATTTTGTCAAAAAATACGTAGAATATACACATGGTTTTTTATTATAAACAAATATATTATGATAAGATTATTTAAATAGTATATAAAATGAATGCTGCATAATATAAATGTTTAATAATAGTAGATATGAAAGAAGGGAACCTTATCACTCAATGAATTCAAAATAAATTAAACTTAAAATATAATAGCAGAGATATTTAATATTTAAAAGATATTATTTTTGAAACGGAAAGTTCAAAATGCACAAAGACCATCTTATAGTCTTAGTATTTTTCTACGACAAAATTTCCAGACAGAAACATTTCTTTCATTTTGCACTGATGCTGGTTGAATTAGTACGGATTCACCCAAAATCATGTTCATGTTTGATGATATGATATTTGTTGTTTCAATAAATATTTCTTTTCTTAATGAAAAATCTTTTTGTCAACTTGTCTTAATTTTAATTTTTCCATAAAAATATGAACTGCTTTTTCTACTTCAGATTTTAGATCAGTTTCTAATTTAATGTTAGAGTGTTCCACAGCAGCATTCACATATTCTTTTTGCATTTATTCTCTAAAAGATTTACATAGTGAGTATTCAAACACAAGGAAATCCCAGTGAACATTATTGAGTTGTATTTGAATAAGATAATACGTAGGCCTCCTAGAAAGGCTAACAGTACTACTCATACATTTGTGTTTACATTATCACTTTAAAAATTCATTTTTCCTCTAAAAGTTGTTCCTTTGGAACACCACTCAAAGATTTGTTTAGAGCATACTATAAGTCTAAAATAATTAATATTTAACTGATTTGCAAACATATCTCATCTTTGGCAGCAGTAGATAGTGCCATAAACATTCACTTATAACATGCAACAACTATGAGGAAGATTAAATTACCAGATTGTTATTGCTTATCTCCTATGTACTTCTATCCTGGCTCCCAGAAATGTCCATTTCATTCTTTAATTCCACATGCTGATATTACAGCTCTTGCTTTCTACTTGTTACCAATTGAATCCTTTTATCCAGTGATGTTTCCATACTGACCGTGAAGCTGTTATTTTCAAAGTGTAATTATAATAAACATATTTTTTATTTTTTCTAAACTTCCCCTCAGAAATCAGTGGCACAATAATACAAAATATAATATTCATGTCATCAGAGTCCCAGAAAAAGAGAGGAAACTGTTTGATGTTTAAAAAGAAAAAAGAAGAGAAATAAACATATAGATTCAAGGAGTTCAGTTAATTCTAAGACCTCTGAAAATGGATGCCTTGAAATACATTCAAACTGCTGAAAACTAAAGACACAAAATAAACTTTTTATATGGCCACTGGAAAATAACAAACTCTAAAGGAAGAACAGTCCCAATGACTAAAGACAAACATAGGAAGCTTTAAAAAGTGACTACAATTTTATAGTGGTCAAAGAAAAACAAGAAACAACAACAACAACAAAAACCTGTTAACTGAAAAACCTGTTAACCCAGAATGTTATGTCCAGTAAAATTATATTTCATAAATGAAGATGAATAAAGGCATTTTCGGTTTAAGAAAAACTGACAGAATCTGTTACCATCAGTCTTGCTCTCAAATTATCAGCAATGGATGTACTCTCAACAGAAAGAAATATCAGAAGGAAACAGAATTTTGGAAACAAAGAAAGAACAATGAAATTATAAATATATTGGGTAAATATAATAAACTATTCTTCTCCTTTGAGTTATTCAAAATGTTTGACAGTTGAAAGCAAAAATGAGCTAGGCCCAGGGGCTCATGTCTGTAATCCAAGAAATTTGGGAGAGTGAGGTGGTTGGATGACTTTAGCAATGGAAGTTTGAGAACAACCTTGGTAACATAGTGAGATCTCATCTTCATTTTTTTAAAATAAAAAATTAAAAAAAACAAAAATGATAATATTTGATAATGTTTCATATATATAAATATACATAATGTATATCTATACACATATGTGTATAGATATATATACACACATATATACACATATATATATATATAAATATATATATATATACATAGATATATATAAATATATATAGCTGGAATATATATAAAAAACTATAACAAAGAGGAAAGTAAAGCTTCTGTATGGTGGTGAGGTTTTTACATCTCAAGTGAAGTGATAACATGTTGATACTAACTATACTGTAAAAACATTAAGAATCTATATTATAATCCTTAGAGTAATTTAAAAATAACATTAGAAAGTTATAAGCAATAGATAATGTATTTGGACATACTAAAAATATTAAAATATTCCAAAAATGTAGGAAAATAGAAAAAGAGATAACACAGAAAACCAGTAATAAAAATCATAGACTTGATCCAAACATATCAAAAATATAAAGTATCTAAATATACAAATTAAAAGAAAGATTGTGAGAATAAATTTTATTTTATTTTTTATTTTTATTTTATTTATTTATTTTTGAGACAGAGTCTCACTTTGTTACCCAGACTGGAATGCAGTGGCACCATCTTGGGTCACTGCAACCTCCACCTCCCGGGTTCAAGCAATTCTTCTGTCTCAGCCTTCTGAGCAGCTGGGACTGTAGGCACCCACCATTAGGCCCAGCTAATTTTTGTATTTTTGGTAGAGATGGGGCTTCACCTTGTTGGTCAGGCTGGTCTTGAACTCCTGACCTCAGGTGATCCACCGGCCTCAGCCTTTCAAAGTGTTGGAATTATAGACGTAAGCCACCACACCCGGCCTTATTTTTATTTATTGTTTTGAAAGGTAGTCTCACTCTGTCACCCAGTCTGGAGTGTAGTAATAGAATAATTATAATGCAGCCTTGAACTCCTGGGCTCAAGTGACCCTCCTGTCATAGCCTCCCAAGTAGGTGGGACTACAGGCATGTATCACCACACCTGTCTAATTAAAATAATAATAATAATTTGTAGAGATGCAATCTCTCTGTGTTTCCCAGGTTGTTCAAAAACTACTGGCATCAAGCAATCCTCCCACCTGGGCAACCTGAAGTGTTGGGATCACAGGCATAATAAATCACTGTGCCCTGCCCAAGAATGGATGTTAAAGATATGAACCAACTAAATACTATCCATAAGAAATTCACATCAGATCAGATACAGTGGCTCCCATCTATAATCCCAGCAGTTTGGGAGGTCGAGGGATCACTTGAGTCCAGGAGTTCAAGACCAGCTTGGGCAACATGGTGAAATTCCATCTCTACAAAAAATTAACCAGGCATGGTGGCATGGTAGCATGTGCCTATAGTCTCAGCTACTCAGAAAGCTAAAGCGAGCCATGATTACACCACTGCAATCTAGCCCGGGTGACAAAATAAGACTCTGTCTTAAAAAAAAAAAGAGAGAGAGAGAAAAGAAAAAAATAAATTCACTTTTAATATGATATAGGTCAAATAAAAGTAAAGACTAATAAAAAATTAATAAAGATATACTATGCAATGCTAATCCAGAGAAAAATGGAGTACTTATCTTAATATCAGAGAAAGAAGACTTCCAGTCAAAGAATATTATTAGAAATAAAAAAGGTATTGCAAATAATAAATCAGTTCACTAAAAATAAAAAAAGTAAATGTATATTTACCTCTCTACAGAGCTTTATATTATACAAGGGTAATCTGACCAAAATGAAAAAGGAAATTGATTAATCCACAATAATTAGAGATTTAAACCCTTTCACTTAGTAAAAAGGAAAATTAATATTAACAAAATCAACACTAGCGCAGGAAAACTGAGCAATACCATTGATCAACTGGATCTAATTGACATTTATACAGCATTCCACTGAACAACAAAACAATGTGCATGCAACTGTACATGGAACAGACACCAAGAAAGATTATATCTTGGATAATAAAATTGATCTGAATTTTTTTTTTGGGGGGGGGCGGACGGAGTTTTGCTCTTGTTACCCAGGCTGGAGTGCAATGGCGTGATCTCGGCGCACCGCAACCTCCGGCTCCTGGGTTCAGGCAATTCTCCTGCCTCAGCCTCCTGAGTAGCTGGGATTACAGGCACACTCCACCATGCCCAGCTAATTTTTTAAAAAATATTTTTAGTAGAGACGGGGTTTCACCATGTTGACCAGGATGGTCTCGTCTGTTGACTTCGTGATCCACCCGCCTCGGCCTCCCAAAGTGCTGGGATTACAGGCTTGAGCCACCGTGCCCGGTGGAATATTTTTAAATAATAGAAATTACATTAATTATGTTCTTGGATTACAATCAAATTTAACAAGAAATCAGTCACAATCCTTTACCTTATTAAAGCCTTGCTTTTTAATTTTTTTTTTTTAAGAGAGTCTTGCTCTGTCACCCAGGCTGGTGTGCAGTGGTGCAATCTCAGCTCACTGTAACTTCTGCCTCCTGGGTTCAAACAATTATTTGACCTCAGCCTGCTGAGTAGCTTGGATTACAGATATAGGCCACCATACCCAGCTAATTTTTGTATTTTTAGTAGAGATGGGGTTTCACCATGTTGGCCAGGCTGGTCTTGAACTCCTGACCTCGGGTGATCCACCTACCTCAGCCTCCTAAAGTTCCGGGATTACATGCATGAATCACTATGCTCAGCTGACACTTGCTTTTAAAATCTCATTTATGTAAAGCAGGATTCCGTGCAGTACATAAAATCTCAAAAATTTCCTACAAAATATTACTGAACAAGTAATATTTGGTAACATAAATAATATAAATAAAACAGTCCTATATATATAGGATTATATATATACAGGATTATACATATGTAGGATTAAATATATATATTTAAATAAACCTATAACCAACTGTGGATTTTCATGAGAATGAAAGGCTTGTTTAATATGTGAAAAATAACTTTTCTCACTATATAAACAGTCTAATGAAGAAAATCTGCATGATCATACAAATGCTTGCAGAAAAAGTAAATGACAAAATTCAGCATCTAACCTAATAAAAATTCACAGGAACCTATAAATAGAACTTCCTTAAGTTGATAGAAGCCTATTTTGAGAGCTGCAAGCTAAAATGGGATCCTAGCATCAGAAAGATTAGCAACCTTGTTTTAACGAAAAATGAATAAAACTGAGCATGTGTGTTTACAGTGTATCTTTCACTTCTTTTACCTAGCTGGTGGCTTAATGCCTAGCTGTCCTGTCAATGACCAGGGATCCCTCACACAGAAACCTTGATTATGCTGGCTGATGCCCTTGGGGCGCTTGTCTGATACGTGTCCAGTTACCCCTGCCTAACTGTTGCTTTAGTGTCGGGACCCTGCCTTGTGTTCTCCCTGAGATGCCAGGGTAAACCTAACTTGGGATAGCCCCTGGTTCTTCAGATGGAAAGTGAAAATTCAGTACACTACCACAGTAGGAAAAACATTCAAATATTTTTGCAAGCAGATTCTGAGCAGACAGGTCTCAATGGATTTGGGAGAGCAATCCTCAGTGTTAACAGATTACGTGAGGCAGGAATGAAGAGTCAAGCAGGAGAAGAGAGAGACAGGGAGAGCATGGCAACTAGCAAAACATATACATAGGAAACAGGGTGTGGGTCATTTCAAATTTGAGGCAAATGCCTAACTGGTCCCTTTGTAGGAAGCAGCAGAAAGGAAAAGAGCCCAGTCTGATAGGTGGAAAAGACATCTCTAAGTTCTTATCTCTGGCCAAAGATTTGAGCCATCTTTGTGTGGTGTTCTATTTCTAATATCTAGGCAGTAGGCTTTGCTGTGGCATTCTTATTACAAGGGCATCTGCAAGAAAAACTATAGCTAACCTTATAGTTAATTGTGAAAGACAAAATTATTTCCCCCTAAGTTCAAGAACAAGATAAGAACGTCTAGTCCTATTAAATATGCCATTCCTATTAAACAGGAAGCTCTAGCTAGTGCAATAAGACAAAATATACTTTTAAAAAGCATACAGATTTGGAATGAAGTACTAAAACTGCCGCACTTTGCAGGTGACACGATGGCCTAAGTAGAAAATTCCAAGGAGCAAAAAAACAAAATAAAACAGTAAAATAATAAAAGCTTTAGGATTATTAAGTTACTTTAGCAAAGGGGAAGATGAATGACTAACACACAAAAATCTACATTTCAATATACTACCAATGCAATTTATCAATATAGATGCACGGTTAAAAATGTTAAAAATATTTAAAATACTTCCATAAGATTTAAATTAGATCCAAAATAAAATACTCATTAATAAATTTATAAAACATATCTAACAACTATTTTCTGAAAAGTTCAAGACACATGAAAGAAATCAAAAAAGACCTTAATAAATAAAGATGCATAGCATTTTCATGGATTGGAAGACTCAAGTGAGTAAAAATGTCATCTCTCGCCACCATTTTTTTTGCAGAGTTAATTTCAATAGAATCTCAGCAAGATATTTCTATTGATTTAGAGAAACTCATTATAAAATTTATTTCAGAAAGCAATGGAACTAGAAGAAGCAAAACAACTTTAAAAAGAAAAAATGTTAAAGGAATCATACTACCCAACTTTGAAAAATGTTTTAAGAAAAAAAAATATTTTAAAAAATATACTGTTAAAAATTAAATGATAAGCTATGGAATGACAAAATACATATTCAAATCACGTGTCTTGCTTAAAGACATATCCAGAATAGGTAACTAAGTCTCACAACTAAATAAATAGGAAGAAAACAAATGAACCATTAGTAAATGGCCAAAAACTTGAATAGCTAATTCACCAAAGAGGGTTATGGTTGTCAAAAAAGCATATTTAAAAGATGTTCAATTTGCTAATCATTAGGAATATGCAAATTAAAAACATGACATACCACTGTATGTCTATTTAAAAAGCCATGAAAAATACTACTAGCATCAATTGTAGACAAGGATGTGGAGTAAGTGAAACTCTTGTGTGTCATATATGGGATGGCAAAATGGTACAACCCCTATTCTGGAAAACATCCTGGTGGGCTTTTATAAAATTGGACATATATTTATATGACCCAGAAACCCCATTCCTGGGTATTTTCACTAAAGAAATGAAGATTTATATTCACATAACAACCTATTGTATGAAAGTTTTAGCAGCTCTATTTGTAATTGACAAAATATGAAACAACCTTATCACCCTTCAAAGGGTAAATGGATAAACAAACTGTGGTGTATCCACGGTATGGAATATTCCTCAGAAAGACAAAGGATTTGACTTTTGATATATAAGACAAATTGAATGAATCTCGGATTATTCTAGTTGGAAAAAAAGCCGGTCTCGAACGATTTTTTAAAATATATTTAACTGTACTTTAGGTTCTGGGGTACATGTGCAGAACATGCAGGACTGTTGCATAGGTACATACATGGAATTGTGGTTTGGTGCCTCCATGCCCCATCATCTATATCTGGCATTTCTCCCCATGGTAAACCTCCCCAGCTCCCTAACCCCCACTGTCCCCCACAACAGACCCCAGTGTGTGATGCTCCCCTCTCTGTGTCCATATGTTCTCATTGTTCAACTCCTGCTTATTAGTGAGAACATGAGGTGTTTGATTTTCTGTTCTTGTGTCAGTTTGCTGAGAATGATGGTTTCCAGGTTCATCCATGTCCTTACAAAGAACACAAACTCATAGTTTTTAATGGCTACATAGTATTCTATGGTGTATATGTGCCACATTTTCCTTGTCTAGTCTATCATGGATGGGCATTTGGGTTGATTCCAGGTCTTTGCTATTGTAAACAGTGCCACAATGAACATACATGTGCATGTGTCTTTATAATAGAATGATTTATAATCTTTTGGATATATACCCAGTAATGGATTGCTGGGTCAAATGGCATTTCTACTTCAAGATCCTCGTCAAATGATATTTTATGACTTCATTGGCCTTCTCAAAAGATACAACTATAGAGTACAGAACATATATTTTCAAGTGACAGGGTTGTGGAATGGGTAAAATTACAAAGGGATAACTTGGAGTGTGGGGTGCCAGTGAAACTGTTTTGGATCCCATTTGTGGAATACATGGATCTATACCCGTGCTAAAATTTATAAAATGCTACAAGAAATAAAGTCAATTTTACTCTATGATAAATCAAATGATAAAATTACTCATAGAAGCATGCTATTTTACTTAAATGATCACCAATATTTAACACTCTAATGTATAGTTGACTGTTACTACAAAAAAAATGAGACATATTCTTTGGGGGTAAATGAGAGAAACATTAAGGAAAGTTTTAAAACTATATTGCCAATATCATGGCAATAAGGAAGAGGGATGTCCTAAAATCATCAGGTCAGACAAGCATTTTAAAAAAACATGTTTACCAAAACCAGATTGTTTTTGTTTGTTTGTTTGTTTGTTTTTTGTTTTTTTCTGGAGACGGAGTTTGGCTCTTGTTAACCAGGCTGGAGTGCAATGGCGCAGTCTCGGCTCACCACAACCTCCGCCTCCTCGGTTCAGGCAATTCTCCTGCCTCAGCCTCCTGAGTAGCTGGGATTACAGGCCTGCACCACCATGCCCAGCTAATTTTTTGTATTTTGAGTAGAGACGGGGTTTCACCATGGTGACCAGGATGGTCTCGATCTGTTGACCTCGTGATCCACCCGCCTCGGCCTCCCAAAATGCTGGGATTACAGGCTTGAGCCACCGCGCCCGGCCCACCAAAACCAGATTGTTAATGAATAACTGAACTGGGTCTTAAATATTATTGATTGATTAGGAGAAACTATCGTTCCAGGTGTGGACACAGACATAGACCTTGGCCTATATATGGGCACTGAGATATCCTGGCATTTTCCAAAGAAAAATACGAATATTAAAATATGTCTAGATCTGAGATTTGTACAAGGATATAGATTCATATATAGATTCAGTGGGAAAGGAACTCAAATTCAAAGAGCTAACTCTCTAGGAAAAGTAACATTCCATTTTATCTTGAGAGTAGTAGAGAACTACTGAACATTCTTAAGTGATAGCAGATGCCCCATCTATTGTCTAAATAGCTTTAAAAACACAACAAAATTTTAAAACACTGTTAATGTAATGAATCCTAAACTATTGCCAGATCCTTTCAAATATTTACATGTTATTTCACTTGATTTATTTACTTAATATCTAAGAAAATGGATGTGGTCTTCGAATTTGTTAGCTTGTATGTGTTTATTTGTTCTGCTTGTTGTCTTGGAGAAATGGAAAGATAGAAACATCAATAATACATTAAAAGAGAATACATAAAAATAATTTATTTTATATTTCAATTTATTTATTCCAAAAACACTTACTGGCACATACCCTATGCCCAGCAAGATATTCGTCACTAGGAATTAAGACAACAAACAAATAACCAGTTAAAATAACTGCCTTCAAAGGGCTCTTTGTCTCATAAAAGACACCAAAATGTAGGTCTATGATTATACTGTGGTTTGGGTTACAGCAGAATTACCCACAAAATTTTGCAGATATACAGAAAAGAGACCCAAAATATAGCCTGAAGGTATTTTTGGGACTTGGAAGATAAGTGGGAATGAGCTAACAGACCACAGGAAGGCTACATATGGCAAGCCCAGGAAATGGGCTTGGATTTTTGCAATTGCGGCACATTCAAGAAAATGCAATTAATTTCACATGGTGAATGCATGGAGAAGTGGGAAGAGAGAGAAACCTGAACAAGAGAGCTGGAGTCAGTTGATAATGGAACTTGTGTTTCACGTCAGGAAGAGTAAATCTAATACTTTGGTTCTGCCTTTCATTAGCTCTGAAACCCAATCAACATCTTTGGAAATTCAGCATGCAAAACCAGATACTATAGCTTTCTAGTTATGTGTAAGGGGAGGATTGCAAAACAGTAAAACCAACAACGTTTCTAGCTGGTATTCCCTGAGTATCCTCCTAGCCAAAGTTTGGGAAATATTGCAATAATAATTGGGTAGTAACTATGGGACTTCCAGAAGAGAAATGATTATATCAGATTTACAATCTGGAGAGAATAGTATACATAAACAAGGGCAGTATTCACAGAGAGCGAAATCTCTGAAAAACACAAAAATTAAAAATATCCTTTGGCTTTAAGTGATCACCAATATATTCCATTGTAACATATAGTGGCATGTGGGTGCCACAATATGAGACATTTTACATTTTCAGGTAAAGTATGCTTAAAGGAAGTCTTCCAACTTTATGTCAGTACAGAAGAGAACTGGCCTAAAATTGTTAATCCACACTGAGAAAAATGTATCATTTTTTACTACAGCACACTTCTGTGACTCTTGGTCACCAAAATATGTGGAGATTCATCCCCACAACCAATCAATCAAATTCTGCCGCAGATTCTCCAGAGGACACAAGTTGGGTGTCCTCTAATTCAATTCAATTATCACACTACCTGCCAAGAGATAGCATCAGATCCAATAAGTTGAGGATTCAGTCCCACATGATTGCCCTTCAATTCAGATGCCAGCCGCAACCTCAGATTTTTGTCTGTGCTTCTGACTGACTGGCTATAAATCAAGGCTCCCACCAACCCTTCCTTTGGTTCAATTAATTTGCTGGTAAGGCTCACAGAAGTCAGGGAAACACTTACTTCTATTTCTGGTTTATTACAAAGAATATTATAAAGAATACAGATGAACGATCATTGCACAGAGCTAGGTATGTGGGAAGGGGCACGGAACTTCCCCATCCTGCCACCCTTCAGAAACCTCCATGTGTTCAACTATCCAGAAGCCTATTCAAACTCAGTCCTTTGGGTGATATATCCTAGGTATGAATTATAACGTCATTGGCCACTGGTGATCAGTTCAACCTTCAGCCCCTTTCCCCTTCCCAGAGGTTGAGGTGTGGGGCTGAAAGTCCCAAGTCTCCATTCATGCCTTGGTTTTTTGGGTAAACAAGCCTCATCTTGAAGCTATCTAGGGATCCCCAGCCACCAGTCAACTCATTAGCATGCAAAAAAACACTCATCACCCTAGAGATGCCTAGGATTTTAGAAGCTGTATGATAGAAAACTGGGAGGAAGACCAAATATATCTTTCACAATATTACACACATTCGTTATCAGAACACATTGAAAATAATAAATTGTTTAATGAATAATATACTTCAGATTTTTATTTAGAAGGAAAAAAATCAGCTATTTCAACAATCCCTAATCAGAGTTTCTCTGTGTTCTGCAGGAATATTCATGTATTGCAAGTTCCCCAGGGATATATATGCACATTTGAATTTAATGAACTCTAAGTCTAGACTGTCACCTGATTGAGAGCTCAGTGTCTGTCTTATACATTCAAACATTGCACATGCCTCTTACAGTATTAAATAGAAAAACAGACTTGGGGGTAATGTTTGTAGTTTTAACTTTTACAAATAATGTTAATGAGATTGAGAGAGGTTATGAGGCTTGTCTAAAGTCACACAGTCCTGCAAAGTTCTCCTGAAATTCAAACTAGATTACTTTACCTGACACAATGAGCAAGGAACCCACTAATGAAACTGTCTTTGCAAAATTATGATAATAAGAGAAATCTGACATGACTGACTGTATCTTCCTTCTAGCCTCAAAGGCTGGCTGTCTGCTCATGCATGGGCATGGGCCAAGCTAATTTGGGGAAAATTTTGGTTTATAGTTTAAATGATAATAACACTTTCCAAAAACTAAACTGCCCTTGTAAAACTAAGAAAGGCCACCAAGTTAAGAGAATGAGAGAGGCATAAATTTTAGTAAGAAGGAGGTATAGCCAAATAATTACTAGCAATACAAATAATTTATTATAGAGGTCACAAGATTCACAACTTCCCTAATTACTCCTGTAGATAACATCACTATTGTAGAACCTAATATTGGCCTTATGAGATGCCTTTTCATAGTTTTGCATTTATGAAAACCAGATGGCCCTACCTGAACTCACCGACCAGTCATGTGGCCCCCACCCAGGAACCAACTCAGTGCAAGAAGACAGCTTTGACTCCCTATGATTTCGTCTCCAACCCAACCAATCAGCACTCCCCACTCGCTGGACTCCTACCCACCAAACTATCTGAAAAATTCCTAACTTCTGAGCCTTTGGGCAGATTTATTTGAGTAATAACTGTCTTCTGCTTGGTGTGGCTGGCCTCATGTCAATTACACTGTCTTTCCTGCAATGCCATGGTCTTTATGAATTGAACTTGTTTGTGCAGCAGACAGAAAGAACTCTTCAGGTGGTTACACTAATATACTTATTTACACACACCCCAAACCAGAGACCCTGTCCTGTATTCCCCTGTGGACATTTCAAGTCTTTCATGGAAACAATTTATACTGAGATGGAATAATTACCTTTAAGAACTAATTCATAACAAATAATGTTGTTTGAGTTTTTGTTGTTATATGAAAAGCACTCAGGGGTGGTAAGGTTTATGTGTGTATATGATAGGGGTAGGATATCAAGGCAAGGGGAATGACCTGCTTTCAAATTGTCATTTGCCTATAGTTTCAAGTTCTGATTATATCTAATCTAATTGCTTACTGCAGCTGAAGTTCAGAACAATAATTCCAGTTTTGCATTATGCTTTCCCTGTAGTCTCTTGAGGAGGTGCAAAGGATTTCTGAGAGCTGGAATAACCAGATGTCCAAAAGAAGCAGGAGATATAGCAAAGGGGTGAACCCAAAGGATTTGAAGCATCTAATCAAGAGATGACTCTTTTTAGTGAGTTGATATTTTTATGTGCAAATGTGGATTAATAAATCTCATTTATATCCTGATTGAGGTGTGAAGCTCCCTAGAGCTCTCATAAGTTCTTGGCCATTTGTTCTCCTGTAACAGAGAGTAAGTGCTGATTTTTTTTTTTGATTCAAGTCAGATTGACAAAGTATCTCCAAAAAATTCCCTGACCTGCCTAGAGTTAGGTGATAAGTAATTAAGATGTTGAGAGAGAGATAAAGACTCTTACCTTGCCTGATCCCTTCAGATGGCAGTGGGTTTTTAGATTGTAAGGCTCTATGAGAATGTTCTAATGTTCTTTTCTGATGACTTAGACCTAGGAGAGAATCAGTAGGAAGTAAGGCAATTATACTCATTGTGCAACTTAATGACACAATGTAATGTGTCTGCTAAATGGATGTGAATATATGTGGGTTATTAAAGCAAGGTTATGGATCTGAAGAAAGCAATAACCAAACTTTAAAACATTTATGACAATATTTAACAAGCTAATATTAAACAGACTTTTAAGGAGTTTCAAGCAACTTCATGTAATAAATGGAATTAACCAAAAAGAAACAGCAGCTCCAAGGAGTATCAATCCAATCAATCTTTTTCTCATTTTGTAATAATTTATTTGTATTATTCTCCCAGACACTGTGAACATATGTGTTTATTTCTGCTTTGATGTATTGGAACTCATTACCAAGGGGCTTTTTTTCTAACTATCCTCTGAAATATTAATATAAATTACAGCCTCAAAACAATACTGCTTATAAATTAACTTCTATTTTATTTTATTTTTTTTCCTGTACTTAAGTTCAAGTAAATTCCAATCTCAGCATCTAATTGTGCTTCTGTTAATGGGGATAGGAAGAAAATCTCAAGGTTTAGAGCTTCCCATATGTGCTGTAAATTTGACATTTGTTTCAAAACACTGTTTTTGACACATAGGCAGCATATAAGCAATTTGTAGGATAATGTGACCTCCTTACATATTGATACATTCAGTATTGCTGATATTATTATGAAGTGTTGATACCATACACTTGCATTGTGACAAACTGAGATTTTTACTTGTAGTGTAAATCACAAGTAGAAAAAGTACTACAAAATTGTGCATTCTTAAAAGTTGTTTTGATGGTGAAAAAGATACACAACATAAAATTTACCATTTTATTCATTTTAAGTTTATAGGTTGGGGGCTTTAAGTATACTCATATTGCTGTGTAGCCATTTCCATCATCTACTTTCAGAATATTTTTATCTTTTAAAACTAAAACTCTATACCCATAAAACAGTAACTCCTCATTCTACCTTCTCCCTGTCTCCCAAAAACCCCATTCTAGTTTCAATCTTTATGATTTTGACTACCCTAGGTAACTCAGGTAAGAGGAATCATAGAGTATTTGATTTTTTGGGACTGGCCTATTTCAATTAGCACAATGTCCTCAGGGTTTACCCATGTTGCACATGTCACAGTCTCATTTATTTTTAAGGCTGAATAATACGTTACTGTCTGCATATACCACATTTTGTTCATCCATTCATCTGTTGATGACAAACATTTGTGTTGTTTTCATGTTTTGACTAATGCAAATAATGCTGCTATGGACAAGAGTGCACAACATACGTGTCGAAGTTCTTATTATTTGTATTTTGTTATATATCCAGAAGTTGGATTCCTGCAACATATTGTAATTCTATGTATAATTGAGAAATGGCCATATCATTTTTTTTGCAGTTACTGCCCCATTTTAGATTCCTGCCAACAATGCACAGAGTTCCAATTTCTCCATATCCTTGGCACCACCTATTATGCTTTATATGGTTTTAAATAAATCCATTCTAACAATGTGAAGTGATACCTCACTATGGTTTTGATTCCCTTTTCCCTTATGATTAGTGGTGTTGAGCAACCGTCTTTTCCTGTATCCATTGACTATTTGTCTAGCTTTAGAGAAATGAGTATTCAAATTCCTTGACAATTTTTAAAAATAACCTTGGAGTTTTTGCTGTTATTGAGTAAAATTATGATCTTAATTGGATTTTCCATTTTAGTGTTTGTAAATTCATGGCTTTGAATTTTATTCAAGTGTCTTTACAACAATAAATGAGGTTTCTCTACATAAATTTTCATGGGTTGCCTCTTTGCTTCTTTCAGCATGGATTTACACAATTTGCTAAATGTACTGGCCCATAACATAATTTAAGCTGAGCTGAACTCTTGTCTACAGATTCAATAAATAAATAAATAAATAAAATAACATCAAAAGTGCCAATCCAGGTACTTCTTATAATCCACAATTTACTCCAAGGAGCTAAAGGAAAGTTACTAACTAGGCCGGGCCCGGTGGCTTACGCCTATAATCCCAGCACTTTGGGAGGCTGAGGCGGGTGGAACACAAGGTCAAGAGATCGAGACCATACAGGTTAAAAATACAAAAAATTTAGCTGGGCATGGTGGCACATGCCTGTAGTCCTAGCTACCTGGGAAGCTGAGGCAGGAGAATTGCTTGAACCCAGGAGGCAGAGGTTGTAGTGAGCCGAGATAGCTCCATTGCACTCCAGCCTGGGTAACAAGAGCGAAACTCCATCTCAAATTAAAAAAAAAAAAAAAGAAAGTTACTAATTATTAGTTGTGTCTTACAAAAAGAAGGAGTTGATGTGGTCAGAGGCATCAGAACCAGAAAAACTTCATTTTGAATAGGGGCTGGGTAAAATAAGGCTGAGATATACTAGCCTATATTTCCAGATGATAAGACATCCTAAGTCATACGATGAGATAAGAGGTCAGCAGAAGATACAGATCATAAAGACCTTGATGATAAAACAGGCTGTGGTAAAGAAGACGATTAAAACACACCAAAATCAAGATGGTGAAGAGAGTGACATCTGGTCGTCCTCATTGCTGCACTCCCACCAGCGCCATGACAGTTTACAAAAGCTATGGCAATGTCATATGGCAAAGTTACCCAATACAGTCTAAAAAGGGAGGCATAAATAATCCACCCCTTGCTTAGCATATCATCAAGAAATATCCATAAAAACGGGCAACCAGCAGCCCATGGGGCTGCTCTGTCTATGTAGTAGCCATTCTTTTATTCCTTTACTTTTTTATAAATTTGCTTTCACTCTACTGTGTGGACTTGTCTTGAATTCTTTCTTGCAGGAGATCCAAGAACTCTCTCTTGAGGTCTAGATCAGGACCCTTATGTTAACAGTGTGATATAAGATGCATTTTACCTTAGAAATAATAGAGTTGAATTTGGTTTAAGAATATACATTAATAGTAAAACACAAATTAACAAGTAGCAGAAACCAGATGCATAGAGCCTATTGCTTCTTTGACATCTCCAATTAGATGTCCATCTGAAAAGCAGGACTAAAAGCATACTAACCTCACTGCTTTCCCTCCAAATCCTGATGTTCATTTCGTTCTCTCCTCCAGGCAATATTGCTCCTACCCACTCATGTACTGGAGGCCAAAGCTTGGCAGGCATCATCTCATACTCCTCTGCACGCCCTCGCATCCCTCCACATTCAATCCAGATACAAATTCAACCCCATAAATAACTCACAAATGTATCGATTTCTTTTCATGCCTTTTGATATTTCCAAGTCCCAGGCCATCTTGACTGGAATATTGGAACAACTATATGACTGGAGATTCTGATTTCATTTTTATCTCTTTCCAGCCTATTTTCTATATCATAAATCTTCATGAAACACAAACTTGCTAATGTCTTCTTCTTATCTCATACATTTTTATAAGTTTCTTGTTACCCTCAGGATAAAGTATAAAGTTCTGATTTAGCTTGAAAGGCCCATTAGGATTGTGTCATACACATTTATCTCT
Organism: Leontopithecus rosalia; assembly: GCA_028533165.1. Lineage (NCBI taxonomy): Eukaryota > Metazoa > Chordata > Mammalia > Primates > Cebidae > Leontopithecus > Leontopithecus rosalia. The sequence continues at coordinate 24,721,838 of CM052654.1, read as the reverse complement.
GCATACTCTTCTTTTCTCTTTTTCCCCTTTTCTTTGCCCCACCCTGTAGTCTTAAGTAAATCCCCCAAATACATATTCTCAGCTTTAGAGCTTTGCTTACTTCACCATTTAGGTCTGGAACACACTTTACCTCTTCAAGCTTTGTAAGACCGACTCCTACTTCTGTTAGAGTAGGCAGACAGCTGGGAACCCCCAAGAAAAGGGAGTTCTGAAAAGTCTCACACCCCTAGACCACTGAAATTCCGCATTCTAGTTATAAAAAAGAGGAGGGTAAATACCCAATCAGAAGGGATTGCCCCTTTAGATGCCCAGTAATTGCTCACTTTGTAGTTACCCTAACTGAATGTAGGTTATATGCTCCTATGGAGGGCAAAGGAGAAATTCCTAAGATACACTCAGGGGTAATAAATGCAGATTTAACTGCTATGCGACCTTTCTAGGATGGCAGTAACGAGCAACGCAGCCAATAGGATTTCTATCTAGCCCCAGCCTGCACATGCGCACCAACTAAGACTAACGGTGGGGTCCCAAAGACCTGGGGCAGGATCTAGGAGGGGACAAGGCAGAGACCTAAGGCAGGAGCAGAAAAGCTAGACAAAGGAAAGGCAGAAACTTAAGACAGAGGTGGGAACTTCAAGAAGGAGTCTGACATAATGAAAAACCCAGTGCAGAACTCTCAAGCTGCTGCTGGCTCAATCCCTTCAGCCGGCTCTCTGCTTCATTTTTGAGGAGTATACTCTCCCCTCAAATAACTCTCTGCTTTTTTTTCCTTCAGCAAATTCTCTACTTGGCTAATTCAGTCGCTTGACAGAACGCTTTCTCCAAGAGGACAAAGAAACGAGGATTACTGCCTTTCTGGTAACACTTCTATACCAATTGTAAATTTAGAAGAAATTCTTTCGTTATCTTTTCTTGACTCTTATATGTGGATAAAATGCTCCAACTTTCTGCTTTCACTCACCCAATAATTTTGCTAAAGTAACTCATCACATTGTTGTCTTTTTTCCTTTTAATTCATATGCTCCTCTGCCAGATTGAAATTCCATGAAGGCAGACAACTCATCTGTTTTGCACATAGTTTATTCAGTTCTCTAACGTAATGCTCAAGCATTAAGCTGGGGAATACCAATTCCTTATTTCACCGTCTCATCCCCCACAAAGTTAATATGTTGAAGTTCTAACTCCTTGTAACTCAGAATACAACTGCACTTTCACATAGGACCTTTAAAGAGGTAGTCAGGTTAAATGAGGTCATATGAATAGGCCCTAATTTAACATGACTGGTGTCCTTATAGGAAGAAAAGAAATCAGGGGAGCAAGGGCACAGAGGAAAGATCATGTGAAGACACAACTATAAACAGCTGTACACAAGCCAAGGGGAGAGGTTTCAGTAAACCAAACCTGCTAACACCTTCATCTTGGACTTTCAGCCTCCAGGGTTGTGAGAAATAAATTTACGTTACTGAAGGCACTTGGTCTGTGGTATTTTGTTATGACAGCCCTAGTCAAATAATATACTGGTAAATGTAGACAGTTAATAAGAATGTGTTTAATAAGTGAAACTTAGAAAGACATAATCAAGAAAGATTTTCATAGATTTTTAATCAAACTTTGAAGTGATTATTTTAACAACACAAGTTTTACATATACTTCGAGTAATTTACTCTGCATGTTTTTCCTCTGTTATAACAATCTTGTAAGTTGGTCATAATTCCCTCCAGTTTTCAGATGAAGAAACTGAAGTTCAAGGAGTTTAACTGCATTATCTGAGGATATTCAATTAGCAATAAAGTAAAATTTCAAAGTTCTGGTTTTGAATTCTGTGTTTAGCATATTGTTATAATACTAATATCTCCTAAATCACCTCTTCTAACCATGTTGACTTTGTTGGGGTTTCCATATAAACAATGAAGTGGCATTGTTTTCTAAGTTATAATACTAATACCTCCTAAATCACCTCTTCAAACCATGTTGACTTTATTGGGGTTTCCATACAAACAATGCAGTGGCATTGTTTTCTAAGTTATAATACTAATACCTCCTAAATCACCTCTTCTAATCATGTTGACTTAATTTTGATTTCCATATAAACAATGCAGTGGCATTGTTTTTTATATGTACCTATTTATATTATCAGTAAAAATTTGACTTTAAATATGATTTTAGGATATATAATACTTTGGGAAAATGAATAAATTTTTCTTGAGAAATAGGATTTCCTCAATGTTTGGTCTAAAATTCACTTGAGTCTACAAGGCACTAATTATTTGATGAATTTAGAGAGTTCACATTAAAAGGACATTTTAAAAAGTATATTTTGATGTGTTAAATGTCATATAATTAATACATGAGAGTTCATTTTAAAATAAATTAACTATTCTTACAGCTCACATTTAAACTCATCTCTTGGCAGTATGATAGCATTGAAAGCCTATTAAACTCAGAGTTAGAGGCAACTGGTTTCACATCTTGCATGGAAGACTTTCAAGTGACATGTTCTTGATATTTAGGTCATCTCTCTGGATGCCACTTTTATTTAAAATATAATGTGCACCTGAAAGAATGGTTGCGAGAATGAAAAGAACAAACACATATAAAACCTCCTCACAGTAGTTATTGCTGTTAACTTTGTCATGAAGGAAGAAAGATTTCCTTTAAGATTTTATAGCCAAATATCTCTTTAAAACCTAGAATAACAAAACCATATTTAAAGGCTATTAAAAAAGAAGAATTAAAAATAACAAGTTTGCATGTTTTATCTAGAGCAGTGTCCTACAAGTCTAAAACTCTGAGGCCATCTGAGGCTCTTCACCTAGACTGACACTACTCTTTTTTCTTGCAGAACTGACAAACGTCTCTGTGTATTTGTAATCTTTGGAAAGCTGTTGTTTCCATCTTTGAGCTTTATGGTGACAACAGAGCTTGAAGGAAAAAAAAAGGCTGATTCTTGGGTCAGACCTCAGGAATTTTGTTTCCAGTTATAAAGGAGTGGAACTTTAAGCAGCTGGTAAGTTATCCTTTAGCCTGATTCAGCATAGTTCTCTTATTAGGTCTATAATTATCTCCTTTATTACTTAACAGAAGTTTGATTCTTTTCCCATCTTAAGGAAATTTTTGAAATCATTAAACTATACAGATAACCAGAGGAAGGGAATGTTTGACTGCTTCCAAAAACTTACTCATGGTCTCTGCTATAGAATAGAGAATGAATAATGGCCTTCTGCAAATCTGGCAGGCTCTAGCTGTATTCAGTTTGTTGTCAAGTATGTCATGAGTTGATGAGCTTTGCCAAGTTCACAGTAGAAGAAAGTGTTCTGCCTCTCTTTCTTTTTCTTTTCCTTTCTTTCCCTTTCTTTCCTTTCTTTCCTTCCTTCCTTCCTTCCTTTCTTTCTTTCCTTCTTTCCTTCTTTCTTTCCTTCTTTCCTTCTTTCCTTCTTTCCTTCTTTCCTTCTTTCCTTCTTTCTTTCTTTCTTTCTTTCTTTCTTTCTTTCTTTCTTTCTTTCTTTCTTTCTTTCTTTCTTTCTTTCTTTTTCTTTTTTGAGACAGAGTTTTGCTCTTTGTTACCCAGGCTGAAGGGCAATGGCACGATCTAGGCTCACTGCAATCTTCACCTCCAGGGTTCAAGTGATTCTCCTGCCTTAGTCTCTGGAGTAGCTTGGACTACAGGTGAGCATCATCACACCCAGATAATTTTGTGTTTTAGAAGAGATGGGGTTTTGCCATGTTGGTCAGGTTGGTCTTCAACTCCTGACCTCAGGTGATCTGCCCACCTTGGCCTCCCAAAGTGCTGGGATTACAGGTGTTAGCCACTGTGTCAGGCCCTCTTCTTCTCTCTTAATAGGTGGAGAAGCTTCAGTCATTTCTTTATTGTTTCTGTCATTTAAACAATAACAACAATAACAACAAAAACTGGCCTAAATGGTGCTTATATTTGATTTGATGAGTTCTTGAAAATAATACAACTTGCACATTTCCAAAATAGCCCCACATTTATCTAACCACTACTGTGAATGCTGCCTTCTCTGTGTTTTGGCCACAAATTCTTTTCTCTATTTCTATAAAAATGACAATTTCTTCCTAGCTGTGTGTTCAACTAAGACATACATGGTGATATGGGTGGGTATTGTTAAAAATAGTGAGAGGTGAGGTTGGGTGCAGTGGCTCATGCCTGTAATCCCAGCACTTTGGGAAGCCAAGGCTGGCAGATCACCAGAGGTCAGGAGTTTGAGACCAGCCTGACCAACAAGAAGGAACCCCGTCTCTACTAAAAATACAAAATATGGCAGGCACCTGTAATCCCAGCTACTAGGGAGGCTGAGGCAGGTGAATCACTTGAACCCAGGAGACAGAGGTTGCAGTGAGCCAAGGTTGTGCCATTGCACGTCAGCCTGGGCAACAAGAACAAAACTCTGTCTCAAAAAAAAAAAAAATGAAAGGTGACATATACTATTGAGAAGACAGAATAGTTTATTTGTAGAATAAGTGTTTTTTTTTTTTTTTCAGAAAATGAATACATAATTATTTTAGGAATTTCAGAAAATTTAAAAAGTAACAAAAAATTATTGATTTAGTTATCACAGAGAAAACCCTTGTTAATAATTCTATATAATTTCTCTCAGGCATAATTTTTGTGCATATGTTTTATGTATAACAATCTACCATATATGTATGTGTGTGTATATATATATATATATATATATATATACACACATATATGTAATTCCATTTTTATAATTTTAACTTAATTCATAAAAATTCACATTATTATAAAAAATGCATAAATATAATTAATTACGATATACTTTTCCATCTTATAGACATAGCTCAATTTATTTTTATTTATTGTACATTTAAGTTCATTCATATTTGTAAGTAAAAAGGCAATAGATAAATGGAGAGATTTTGGTCAATCTCTAATACGTCAAGGAAAATAGTTTCAAAAATTACTAATCTAGATTACAGATTATTAGGATGCCAGGAGTTCGTCTTATCACTATGGTGCCAAGCTATAGAACAACAACTGCCGCATGGCATATCAGCTCCAATATTTGTAAGTGAATGAAAGAACAAATGAATAATATCTATAAATATATATTATGGCATTGCTTTCTTTCTTGTGGCCAGTCTAGACAAGAACCTGACTAGACATAATAAGCTATAAAAAGTAAGTAGGAAATATTTATTTAAAATACTAGTATGCAATGAAGTCCCTGAAACAGTCTTAGTTGCTTTCAGTAACATACACCTTCTTGGGTTGAGGCCAATCCTTTGGGAATAGAGCTTCTGGATATTGACAATTACGAGGTAGCTAAAAATCTGAGGCCTGTGCTCTGGAGTTGGCTTGATTTAGGCTGAAAATTGTATTCAAAGTCACTTGCATATATAGGCATGGGCTGGCATCAATTGTCTTCAAACAGCAGCAATCTACAAGGCCTCCACTGTAAAGAATGGAGGACTAAAACATTTGGGTCTCAGACCCTCAACAATCACTCGCCTTCTTGCTAAATTCTGTCAGTTTTTTTTTTTCTTTGCTTTAATACACATTCACCCTTCCAATTTTGGCCTTTAAAGGTAAGTTATAGGATTCTTTCTTAAAACTCAATTTCCTTCTCCATATTTCAGGATTACTGGGAAGATTATGTGAGATAATCTTGTGATACATCTGGCACAGTTTCAAAGAGTGACAAGGTACATAATAAGTGATAGTTTCCCAACTCCCCTTATTTTAGAGTTGATGACATTTGTGCTTCAATAATTTAAAGAGATTGACTTTCCTTTAAAACAAAGCAAATCAGCAAATTAGTAAAACAAACTCAAACCCTGAAAGTTGACATAGGAGAGGCATTAAAATTTGAGGGCTAGGAAATTTTGTGTTAAAAATAATACTCTAGGAGATATATTTTGTCAGCAATACAAAAGGCAGACTAGGAATTGAACATGAAGATATAGCAGTTGTAGGAGTATTTATAAAAACACTTTATCAAAATAATATAAGGCCATGAAGATAAAAACCTCAGTATCAGGGTAGCTTTGGAATTTCTTACTTTCCAAAATGAGAAGAAAAACATCATATAGTTGTATATATTTATTACTGAAAGTAACTATTTTTATTAGTATTTATTCTAAAAAAGCACTTTGTTCTTAAATCAAATGAAAAACAAAAAGATAAAATAAAAAATTTGTTTCTGCTGAAAAAACTAAATATAGAATTTCCTGCATTAAGAATAAGAAGGGATGTAAGTAAAACCCAAGTGAATAGGTGACTTCTAACGGATTAAGTCTTACTACTTAAAAGACACTCGAAAGACCCAAAAGACTTAACGCATTCCACCTTTTACAACACTCTACTTAATCTCCTTTTTTGACTATGACATGAAAATAGCCAAATCCAAAATTCACCCCCAAAGGAAATGTTATATGAAAGTAAATAATTATGTTTATTTAATCACACTTATTACAGCTTTGTTGTTTATGAAGCATACCCTCTAAGACCTTTAGTAATAAGTAACTTAATTATTATGACAATAAAATTCACCCTGTTATGGGGTGATGTCGTGAGGGGATTGCTTTTGTTTCTTGTTGGGGTGCCATGACATTACAAAGGTGTCAGTTATTATTTTCTCCTGACTTACATGACTGGCATTAACAGTGGATACTCATTCTCTCTAAAAAAAAGAAAAAAGAAAAAAAAGAAAATCACAATTTTCATTGCTTTCCAAAAGTTATTTTGTGTACAGTGAATAATTAGCTGTTAATTGGGAGGCATATGCTATCTACACCTATACTAAGTAACTGACTCTCACGTGCCAGCATCTTCAACTAAGATTCAAATTCCTGCAAAGTCATAAATCAATTTAGGTCATGGAGTTCTTGATTTCTCACAAAGGGGGATGTTTCATCTATAATCCAGGGTTTGTAGATGTCCTTAAATGAAATACTTAAATTGTACGTAGAACGGGATAAGAGAATTCAAATGTAATTGGAATGTCTTTGTAAATGTTTGAGATAGGAACACATAGGACAATGGCATTATGATAGCAAAGCATAATTGTATATCAATAGTCCTAACTGGATTTTGTTTGGGAAATGAAATTAATTGCCCTGCACTCATTTGGTCTGGAAACACCGACTAAGTAACTTTGTTTTGATTGCTTCTTAGAAGGTTATTAAAAGTAGATAATCATTTTGTCACAAAGGTCAGTACACAAGAACAGTTGAATAAGCTGTGAGAGGTGAATGTGAACTCCATTCTGATTGGGGGCTTCAACTATGAAATCCATTAGATTCACTGCTTTTGTTTGAGCAGCTGTTGATCTGCAAATATATTCAGTGTCAATGTTTATATTAAACATTTAGACACAGTATTCAATTTGCATTGTTTTAATCCAACAAAGTATGTATAGCCACTCAGTTTTGCATCTATTTATTCTACAATGCATCCAAAAAAAGTTGTAATGAAGTTTACTTTCTGTTTTGTTTTTGCTTTTCTTTTCTCAAATGAGCCTTGCATAGACACATAAAAGAGGAACTGACTGAAATATTTTGGTGAACTTTTGGCAACTTATCTTTCTGAAATAAAATTTAACCTTAAAAATCCTTTCTTAGGCATAAATTCCAGGACCCGGTCACTCTTTCCAAAGGTGCCTCCAAAGATATTGAGAAAGAAAGTGTCTGGAATTTTCTCTGAGGAGAAATGCTATGACTGGTAGCTCCCCAAACAATCTGCTTTTTGATAGTAAAATGATTTCCATAGTTTAAGTGTATTTTTGGCTGTTTTTTGTCACCAGAATATGATATGCTTGCTCTGTCTTGAGAACTTCCTTAAAATATGACATATATATGGCCATTGGCCAGATAAGAAATACATTGCCAAAAACCATATCAGTCACTTGTTTCTTTTGAAAGTCCTGTTATCCCTTTAAATATTTATAATCCTTTTCAGAATTTGTTCAACCAGTGAAATTCATCATAACTTCATTTGGACTCTCCACTGTGTCCCACTTGAACTTGGGAATTAGACAGAAGCTGTGTAAACCTTGGACTATTGTGTAACCTCTGTGAAGCTCACTTTAAACACTCATGAAATTAGAGGAATTCTTGCCATACAGGCTGGCTGGGAGATTTGAATGAAATGTAATTGTCATCACCAACAGTAATGTCTGCATGCAGCTCGTGCATGAGATATGCCAGTATCCTTCTTCACGGGTTCAAGCATACTCTGGGAACCTCTTTGAGGTTCTGTAATTTTCTATAGCCACTGTATGGAGAGGAGATTTGAAGGTTAGGCAGAACCAATAGACTGAAATTAAAATACTATTAAAAAATAAGCCTGCAGTCACTTGCTTAAGGGTCAAAAATACCTAATGCTTCATTTTGCTTTTTGCAATCTTTTAACACACTTTCTGACAGGTGGGACAGAAATAGCCAGGGCAGCCACCAAAGGAATTTTTGGACATGAACAGGTCTTTTGAGTCTATGCAAGATCAACATGATATGGTAGACTGCTTAAGAATAACCCTGACCTCATATGTTGCTGCTGGTGTGGGTCATGGACAGCATGCAGTGAGGGAGGGCTGATAGAGAAACAGGGAAAGGGATAGAGAATCTATCCCTGTAGACTTACTCATCTGTTTCCAACTTATTCCTTTCCAGACTCTTCCTATTAAGACTCTATTGTTTGCTATAGTTTCTAAATTGTGTGTATCGTAGGCTAAATTAATGATTTTTTAGACAAAATAAAGTGTTTTTGCAAAGCTATTTGATTGGTATCACTGGTATAATAAACCTTTAAGTTTGTCTTCAATAAACACGTTTCTTTTCATTTCTCTTTAGGAGCCTCTATAAATAGCTGGTGATAGGTTTACTAGAAGTCAAATGAATAAAAATTCGAATTTTTAACTTATTATTGAGTTAATGGTGTATCCCCAATACTGCCATTGGGGAAAACTATGTTCATTCTGTACTTGCCCCCAGTAATCTGATGAGTGGAATCAAGAGATGATAATAGCAATGCCTGGCATTTGTATTCTACCTTGTACCTTGAGAGAGCATGCTTGAGGCACATTATGTCATTTGATTATTGTTTTATTTCAGTGTGTCAAACATTGTGCCCTGGTCCCCAGGATTCATTTGCCTGGTACAGGAGAAATCTGCATAGCTCTTTGCAATTTGGCTGCAGCCTACCTTTGGGGTTTTCCCAAGAGAAGATCCTAAAAAGAAATTGAATCACTGTTGGACTATGAGAGAGAATAATAAAAATTGAATTATTTTAGTGTAGGGTATCAGGAGAGGCATCTGTGAGGTGGCACACTTTGAAATGTACAGGATAATAAACAGTTAACTGAGCAGGAGGCAGGATGTGAATGGCTCTGCTTTAGGAGACAACAGGGGAGGGAACAATAGAAAGAAGCAGGGAGCCTTGCAAGACTCCAAGAAATGGAGCCTGGGCTGAGGAGAGCAAGCTGGGAGGGAGAGTGACTGGGAGAGAGAGGGAGGGAAAGGTGGAGAGAGAAAGGGCAGAGAGAGAGAGGACAAGTGGAAGAGGGAGGGAGGGGGAAAGGAAGGAGAGACGGAGAAGAAGAGAGAGGGAGAACGGAGAGAGGGAGAAGGAGAGGAAAAAGAGAGGGTGCTATGGTTAGGATGTTCCCCACTACCCCCCACCCTAAACCTGATGTTGAAATTTGGTCTTCGGTGTTGGAAATGGGGCCCATTAGGATGTGTTTGGGTTATGAGGGTGGATCCCTCCTGAATGGCTTGGTGCTACCGCGGTAATGATAGAGACTTCCCACTACTGGTTCCTGGGAGAGCTGATTTTTCAGTGCAGCCTTGTGCCTTCCCGGCTCTCCACTTTCCTCTCTCGCCATGTGACCTATGTAAAAGCTCCCTTCCCTTCACCTTCTGCCATGAATGGAAGCAGCCTGTGGCCCTTACCACATGCAAGTCCCCGATTCAGAACATTTCCAAGCATCAGAATTGCAAGCCAAATGAGCTTTTTTCTTCTTTGTAAATTACCCAGCCTCAGGTGTTGCTTTGCAGAAACACAAAATGAGCTAAGATGGAGGGAGAAAGGGTGGGTGGGAGATGGACAGAATGGGAAGAAAGAGAGGGAGGAGAGGGAAAGAAGGAGGGAGAAAAAGCAGTGAGAAAAAGAGAGGAAAAGAGAGAGGAAAGGAGGGAAAGGAGAGAAGGAATGGGGAGAGGGAGAGGGAGGCAGAGGGGAAGAGAGGAGAGAGGGAGGTAAAGGGGATGGAGAGAATGGGACAGAGGGGCAGAAAAGGGTGGGAGAAAGAGAGGAAAAGAGAAAGAAAATGAGGAAGGGGAAAAGAGAGAAAGGTAGAGACAGTAAGACAGGGAGGGAGAGAAAGAAGAAAAAGAAAAGGGAGATGGGGAGAGAGGGGGTTGAGGAGAAAAAAGAGAAAAAGGGAGAGGCCAAGAGAAGGAAGAACAGGGAAAGAAAGGAAGCTTGGAACGGGAAAGGATGGGGAAAGAAAGAGCAGCAGAGAGAGAGGAAAAAGAGAGACCAAGGCAAAGAGATAGAAAGCCATTGAGTTAGGTTAACAGTGAGAGATGAGATGAAGGAAAAGAAAGGATAAGGTATGAAAAGTAATAGGAGAAAAGAGAGGACAGGTCAGGACAGGAGAGGAAGATAGAAAAAGAAAATTGAAATAGAGGACAGGTGGGAAAGGGTAAGGGGTTTCAAGGCTGGACTATTCAGACCATTTTAAGCCATGTTCAGATGTTGCACATTCTGTAAAAACTGCGTAAAACACAGTGTTAAACATGACAGTGCCATAATGAGAGGTGTGGCTACATAAAAGAAAAACAACGACATTTTCCTTTAAAAGTTTAGAGTCTAATATAGAGAGAAAGAAGTAAAGAAATATGTAACAAAAGCAAAGCCAAGCAGTGTAAATCGGGGTGGGGGGGTTCCTCTGTGCCATGGCTTGTACTGCCATGTAGGAACTGGGCAGGACAGCAGGAGGTGAGCAGAAGGCAGCAGGCATTACCTCCTGTCAGACCTGGGAGGCATTAGATTCTCAGGGAGTTCAAACTCTGTTGGTGCATTGTGCATATGAGGGACCTAGATTGGTGTTCCTATGAGAATTTAACTAACACCTCATGATGTAAGGTGGAACAGTTTCATCTGAAATCACCTATCGCAGTCCATGGAAGAACTGTCTTTCATGAAACGAGTCCCCAGTGCCAAAAATGTTGGGGACTTCTGGGTAAATAACATGGTATCATTAAGTAGAGTGTGATATCCTAAATTATAGAAAGAAAACAAATACAAACTTGAGGGGGACCTGTAATAAAAATTGATGTCTGGTATACAGGCAGGTATAATTCAGGCAGAGGAAGCAATGTGCAGAGGTAGGCAACTGAGAGAACCACAACTAGACAGGGATGTAAAACCCTGTGCACAGCCTGGGGGAATGATGAGAGGTGGGCAGGGGAAGACCCTGAAGACCTTGTGATAAAAATGAGAAGTTTGATGGGAAGATGTTTGACCTCGTTAGTCATTAGGGAAATGCAAACCAAAGCCACAAGGGATACCATGTCATAGACACTAAGAGGACTATACTTCAAAGGAGTTTTTTAAAAGACAGAAAGTAACAAGTGTTGAGCTGGGCATAGTGGCTCATGCCTGTAATCCCAGCACTTGGGGAGGCCGAGGTGGGTGGATCACCTGAGGTCTGGAATTTGAAATTAGTCTAACCAATATGGTGAAATCTTGTCTCTACCAAAAATACAAAAATCGGTCTGGCATGGTGGCAGGTGCCTGTAATCCCAGCTACTCAGGAGGCTGAGACAGGAGAATTCCTTGAACTAGTCAGGGTTTACAGTGAGGTGAGATCCCATCACTGCACTCCAGCTTGGGCAACAGAGGAAAACACTGACTCAAAGAAACAAAACAAAACAAAAATAAAGCATAAAGAAAGAAAATAACAAGTATTGAGAAACCATATATTAGCATATTTGTACCTTGCTGTTGGGAATGTAAAATGGTTCAACTACCACGGAAAACATATAAACCTAAAATTATCCTATAATCCAGAAATTTCAAGCCTAGGTGCATACCAAAAGAAAAACTGAAACCAGGTACTCAGGCAAATACATATTCAGACATGTCCATAGCCGTACTATTCATAATAGCCAAACGGGAGGACAACTCAAATGTTCATGGACAGGTAAATGGGTAAGTTGTGGTATACGCATACACTGGAATATTACTCAGCTATAAAAAGGATCATATACTGTTACATGCTGCAGTGTAACTAAACCTCAAAAACAGCTAAGTGAAAGAAGACAGACACAGAAGGTTACTTATAGTGTGATTTCACTTACAGGAAATATCCAAAATAGGTAAATCCATAGAGACAGAAAGCCAGTTGCTGTTAGCTAGGAGTAGGAAGAAGGGGAGGAATGGGGAACAATTGTTTAGTGGGTATGGAGTTTTCTTCTGTATGATTAAAATATTTTGGAACTAGAAGTGGTGATTGCACAATGCTGTGAATGCATTATTTGTCACTACATTTTTACTTTATAATTTTTGATTGTAGGTCATGTTAATTTACCTCAGTAACAATGAAAATGAGAAGTTTCATGTCGGAAAATGAGAAGTTTCCTTATAGAAATCTCTGAAAGGTAGAAAGAATGAAGAAAGAGAAGAAGGAAGGAAGGTGAAGAAAGAAGAAATGAAAGAAGGGAGGGAGGGAAGAGAAGTGAGGAGAGGAAGGAAGGGAAGAAAAATGACAGATTCCCAGGTATGTTTCTGAAAGAAAACTGCCAAGAAAAAAATGCTCCTTGAAGACAAAGAGCCTACCTGGGGGACTTAGTAGCAATAAACCAAAATAAATAATGAACTAAACTAGAACAAGATTTCAGGAAGTAAGGGAAAGGCTTGATTTTAGTAATAGTGAAGAGAGTAGAATCAGCATTACTTGATGTGCCAGCCAGGAGTGAGGAAAAGAGAGAGGGAAAGAGAGTGGCTTAACCTGGTGCATGGCTTTGCTTAAGGTACAGAGCTTTCGAGCAAAGATGATGTATTTTCTACAGTCAGGTTTAGAGTTCCTGGAGCCAGGTATAGAAAGATGTCTGGATCTGAAATGTCTATTCGGTATCCATCCATTTACAGTTAGCTGTTTAAATCTTGCAATCAAAAGAGCTGATCTCTTAACATTATTTCATGAAGAGTAGTTCAAGTCCACAATTTCTGACTAGCTATCAGGTCTTATAATTATTTTTAGGCTGAAAACTTTTAGATAAAATATAAGAGCAAAACTCAGAGAAATATCCTCAGGGAAGTCAAATTGTATAAAGCATCTCTGCTGAGAGCCTGGTTTCATGGAGTTAGGACACAGCAGAGCCAATTATCCAAAGATTTATGAACAAAGTAGTCTGACTGATAAAGAGAAGACATAACCCAATAACAAAGTTTTATTTTTTATTCTGATACAGTGTGTGTGTGTGTGTGTGTGTTTGTGCCTGTGTGTGTGACTAAATGTGTACCATTTCCTTAAAGCCAAATTGATTCTAAGGCTGACCAAGACCTGTTAATTATATATTATAATGCTGGAATCTATCATTACTTGATTTCCTAGGGAAAAATGATGAAAATTTTCCCAACATTAGGGGTATGGGCCATGTGGGCTGACAGAATCAGTTCACAGAGAGAAATTGACATGACAAGATGGGATGGTTTTAGAATTCCCATTGGCCAAATTCGGTCCAAGTCATGCTAGGATTAAAGAGATTAGGAAAGGTAATTTCAGCTAAACATCTTTTTCTTGGGTTTCAGTCTCATTTTAATTTGTGTTATAAGTGTGTTGAACAAGACAAGCAATTCTCCAATTTATTTTGCAGACAGAATTACTGAGGAAGAATGTTAAAATGTATGTTATTAGGCATCATACAAATATACTTTAATCCAGTAGCACTTGATCCTGATACTGTTAGCACAAGAAATACTCAATAAGTCAAAGTTTAAGGCACCTTCCTGCTCAGAATTCTATGGTTCAATAATTTTATTTCCCTTCCTATGGCAATAATAAATCCTAACCATGGAACTTTTTGAGTAAGACCAATTACACACATAGTCATGTTGATTTCTTCTTCAAATAAAATGCACTTTCAGAGTCTTTTCTTTATTCACACTATGAAAAACATAAACAGTCTAGAGGAAAGTAGTGGATTGGATTAAAACCCTAAGACTTGGGGTTTTTAAGATGGTTATAGCTAGGTTTGTTTCAACTCTGGTAAATTAAACTATTATTTATTTTCCATCTAGGATAAGCAGACACTGACATGGGCAATTCAGAGTTAATACAGCATTGCTCAGGATCTCAAAGACCAACAGGGTTAATTAACCTTGTAAAAGCTATAGCAAAATGCTATACATACATATAAATCATGAAAAAACAACAATTCATGCAATAGCAGAGCAATACCTGAGAGAATGAATTAGCCTGCAAAAGAAACTGAGCAGTGTTAATAACAGTCTTTTGAGCCAGGCGTGGTGGCTCACGCCTGTAATCCCAGAACTTTGGTAGGCAAAGGTGGGCAGATCACGAGGTCAGGAGTTCGAGACCAGCCTGACCAACATGGTGAAACCCCATTTCTACTAAAAATACGATAACAACACAAAAATTAACCGGGTGTGGTGGCGCATGCCTGTAATCCTAGCTACTCGGGAGAATTGCTTGAACTTGGGAGGTGAAGCTTGCAGTGATCAAGGTCACTCCACTGTACTACAGCCTGGGTGACAGAGTGAGACTCCATCTAAAAAAAAAAACAAAACAGTTTTTTGGCTTATGAAAGATTTTACTGAATTAAGAAAAGACATTCACATGATGCCACAGTGAATATCATTTGAATTTGGATAGATCAGAAGTGATGTGTTTGGAGAGACCTGAATTTTGCATTAAATGATATGTACTAAGGATTTGTGTATATGAATAAATGCTTCTGCAAAACCTGCAGGCTGGACCAGCAAATAACCAAGTATTTAGCATCAGGTATGACACTGGCTGTAAGCAGTAAATTCCTGACTCAGCTAGGAGCAGCTAGCTGCCTGGGATACAGGAAATATGATTTCTGTTGCCAAATGCAAGTAGATATATTGAAGGATGTCTATACAGCCAAAGATTTGATGTCCTCCCATAATTCACCTGCAGAGAATAATGACATCCACATAAAAATAAAAAAGATAGCTCGTATTAATTAAGGGACACTCTGTGGCAGGCACTATTACGAATGCTATATACCTATTAACTAACTTGATTTTCAAAACTATATTGTGAGGCAAGTGCCATAATTGCTTCGGATTTGTTGCACAAAAACTGGGTTTAAAGAGGCTAAGTGCTTTGCCCAAGGCCACACAGCAAAGTCACACAGTTAGCTGCAGAACAAGATGTGACATACGTTTATTTCATGCCAAATTCTTTGTTCTTTGCCTTGACCATCCTATAATACTGCCTTGTAAAAAACAATGGAGACTTCCATTGTAAAAAACACACTAAGCCTAGATACAGATGTTGAATCTGTTTACCTTTTTAAGCTTTTCATCAATTCCGGAAAGAAATCATGATTTAAAGAAAAAGAAAGGGAACAAGCTAATTAATAGTTTTCTCAGACAAAGACAGGACCATTAGAGTCTTCCACTAGTACTCAGAATCACAGTACCCCTCTGAATGATCCATCTATCATTTGACAGCATGAAAACAATCAAATTATAGTCATCAAAGGGAAGGTAAATCCAGCCAAGAGATTGATGTTTTTTAAATGAGCAGAATTTGCTGAGCTAGCCTAGAGGAAGCTCTACACTATTAGAGAGTTGTAGCTGCAAAGAAGAAAAGGGTAGCAGCCACACCAAGTGTCCTAGAGAGAAGATGTCTTTAAACTTGGGGCAAACTGTTAAGCTCCAAGACTGAATGGCTTGAGTGGCTCAAAAACTCACTCAGCCCCTCCACAGACCTGAAGGCTTTCAGGTAATGCAGCACACAAAATGATATGCTATTTTCCCAGATGTATTCGTTTAGAGATCACTCACATAGCTTGAACCATTGCTACTGTGATAGAAAAAAAGAAAAGATAAAAACATTCTTCAAATTGTATGTTTCATGACCTTTGTGTTAGCATGAATGTTAATGCTATATTTGCTTATTTTTATTTTTTTATTATGGTAAGAACACTTAACATGAGATCTATCCTCTTAACAAATCTTTGAGTGCACAGTATAATATTAAATATAGGCAGAAGATTGTACAGGAGATCTCTAAAACTGATTTACCTTGTAAAACTGAAACTTTGTACCTGTTTACTGTTTAACAGTAACTCCCCATTTCCTTCCCCTCCCAGTCCCTGGCAACGACAATTCTGCTCTCTGTTCCTATGAGTTTGACTACTTCATTTCATTTCATTTTGTTTTATTTTAAGACAGGGTCTCACTTTGTTTCCTAAGCCTGAGTACAGTGGCAATAACATGGCTCACTGCAGCCTCGACCTCCTGGGCTCAGGAGTAATCCTCCTGCCTCAGCCTCCTGTGTAGCTGGGACCACAGATGTATACCACCATGCCTGGCTAATTTTTTGATTTTTTTTTGGGAGGGGGAGAGAAGGAAGTCTCATTTAATTACCCAAGCTGGTCTTGAACTACTGGCCTCAAGTGGTCCTTCTGCCTAGGCCTCCCAAAGTGCTGGGATTACAGGTATGAAACACCATGCCTGGTCTATTTTATAAGTAAAATTATGCAGCTTTTCTCATTCTATGTCTGGCTATTAAACTTAGCATAATGTCCACTAAATGTCCTCACCTTTTCAACTTTGTAGTATTCTACTGTGTGTGTGTGTGTGTGTGTGTGTGTGTATGTATGTGTGTGTGTGTGCATATACATATATATGCCATACTTTATTCACCTGTCAATGAACATTTAGACTATTTTCCTATTTTGGCTATTGTGAATAATATTGCAATGTACACGAGACAGCAGATTTATCTCTGGGATCCAGATTTCAGTTTTTGGGGATCTATACCCAAAAGTGGGATCCCTGGATGATATGGTGGTTCTACTTTTAATTCTTTGAAGAATTTCCATACTGTTTTCCACAGTGGTTGTGCATTTTACATTCTTATTAACAGAATACAAGAGTTTCAACTTCTCTTATTATCACCAAGATTTTTTGTGATGCTCATTCTAACAAGTGTGAGTTGGAATCTCTTTGCTGTTTTGATTTCCACTTTTTAATTATTAGTGATATTGAGCATCTTTCCATATAATGGTTGGTTATTTATATGCCTTTTTTAGAGAAATGTCTACTGAAGTCTTTTGCCCACTTTTTTTTTAAAAATCAGGAATGTTACTAACATAAATAAAACAAAACAAAAAAAACTTTACAAAGTTATAGAGAGACCAAGGCAAATCTGTGAATGACAGGTTGATTATGTCATATTCAATATAATTGACACATTCCAGGAATCCTTTATGGATTCAAAGAAATGAAAAGAACATCTGGTCAGATGCCTCTATTTTACAGTTGGAGAGAGATCACAGAAAATATTTAACTTGGTCAAATCGTTGAGAAAATTAATGACTCTTTCCAATAAAATCTATATTTCCTAAATCTCATTCAGTGATATTTCCGACAGGGCAGAAGCCAGTTCAGTTTTTTTTTTCCAAGTTATATTTAAAAAATTTCTATAAGTAATGTCTAATAAATAATTCAAATATTAGTTTAGGCCCATCTTTTGATTTTCAGGTAAAATAGAATCATCTTGCCATCTTACATTCAGAGGGAGATTCAAGTTCCTGTCTCCCAGCTCTGACCTTTTACGAATTTGATTGAACTTTTCTCTCACAATTTATTTCTTCAACTGAATTAGAGATCTTCTCACTTTTTCTGTACCTGCTGTCCCAGTTCCAGCACTGCTTTAGCCCTAAGAAAAGCAACTCTATTTATTACTCCAAATAATTCTGTTGTTGATCTATCTGTGTATACAAACTATAAAATAGGAGTTTCACCTGGCGGGTGGCTCACGCCTGTAATCCCAGCACTTTGGGAGGCCAAGGTGGGAGGATCACAAGGTCAGGAGATCAAGACCATACTAGCCAACATGGTGAAACCTCATCTTTAATAAAAATAGAAAAATTAGCTGGGCATGGTGGCGTGCACCTGTAATTCCAACTACTCGGGAGGCTGAGGCAGGAGAATCACGTGAACCCGGGAGGTGGAGGTTGCAGCGAGCCCGAGATTTCACCACTGTGCTCCAGCCTGGCAACAGAGAAAGACTGTCTCAAAAGTAAAAACAAGTTTCTACTTAAATTACGAGACAAAAAATAAAATAAACAAAATATTAGACATTTCTATTTAAAATTCCTGTTTTGAGACCACTTTTCCCTGGACAGTTTTCACTGGCCGCTTAGACATATTGCCTCCAAACTTCAACATGCCAATCTGCTTCCTCTTTTCTAAATTTCTCTTCTCCTCTCTTTCTCCTGTCCATACAAAGTACTGAAACCCACTATTTTCTCATATACAGTATTTTCTTCTGTTTTGTTTCTACAATTTTTATACCTTTTTGTAGCCATGCCCTAGGTACTCCATGTTCAATGGTAAATTGCTCCACCAAGTTAGTTTTCTTAAACTGAGGAACTCTAATGCCATGTTTGTTAATGCAATACCACAGTGTTTTCCTATTTGTGATGTACCAGTCAAGTTTTGGCTACAGTAATCCTATTTTCTTTTATTTTTCATAGAACGTAGATTTCCGGCCGGGCACGATGGCTTGTCTGTAATTCCAGCACTTTGGGAGGCTGAGGCGGGTGGATCACGAGGTCAAGAGATCGAGACCATCCTGGTCAACATGGTGAAAACCCGTCTCTACTAAAAGCACAAAAAATTAGCTGGGCATGGTGGCTCGTGCCTGTAATCCCAGCTACTCAGGAGGCTGAGGCAGGAGAATTGCCTGAACCCAGGAGGTGGAGGTTGTGGTGAGCTGAGATTGCTCCATTGCACTCCAGCCTGGGTAACAAAAGTGAAATTCCGTCTCAAAAAAAAAAAAAAGAAAAGAAAAGAAAAAGAATGTAGATTTCCAAGAAATGTTTACATCCATCATGCTGCTCTAACTTCTGTTTTCATAAATCATAAATCATATGTTTACTTATGTTTACTCACCCCCCCAACCAGCATGAGCCTTATGAAAGATGGAAGCCAGAAAGATGGAATATAATAGTTGTGCTCAAGAAAAGAAAATTGATGTGATCAGGGGAACTGAAAATAAAGGTAAGCTTGGTGCCACTGAAATGGGGGACGAAAGCCATTGGATGCTATATGTCTTGATTTGCCTCTTTGTAGACATGCCTCAGATGTCATGGCCCAGTAAAAGGTGTGAATGAAGCATCACTGAAAACACTCAGTTAAAAAAAAATCTCTTTTATCTAATAAATTGAATAAAGAAACCCTTTAAGTACTCTTTCTCATAATACACTTAATTGATACATGCCAATGCTCGATACAAAGCTAATCCCTGAAAGAGATGATGTCTAAAACTAGTGTTTCCTTTTTTTGTGCCTATCACCAGGACATAGAGGCTTATTCAGACCATTTTGCTTATGCAACAGAACACATAGGAATAAATGCAGAAAATCTATATCCATCGATATACCCTACACCATCTCGTCCAGTGATTTATTTGTATATCCTAAGTGCAAAATGTCCACCATCAAGAGATTGGCACCAGCCTGTTACAGTTCAAAGGCCAGACCTGGAATAACATGGTCTGATAGTGAACTATATTTTCTACCTCCAGCTTCCTGAAGTTCTTCAAAAGCAGAAAATAAAAATCCAGAATACCAAATACAAATCGGGCAACATGAGAAGAGTGTACAAGTTGCAAAGTCAAGACTGAATGGAACATGAAATTCTGAGGAAGAAAAAATAGGAATCTGACTGAGTATGCTATTGGCTTCTGCCACAATATGAAATTTGGGATTTGGGGACATAGGCCCTGTGTTGGATGTCACGGAAGATGAACAAAGTATTTAACATTACTATATTTAGAAATTTTTATTCTGCTTAGAATGAATGCCTTTTACTTTTATTTCAAGAAAACATTATTTACCATGTTTTATAAGAAATAATTCTTGTGACCCAGATCCTCAATAGATTATATAAACTACTATTTTCTTCTCTCTGTTCTTGATTCCCATTTAAAGGATAATAATTTGAACAGTATTACAAATATTTATGTTTATGTAACATTTTGATTAATATAAAAAAGAAAAGTGAAAGCAAGAGAGAGCACTAAATACTTGGATCCAGAAACTACTTGATCAATATTTTTATGATAACATTGTAAGTTAGTCATTAAACAGACCTTTCTCTGTCTATATAATATGTGTGTGTATGTGAATATACACACATATTCCATGTGTGTGTGTGTATATATATATATATATATTCCATAGTGCCTTTACTACATATTCTTTATACAATCCACCTTTAATGGGCACTTAGGTTGATTCTGTCTTGGCTATTGTGAATAGTACAGCAATGAATACACAAGTGCATTTGTCATATATATATAGAGAGAGAGACAGAGAGAGAGAGAGGGAGAGAGATTAATGGAAGGAAGAATAAATGGATTGATGGATGAATACATGGAAATATATATAATAAATAGATAATCAGCAGGAAAAACAGAAGAAAGATGAAGATGCTTGATGGTTACAAACATGACTAGGTAATATTTGTAAACGATCTATTTCTATTAGTACTGATATGTTAAATAAATGTACTTTATTTCTCTTATTTAAATTTAGGATAAAAAGAATCTTAAGAAAAACTAAAATAATTGCTAAATTTCAAAATGTTTCAGTCGAGCTCAGTGTCTTTTGCCTGTAAAATCAACAAGTTAGGAAACCAAGCCAGGAAAATCACTTGAAGCCAGAAGTTTGAGACAAACCTGGGAAGCATATCAGTACCTTGTCTTTACAAATTAAAAAATTATCTGGGTGTGGTGACACATCCCTGAAGCTCTAGCTACTCAGGAGGCTGAGGAGGGATAATTGGTTAAGCCCAGGAGTTGGGGGTTACAGTGAGCTATGATCATGCCACTGCACTCCAGCCTTTGAGGAGTTGCGGTGGGGAGAGAGAGAGATTGTTTCAGAAAAACAAAAGGATTTTTTTCACTTCAGGGTGTATAATTTATTAAAAGATCCAATTGAAATTAAGAAAATACATTATTAAAATCATTAAGAGGTTAGTCATTGTTTTACCCACATATTTAAGGCAGTATGGATTGACTTCCTTTTATGCAAATAATATAATTAGCACTCTGAAACATTTTACCCACATCCCATTTTTTATTGCTAATTATATTAGTGTTACTTTGCTAAGGATTACAGAGAGTACATTCTGTTCTGAATCGATAATTTCCTGTTGTTGAGACTTAGTTTTGCAAATGGACTAAGTGAATGTCAGTTTTTATTGTGAAATAATTTATAAAAGGCACCAAAGGCAAGAGAATAGTATAGGAAACCCAGGATTAATTTGAAACAAAACCAGTACACCGGGCTGTATTTAATATATGCTTGATATATTAATGTAGGCTACTTTGGAATTAGAGAGTAGTTACAAAATCATAGAGTCTGTAATTTGGTAGGCACTGCCAGAGGTTTTGCCCTGTAGGGGGAAACTGGACAATGAGTTGTCACAACTGGAGGTGCAGTGCCATTGGCACCTAGAAGGTAGAGGTAGAGTTGATGCTAAATGTCCTAAAATGTGATGGATAGCATTCCATAATGAAAAATTTTCTGGCTCCTAATGTCAGTGATGCCTAGCCAAAAACCCTGTTGTAATTTGATTCACCACTCAAAGCAGAGATTTCCATGATACTTTCTGACTCCAGTGTTTTCCACTCCACTTGAGCACCTCTGTCTTTTCCTCTTGGTTTCTAAGGTTCCTCACCATCCTCATATCTTGTTCCATGTCTTTTGAATGCCTAACAAGTTTGCTTCAAACTTCCAGAGTGGACCATTTTTGTCCTGTTAAATAGAAGTTTTTTTCCAAATTAATTTCTGGAAAGCTATATTTAGAGTTCCTGACTGGGTACAGTGGCTCATACTGGAAATCCCAGCACTTTGATAGGCCAAGGCGGGTGAATCATGGGGTCAGGAGATCAAGACCATCCTGGCCAACATGGTGAAATCCCTTCTCTCCTGAAATACAAAAAAAAATTAGACAGGCATAGCAGTGCATGTCTGTAGTCCTGCTAACTCAGGAGGCTGAGGCAGGAGTATTGCTTGAACCTGGGAGGCGGAAGTTGCAGTGAGCAAAGATGGCACCACTGCACTCCAGCCTGGGCAGCAGAGCAAGACTCTGTCTCAAATACATACATACATACGTACATACATACATACATATACATACATAAAAGTTCCTGAGCCGGAGCTAGACACCTAGGTAAGAATTATCCTTCTGGAAGACTTTTAATCAAGACTCCAGTTTCTGCTTCTGCTTGTGTTACTATTAAATACCACAAACCAGGCCGGGCACAGTGGCTCACACCTGTAATCCCAGAACTTTGGGAAGCCGAGGCGGATAGATTGAGAGGTCAAGAGATCGAGATCATCCTGGTCAACATGGTGAAACCCTGTCTCTACTAAAAATACAAAAAATTAGCTGGGCATGGTGGCTCATGCCTGTAATCCCAGCTACTCAGGAGGCTGAGGCAAGAGAATTGCCTGAACACAGGAGGCAGAGGTTGCAGTGAGCCAAGATCGCACCATTGCACTCCAGCCTGGGTAACAAGAGAGAAACTCCATCTCAAAAAATAAATAAACAAATAAATAAATACCACAAACCTAGCTGCCTGCACTTCCCTGATGGCAAATTATTGTCTTATGTATAATGTATAACCCTTGAAAATGTTCAAAACCTTTATAAACATATTTGTGCATTATATGGACAAAAATATATCTGAGTTAATATATTTATATTTCTATCACTTCTCTATTCAATTAATATATGTATCAATAGTTTCTTCTTGTTGCTAAAAATAGATGTTAGCAACATTTATAAACATATCAAGAAAGAATGTGATAGCTTTGCTGTCAGTGTCTTCAAATGAGCACTTCTCAATGGTAAGTCTAAGAAATCAGTAGTTACTTATGGACATTTAGGAAGTTTCATATGGATGCCTTATTTGAAAAATAAGAACAAGTTAAAAAATCAATACAGACAGAATGAAAAGTATGATATTTATGCAGATAGTGGTTCAAAATAATTGAACAAGATTGTTTTCAGACACAGAATATATGTTTTCAGAGTGGCCTCAGTAGTTAGAATTTCTTAGCACAAATTCCACACTATCACTTACTTTAATGGTTTTATCTGTAAAATGGGTGTGCTAAAACAGCAGCTGAATCAAAGTGTTATGCTGAGAATTATTTTAGGTAATTATGTAAAGCACATAGTATAGATTTTGCTATGTAGTAATCATCCAATAAATATTAACAACTGTTACTATCATTAATCATTTTATAATCTAATCTTTTCATACACAATCTTTTATTTTCAGATGAGCTTCATGGGTTTTAGGGGGATAAAGTGACTTTTAATAAGAAGTTAGCAAACTCAACATGCCAGAACTAAATCGTTTGTCTCCAAGTTTCTGTACAATTTCCTATGCTCTGACCGCTTTTTTTTTTTTGTCTCTTTTCCATTTTATGAATTAAGTTCAAAGATCTGCACTACTGGCTGGTAGCAGCATCCCAAGAAGGGCCTCATTAAATAAAATAAAATAAAATAAAATAAAACAAAAAAAAACTTGACTTCAAACCTCAAAACCGCAGCAGTCCTTTCCTCCTTTTCTTAATTAGATCTAGATGGACAATGTTAAGATATATTGATGACTCTCTCTGTGCATCTCCTCTATTTATTTTCATTATTTTAATTTTAACTTTTTGTTTCTGAGCAATTAAAATTTTACTGGGAAGATATCTCTCTCTCTGTCTCTCTCTCTTTTTCTTTTATTTTGAGATGGAGTTCCACTCTTATTAACAAGGCTGTAGTGCAGTGGCATGATCTTAGTTCACTGCAACCTCGCTTCCTGGGTTCAAGGGTTCTCCTGCCTCAGCCTCCTGAGTAGCTGGGATTACAGGCACATGTAGCCACACCCGGCTAATTTTGATTTTTAGTAAAAATGGGGTTTCATCATATTGGTCAAGCTGGTCTCAAACTCCCAATCTCAGGTGATCCTTCTGCCTCGGCCTCCCAAAGCAGTAGGATTAGAGGCATGAGCCACCATGCCTGGCCAGGCGAGATCTCTTTTCCCCCAAATTCCTCTCTTCATATATACCAATGATTTATATTTATTTATGCTAAGCTCCTCTTCTCCTCTTCATAGAACTCAAATAGAAGAAATCATTTTTATTCATTCTTCACCAATTCATTAATTAATTTTGTTTGCATTTATTAATCCTTTCTAGAATTTATTTAATGGATGCACCAACTACTACATGGTAGGAATTTATGCTAGGCTCCCCAGGTACAAAGGTGAAAAGTATAAGATTTAAATCCTCAAGAAGCAAATAAGCAACTAAGACAATTACTGTCTTGAAGCAATAGAGACATAGTAGAAGGTACTATAATATGTATTTTTTAAAATTTCCATAAGTTATTGGGGAGTACAGGTGGTATTTGGCTACATGAGTATTATTTAGTGGTGATCTGTCAAATTTTGATGCACCCATTATTTCAGCAATATGCACTGCACCATGTTTGTAGTCTTTTATCCCTCCCACACACTCTTCCCTCCGAGTCCCCCAAATCCATTGTATCATTCTTATGCCTTTGCATCCTCATAGCTTAGCTTCCACATATCAGTGAGAACATACAATGTTTGGTTTTCCATTACTGAGTTGCTTCACTTAGAATAATAGTCTTTAATCTCATCCAGGTGGCTGCAAATGCTATTAATTCATACCTTTTATGGCTGCATAGTATTCCATCATGTATCACAGTTTCTTTAGCCACTTGTTGATTGATGGGCATTTGTGTTGGTTCCACAATTTTGCAATTATGAATTTTTCTGCTGTAAACATGCACATGCAAGTGTCTTTTTCAAATAATGACTTCTTTTCCTCTGGGTAGATACCCAGTAGTGGGATTGCTGGATCAAACGATAGTTCTACTTTTACTTCTTTAGGGAATCTCTACACTGTTTTCCATAGAGACTGTACTAACATATTTTTGTGGGGGAGTGAATGGAGGCTTTAAAATGAGAGTAGTAATTCAACTGATGCTCAGTGTCTTACTGAGGTTGTACTAATGAACCAATCAAAAGTGGTTAAACAGGTGAAGTAGCACATGGTCCATTGAGATGACATGGGGAATTCTGAAGATCACCTGACATTCCTGAAAGTCCTGTTTCAAATCTGTCTCTCACAAAGTGTGTTCATATATGCTTGACATCTGTTATGCTAAATATCTCCATGACAACTACACCCTGGTTTTACAACAAAGAAAATGCTTGTTCTCAGTCTAAATAGAAAATGGGACCCTCTCAGTTAACTCTAAAGAACAGGAAAATCATGTATCTATATATACCAAAACATAATAAAACAAAATGACTTTTAGGGATTGTGTCTCCATGCCTATTTCTATTGCTACTTGTAATGCCAAACAATGGAGCAAAAGGCAGCAAGAAATTGCAGGAAGGAAATTCCTACTGCCTCCAGCCAATAGTTGACATCTCCACTCCACCCATATGGAATAGTAATTGAATCATTATGGTATCTCATGCTTGGAATAGCAGTAAATGTGTGCCCAATAGTAATTTTCTAGTTTTTAAAAAATAACATAAATGTTTTAGATCTGCAGAAATTATTAATCAGATCTTAACAAAGAAATTATCAGAATCACTATGCTCAAAATTAAAGCAACCATGTCCTCACTCTCTGTTTGCCTGTATTTCAAGGCTGCCCTGTTAACAACTATTCAGTATGGCAAGAATATGGTGACATTAGCTAAGTTGCTAATAGTACAGGGTAATCCAAGCTAAATCTATCTTGCTATGATGCATGGAGTTTGTCTATAAAAGGTATCCTTTTGTTGAAGTGTTAGAAGTATTTTCTCAATTAAGTGAATAACCGGTAATTTTAACTTTGTTCACAGCAAAACTTAAGAGATCAGTATATATTATAATGTATATGTACATATGTATGCATTATTATAATACATACATATATATGTATTATATATATTGATCTCTTCTAATATATAATACATATATGTATATTAGTCTTTAGAGGAGAGAGTTCATTAGATACTTATATTGAAATACAATTCCTTTAGGATCTTTCTAGATCAGAAAAATATTGGACGCATTCAGGGAACTGGGAATATTCCAGAATTTCTGGAGTATAAAGCATAAAAGAGGAAATTCAAAAGGATTGGAATGGAGGGAGAAATAAGAACCATATTATGAAGTCTCTGGCACAGTTATCTGAGGAGTTGAGGTTCTTTCCTTTAGTCAACAGGCAGCCTCAGAATAATCTTGAGCAAGATAATTATTTGATTAATTGTATTATTATAGTTTTTTTTGGGGGGGTGGGCGGATTTTAGTGGATGAGACTGAAACCAAAGGATTGTTTGTAAAACCTTTTTCCATAGTTTACATGTGGCAGCTTGAACAAAGGCACAGAAGGGTGAGTCAGAAAGTGGACACAGGACATACAGAAAAGGTAAGATGAAGATAAATGTATGACTGCGTAGAGATGGGGTTTAAAATAGAAAATAATGTGAGGGGCATTCCTGTAGATGAAAAAACTAAACAGTTCTCTGCATCCAAATGCTCTCCCTACTATTACAGAAAATATTCAGTGACTGCTCACAATGCCTATTTCCCCTTTACACCCACAGGCAGACAGCACCTGCATGATTATTTATAAGCCTCCACATCTGGAGAACTAATTTGTTTGTGGACGGTTCCAGTTCCGCAGAGCAGTTAGCTATCACTCAGTTGCACCAAGTTCATTCAACCCTGATAATTAAATTAAATATCTACCAACATGAAAGAGACAGCAGAAACTTACCAACAATACCAAAAAGTTTTCCTGGACCCTCGAGAAAGTTGCATTGCATTATAATGGAGACTGATAACCTATTCTGTAGTGGAGTGATGGTCAATTTAATATTCCACTCATTTGAATGTGTCTGTGGTGTAGTCTAGCGGAATATGGTCTCAAAAGTGAAGTAACACTTTGGCGGCTCAATATAATAGTACTGACATTACTATGGAGTTCAATATTACATGGGCATAACCTTACTGAAGGAGATTTAATTACTTAAAATATCAGAAGGCTGACACTAGAACAGTATCACTGCAAAGGTCTTTAGAAAGAAGTGCTTGAGTGTCGTGGATGCTGATTTCCACAAATTCATTTATTTTACTATTTTTATTTCTGCATTCATTTTCTCTGTTAAGGACATCATCACCATTTTTTGCACATTCTACAAGCCTTAGAATCACCACTCCTCTTAAATATTTTTCTATTTCATTAAAAATAATGCATATACATTTTAAAAATAATAATAAACAATCAAAAATAATCCCTTTCCCATCCCTAGGTCATGAGATATGTCTCTTTCTCTCTCTACAAGTGAACACTATCCCAATCCATTGTCTATCCTTCCTGTGATAAGATAGTCCTAAGAGCATGTGTGTGTGTGCATTTGTCTGTCAAATTCTGTGTCTTTTTACTACATTAGTGTATTTAACTTATATTAATGCACTTTCTTATTTAATGCATCTTGGAAAGCATTTCATGTGAGCCAGAATGGATTAATTATGCAACACATCTCTATGGATTTTATTATAGAGATGCACCATGACTTATTTAATGAATACTCCATTGATGGCTATTCAGGTTGTTTACAGTCTGTTCTAGTCTGAATCATGTATTCTCAAAGTTTGTATTCTGAATCTCTAACCCCCTAAAAATTCAGTGCCTCAGAATGTGACTATATATGGGAGATAGAGTCGTTAAAGTGTTGATTAAGTTAAAATGAGGCCATTAGTGTGCCTAGAATCCAATCTATCTAGACTCCTTCTCGAAGGAGGAGATTTGAACAGAAAGAGCCACTAGGGATTCCTGTGTACAGAGGCAGGACCATGGGAAGACACAGAGAAAAGACACTGTCTGCAAGTCAAAGATAGCCTTAGAAGAAACCAGACCTATAAACACCTTGGTATTGGCCTTTCAGACTCTAGAAATGTGAGAAAATTAATTTCTGTTGCCACTAGTTGATTTTTGTTGTTGTTTTTATGAAAGCCTTTATTGCTATGTGTGTCAGCTTATTGATACACAGTCTCTTATTTTTACAACAAAACAGAAATTGGCCAGGCACGGTGGCTCATGCCCGTGATCTCAGCAATTTGGGAGGCCGTGGCGAGTGAATCACCTGAGATCAGGAGTTGGAGACTGCCTGGACCACATGGTAAAACCCCGTCTCTACTAAAAATACAGAAATTAGCCCAGCGTGGTTGTGCAGGCCTGTAGTTCTAGCTACTCAGGATCAGGATGCTAAGGCTGGAGAACTGCTTGAATCTAGAGGCAGAGGTTGCAGTGAGCTGAATTGTGACATTGCACTCTAGCCCAGGGAACAAGAGCAAGGCTCCATCTAAAACAAAACAAACAAACAAACAAAAAAACACCGAAAAAAATAGAAAGTAGTAATCTAGATGAAGTTACTACTTTTATTTCTATAGAATATAGTCTGTCAAAATGAATGTTGATGCTTATCACACTTTCACTGAATAGGATTACTTTTGTACAAAAGGTATCTTCTTCTTTGGTTGAAATTTTATTTTTTAAATTTTGACTTAGTCTAAATATCTTTTCATCTGTTTACAACAACAACAAAAGTGGACATGCTCTTCCCAACTTCCTATTGAATCTTTACTTTTCTGCAGGGTTGTCTTTCAAAAACAAATTTTAAATTCTGCTGTAGTCATATCAGTCTTTATTTAGTGACTTTAGAAATTTGTTTCTTTTTTTCTTATTTAGAAATGTCTTTTCCGTCTATAATTTTGGAGCAATATTTACAATTATCTTACTACTATTTTGATTTGTATTTAAAATAAATTCATGAACAATCTGATTATATTTGATAGAAAAATTGAAATACATATAAATATATGTATTATTCACATATATACATACATTATATATGCACATTTACATATAATATCTATTATTCATGTTGTTATATCAGGATATGAGTTTTTCCCTCATTATTTTTCCCAATCATTCTCTTTATTCCTGTTTGCTTATGATTTAGAATCAATTAGAGTCTATTTCTAACTATCAAGTTCTACTTACAACTTACTCTAGAATTGTATATAATTTTTAGATTGACTTAAGGATAACTGACTTATTTAACACATTAAGTTTTACCCCAAAATAATGATTAATTTTTTATAGACCTAAGTGTTCTTTTTGTCATCATATAGAGCTCACACATTTTAAAAGATTACTCATAGGTATATTACATTTTTATGGAAGATTAAATAGAATCTCTTTATTCTTATTCTATTTTTCTTTTTAAGAAAGTTGGATTTTTCTGGTAATTTTGCAGTTAGTCATCTAATTCTGTTGGATTATCGGTATTCTTTATTTTTCAGTTGGTTCTCTTGGATTTATTAAATATGCCACTAAAAGTTAACTTTCTTCAACCTTGTCTCATTCTCTCTCTTTTTTTCCATTTATTTTCAATTCATTCTAGGTTCTGTATCATCTACTTTATCTCACCTTAAATTTTGTAGCATCAATTTCTGTAACATCCAATATTCTGGGACCCTTGTGTTTTTGTTCTTTCTAGGAAAGTTGCCTGCTGCCATTTAATAATCCCAAATCTCATCACCTAACTACAATCCTGAATAAAAGCACCAGCAGATTTCTATTTTCTCCCCACATTGTACATGGGTGGAGAAGACATTGGGAGCCTATCACTTCTACCAAATCCACAGGCAGAAAAAAAGGGGAAGAAGATAGTGTTTTCATTGGGGCAGGGTTGTTTAAACAGGGTTTAAAGAAATTCTCTTTGATCATTCCCTTGCATCTAAGATGGATTCCTGGGAAATTCAAAGGGCTCTGTTAATGGGATAGTCTATTTCACTGGTAAGCCACATTCTTAGCCAATGGTCTTTCTTGATCAAGCACAACTGAAAACTCCAAAAGGAAACATTAGGCAGTAAACAACCTTGATTTTGTCTCCTTTCTCAACCTTTAAACGACTGTCATTCCTCAGCTCTAAGAGGTTGTATGATCCAATTAGGCAAATTGAAAAAGACTGCTTTTATGCAAAAGCGTGAGAAAGTTAATTGAAATTAATCCAGGTTCAGTGAAAATGCTACAGACATCACTGATAATTTAGAGCAATTAAAAGATGTTGTCCTGAAGCAAGGCAGAAACATTAAGTTTAAAAGCCTGTTAAAAGAAAATTACTGAAAATATTTAAATGATATTATTCACCTAAGAAGGACTAGGGACATCTAAACCAATTAGAAATCATAAGGTATTTCATTAGTCAGAAGCTGTGTTCTTAAATCTACTGAGATGAGAATTTTTCACCTTGTATTCTTTGTTAATGCAAAGTAATATGTTAAAAACAAAGCATTAACCCCAGTTTTGAGAACATTCTTCATGAAAATAGCTGTTGCAGCTCCATGATTAGATAAGTTTCTCCATCTATAAAATAAGAGTGTTTTAATTAGAACAGTGGTTTGCAAGCTTTATTACTCAAAGATCTAAATGTTCTAGAAGATGGCTGGGCATGGTGCTCATCCCAGCACTTTGGGAATTTTGTATGATACTACTATAGTAGCAATGCTATTGAAAGCGGGCACTTTGGGAGGTTGGGGCAGGAGGATTTCTTGAGGCCAGGAGTTTAATTTCACCCTGGGAAGCAAAGGGAGGCCCCATCTCAACAAAAATAAAATAAAATAAAAATTAGCCAGGCATGGAGGTGCATGCCTGTTGTCCCAGCTACTCAGGAGGCTAAGAGAGGAGGATTGCTTGAGCCTAGGAAGTTGAGGCTGCAGTGAGCTATGACTGTGACATTAAATTACAAAACAAATAAATAAATAAATGCTCTAGGAGATAATTGGCCAGTATGTTAGGCAGGATGAAGATGGTGCAAAGAGCAAAGGAATGACCTGTTAGAATTCTCGAATACTCATGACTAAAACAAGAACATCTCTGTTCCATTCTATTGAATGTACATGGAAAAGAGAGACACCATATTTCTGTTTCATCTTGGCACTATTTACCTTGGCCATAACATACATCATCATTCATTCAAGTTTTCTTCCCCTGGAAGCTAGATACAGCCTTTGAATCTTGCTTAACAAAGTGATACAAGAAACTTGTCCAAAATGATCAGAGGTGGCATGACAGATGAAACATTGGCAAATCTCTTACATAAGATTCTGCTTAGAAAATAATTCCTTTGTAGAATAAATACATAAGAAAATACAAATATTTTGTATTAAAAATAAATAAAACTGCTATACTAATAACTTAAAATCTTTCTACAGCCTTGATTCTTGTTTCTATTTTTAAGCCCCAGGAATACTAGCCTCTTTATTTGTTTATAGACCCATCATTGCTCCTCCATAATCTCACTAAGTCATTGTCTAATGTGTTACTTGATCATATAATTCTGCTGAAATGGGCCTCATTTCTGGTCACAGAATATAAAAACCACCATTGCAGAATTGTGACTGAGACAGTGGCGGAGATCTGACCTGGCCAACTTCATCTTCTTTCTGATTACTAAAAAAGTTTGCCTTTTCCCAAAGCAAACCCCTTCTTGTATGGGGACTAGACTGCCTTTGTAGGACTAACAAATTAGACAAAAGAATAGAAATTATGGTTTGGGAATCATGTAGCTAAAGGCTACAAGATTCTTACCCTCCCCAGATTGCTCCTGGGGATAACATCACTATTGTAAAACCGAAAATCAGTGAATGAGATGTTTTGCAGAACCTACACTTGATGGATCAGTTTCCACCACCCAGATTGATAAACTGGCTCTTCTGATCTTGTGACCCCCTTCCAGGAACTGACTCACCACAAGAGGACAGCTTGGACTCCTTGTAATTTCATCTCCAATCCAACCAATTGACACTCCTCCACACATTCTCCCCAATCCCCACCAAATTGACCTTAAAAACTCATCCCCTAGTTCTCAGGGAGACTGATATTTGAGTCATAATAAAACTCCCGTCTCTCCAACAGCCGGCACTGCATGAATTACTCTTTCTCTATGGCAATTTCCCTGTCTTGATAATTTGATCGTTTACTAAGAGAGCAAGGTGAACTCGTTGGGTAGTTTCAAATATAGGTGGCCAGCTTAGAGGGGTTTTGGAAATTCTCCTTGTTCTGACCACAAAACAACAGCTCCCTATCAATGCTAAGCCTTGGGTTCTTTAAAACACACATAATTCCCTTAATGTTAAATGACTCATGGAATCTCTCTTGCCACCTTTCCTTTTACATGCTAGAAAATTTTTATCTGAAGTCTCTGTGCCCTCCATCTCCCCCAAAAAAATCGTATACCTTCCTAATCATTTTCTTTTTAAACCTAAATAACTGTTTTATCTCTGAAATATCTTGCTTTGACACTCCAGTCCAGTGCTTTTTGGACCATCCTCTCTTTTGTTAAGAACACGCCACCCAGGGAGCACTCACCTTGGAGCCCCTTATTACCAGTGTGTGGTTTCATTCATTTTGGTTTATGTTTCATTGTTTTGTTTTATTTTTCCATCTACTTCTTTCACTGATCAGTAGAACTATTGATAGGAACGGACGTTACAGATCTATACATTTTCCCCCAGGTTTCTGCCTATTAAAAAGAAAATAATAAATACATGTATGCATGCAAGCATGTAACGATGAACTGTGTAGTGCAAAAAATAGAATGAAAAACCCATGGATCCAAAGTTTTCACTGAACTATTTATAAACAAGCCAAAAAGAAACTTCTACATTTTGGATTACTCCGTCAATAGGTCACCAGGATAATGCTTATCCCTGTTGGTTTTGTGGAACAGAAAATGCATGGCTGTTGGATGTGATCACTTTTTCTAGCTCTTGATAGAATCTGAGTGACTGAGTAGAGACTAACCTTCTTAGGTAATACATGCTGCTTAGATTTCAATTTGCACTGTCACCAGCTGACATTTATTAAAAGCTTAATATGTGCTAAGAACTGAAATATGTCCACCTCTAACTTACTCAGTATTTTATTGTTAATACACCAATTTTACGTCCATTGCCTTGCATCAGTTTTTATAAGCCTCAAAGCTGTCAGGAGGAAAGAACATGAGGTTTCTTTTCAGTGAAGGAGAGTAAGTTCAAGAGAGGGGAAGAGATTTGCCTTAGACCTATAAAGTGAACAAAAGTTAAGCTTTGCCCTCAAGCAACATCAACTCTACCAGAAGATCCAGATACATAAACTGAACATACAAATTTAGTGTGATAAATGGTAGTAAATGCCACTAAAATTGTGATGAATAGCAGGACATTAACCCATTCTAGAGTTAAGAAAATGTTTCTTAGAATTGAAAAGGGCCTTCTGAGTGGGCTCTCAGAAAGCATTAGAAGTTAGCCAGGGGAGCATTTGTATCAGGAATATAGAAGACTGAAGAGCAATGCTGCGATTGTTGGAAGCAAAAGAAAACTATTCTACTTAAGCAAATTCCCTTAGGTCAATGGACCTAACACCTAAGTTGAGATTGCAGCTCAGTAGTAGGTGCAATAAGATAAATAACTTTTTTTTTTTTTGCCAAGCTCTACTTAGACTTTGTCTTGTGTGAAAATACCATCAGCAATATGAAGAGCACACAGGAGCAGGATAAATAATTGTAAGACCACCAAGTGCAATAATCTCAGCAAGAAATTATAGTTACCTACTTTAGTCTCATGAAAATGCAAATAAACTTGTTTTGCTGTTTATGTAGAGGGAATTTGTCCTTAATTGAAAAGGGACCGTCAGATAAAATTTCCTTAAGAAAGAATAAAAAGTTCAAAATGAATGAGAGGAAGGAATATACATATATACTGCACAGGGAAAGGCTGAGATTTGGAGGCAAATATATCAGAAGATATATCAGATATAGAGAAAATATATTAGTACACATATATAGGAAGTTTGTTTTATATAGAAGAGTCAAATTCATGCTTATCCATGCTAAAACAATAATTTTGGCAGCATACTGCTGAAAAATTCCATCATTTAATTAAAAACTTCACCTTGTTAAAGGTATTCCTCTTGTTCACATACTCGGTGCATGTAATTTTCCATGTGTGGAGTGAGGAATGGTGGTGTGAATTCAAAGCATGCAGAGGAGTAATCGAGTCATGGATTGGGGAGAAACTTTAGACAGTGTTAAGTTAAATCCTCAACTTTAACTAATATGAAACTGAACATTCAGAGAGGTAATGTGGTTCCAGGGCCATCATAAAACTTTTGATTCTTTAACAAGAATTTTCATATAGCTTCTTCATATGACAATGAGTGAAGTATGTATCATTGAGAAATTTATTTTAAGGGCTCCCAAAGCCTCAGGACCTCTTTGAAATATCTCCA
Source organism: Leontopithecus rosalia (assembly GCA_028533165.1). Taxonomy (NCBI): domain Eukaryota; kingdom Metazoa; phylum Chordata; class Mammalia; order Primates; family Cebidae; genus Leontopithecus; species Leontopithecus rosalia. Next base: position 24,687,188 of record CM052654.1, on the reverse strand, counting down.
TATTTATCAGTTTAACCTAAGTCATGCAATAGTAGAAGACAGTAAAACATCAGTGATTGAAAACAGAAACGGCTATTCCTTGTTCATATTATGATATGTGGGTAGGAGGCTCAGCTCCTCATTATGTTTGATCTGCCTTTGAGTGGGAGCCCTCTCTTAAATACTTTCACCTGAAGGAGGTCCATATGATATCCACTCATGTTTTGTTGATAAGAGGATGTCCATGATCACGTCTGAATTAGAGACGTATAGTCTTCTCATGGGGCTGGAAAGAGGAGAACTGGAAACAGAGCGAATGCATCTGAGTAGCGTAAACTCAGCCTGACTTCCTTCGAAATTGTCTGCAAATCTTATATCACATCAGAATAAGATTGTGGTACACAGAGGTGGCAAAACTAAGTAAATAATTTATCCTGTAGAATTCCTTAATAGGTATTTTTATTTGTGTGCATTTTATTGAACCATAGAAGTATTATTCATGGAAAGAGAGTTGTAGAATAACAGAAAGAGAACTGATGACTAACTTATATTCCCAAGAACCATGCCATAGTTGCCTGAGATCCAGATTACTCTGGAAGTGATGAAGAGAGGTTAAATAGACGATATAAGTTAAGATGCCTGGGGTCCTTTTAATATTTCCTGACAAAGATGGAAGTGAAGACTGAGTGTCTGTCCTGGGCTTCCCATAAGGAGGACACCAAAACGGTACTTCACACACACAGTTCCTTGATGTATTTAACTGGTGAGAGCAAATAAAAAATGACAAGAGCTCCTGACATATTTTTTGAGGACTGAAGCAGGTGGGGAACATGATGTGAGAGACGGCAGGTATGTACTCCAGGTAGTTGTCACTGAAAGAGCCTGAGGGCTCAAGGAATGATGGGAAGAAGAAGATGACCATCAGGACAGATATTTACTATAAACAAAGGAAGGGCAATATGAGAAGAGCAGACAGTTGCCACAGAAGGCACATTAGTAATTGCCCAGAGCGCCTCATTCATGCTACCAGCCTCTGGATGTTTTTTATTACTTTGTGCTCTCTAATTTTTCCATTTGGATCTCATTTTCATCCCTAATTATTCTCTTAATTTTTCCACCAAATTATGCAAGCCTGGTTCAAACTTTAAAAAGATTAAACTCTTTCTCTATTATCATAGCCAAAGGCCAAAGCATTCTGACAAATGAAATAACACAGGTATCTAGGTGTAGATTTGTAACTACAACTAATCTGTCTAATTCATATCCATTCAATCTAACTTTTACTGTGGGCTGAGCATTGAGTTGAAATTAAAGAGAGAGAGAGAGAGAGAGAGAGAGAGAGAGAGAGAGAGAGAGAGAGACACACAGATAGATGTTCCACCAATTAGCCGGACCAGATATTCTGGGAGCCTCTGTCAACTCTTTCCTTCCCCAGAGAGAAGCAAGTAGCTTTCCTGTTTTCATTGTTCATTTATATCATGCTGAGCAGGAGGACCAATGGTATTTGCCAGCCCAAGCCACTACCTTCATTCTTCCCAATGATACCAGACTCTACCATATCCATCAGAGCACCAACTGGCAAAACAGAAGCCAGTTTTCAGGGGAGCTGTCTTGGAAAATGTGGACTCTATCATACCCATCAGAGCACCAACTGGAAAAACAGAGGCCAGTTTTCAGGGGAGCTGTCTCAGAAAATGTGGGATGACAGATGTAGAAACCAGCCCCTTCCCTGGCCTGGGTGAAGCTGGGACCTGGAGGTTCTCCTCCTGATCTTATGATGCTTACCGGGGTCAGGATTTCTGGCTATGAAAAAATCTCACTTCCTCCTTTGATGAGTTTGGTTTTATTTTCCTAGGGTGCAAGAACCTTTCAACTTGTTTCTTATTTCTCATAGAAGGAATTTGTCATGAATTCTTGCTGAATTGGTGTGCTGTTGGTGGCGAGAGAGGTTCCAGGGCTTCTGACTCTATCTTGCTGACATTACAACCGATAACACAGAAATGAAAAGGACTCATATTATGAACAATTACACAACAATAAACTGGATAACACAGAAGTAATGGACAAGTTCCTAAAACTATACACATTACCAGGACTAAATCATGACAAAATAGAAAGTTTGAACAAATCTATAAATAGTATGGAGATTGACCCAGTAATCAAAAACATCCCAACAAAGAAAACCTAAGAATCAGATAGTTTCACTGATGAATGCTACCAAACATTAAAAAATAAAATAAAATTAATGCCAGAACTTCTCAATCTCTTTTGAAATATTTGAAGAGGAAGGGCACATCTAAACTCATTAAACTGATACCAAAGCCAGATAAAGACACCAAGAGAAAAGAAAGCTACAAGCCAGTATTCCTGATGAATATGCAAAAATATTCAATAAAATATTAGCAAACTGAATCTAAGAATCATACAACATAACCAAGTGGGATTTGTTTCTGAGATGCAAGGATGATGAAAGCGTGGAAATCAATTAATGTAATGCATCACATTAATGGCATAGAAGATAAAAAATTACATCGTTTCAATAAATACAGAAAAGAGTTTGACAAAATCAAACACTCTTTAATTATAAAAACTCTCAACAAACTAGAAATAGAAAGACATGATCTCAAAATAGCAAAGATCACATATAAAAATCTTACAGCTAACCCCATAATCAACTGCAAAAAACGGAAACTTTTTTTTTTTTGCCTAAAGTCAGGAACAAGGCAAAGAAGCCCAATCTCACCACTTCTAGTCAATGTAGCATTATCCGTCTTCACTAAAGCAAAACAATTAGGAAGGAAAAGAACCAAACTTGATGCAAATCAAAAAGGAAGGAATAAAATTGTCCATCTTTGCAGACAACATGATTTTTATATGGAAAATCCTTAAGACTCCTTTTAAGAAATAATGAGCAATTTTGGTAAAGTTGCAAGATACAAAATCAACATACAAAAATCAGTTGTTTCCGTACAGTAACAATGAACTGTCTAGAATCCAATCATTTCCCACCAGGTCCCTCCCTGGACACATGGGGATTCTGGGGATGACAATTTGAGATGAGATTTGAAAGGGGACACAGAGCCAAATCATATCAGAGGTAAAAGAAAGATGTGTACATGGAAAACTACAAAATATTAATGAAAAAAATTTAAAAAGCCCACACCAAATGAAAAGCCTTTCCATGTTGATGGATTGGAAGGTATAATGTGGTTAACATGCTATGGAAAATGATCTACAAATTCAGTGCAGTCTCTCTCAAAACTACAATGTAATTTTTCACAGAAATAGAAAATAAAATTTTAAAATTCCTATGAAACCATGGAAGATCAAAATAGCCAAATCATTTTTGAAAAAGAAGAACAAAGCTGGGAGCATCAAATTTCCTGATTTCTAAGTATATTACAAAGTTGCATTAATAAAAAGAGAATGGTAGTAGCATAAAGACAGACAAACAGACTAGTGGAAAAGAGTGTGGAGCCCAGAAATAAGTTCATGTATTTAGTCAACTGTTCTGTGATTGTTGTACTGGAGCGAGCATAGAAAGTCAACAGCAAGACAAAAGTATGCCACATTGCAGGGTCTTTATTGCCGGCGGCAATGAAGGACTTGCATCTCTCCAACCCATGGCCCCAAAAGGAGGGTGTCAAGACCTTTTATACCCATAAATCACCTCGTGGGTGAGGGGCTTCAGACATTCCGAGGGCCACTGGATTCTGTAAATTACCTCCTGGGCGGAGATGAGGGTAAGGGGCGGAGGTTGGGGTGAGGGGCTTCAGATATTCCATGGACCAGTGGATTCTGTAAATCACCTCCTGGGCGAGGTGAGGGTGAGGGGCTCCGGACATTCCCAGGACCAGGGGACTTTGGACATTCCTATTGTTACTTAAATGGTTCACAGAAGTCAAGATAAGCATTAGTTTACACATTGTCTGGGTAGGGTGGAAATTGCAGACCTTAATTACTTATTACAAGTCGAAGGGGTCAAGAGGGCATGGGTTTGGACTGCTTGCCTGTCACATTAGGGCTTACAGAGAACGGTTTCAACAGAAAGCCGAGGTATAGTTGAGGGATGCAGTTTTATGGGGCTTTTACCATGTCACGTTCCCCCATGGTTTGATTTACAGGAATTATATCATTAATTCCTCCAGTAGGTTAGTATTATTTGTTTGTTCTAAGCGGGCTTTGTTATAGGGATTTACAGTATGGATTAGGGTGGTGACGGTGGTGACCATGAAGAGCGCACACGTCTTAGCTTTAGTGAATCAGGGGATGAGTGTCTGATGCTCTATTGTCCTTCTGGTGGGGCAGTCTTGATGTGGGTGTGATGAATTCAGGCCGTTAGTCCATCCACCTTGAGTGCAGTGGGTGTGGTCAGGATAACTGTGTAGGGTCCCTTCCAACCCTCTGGTGAGGCCAGAGGTGGCAAATCTTTTAACAAGGACAGAGTCTCCGGGTTGGAAAGGGTGTGTCGGCTGGTTTGGAGGTCTAATGGGGTGGGATGGGTGTCCTTAATGAGCTAGTGTACCTGGGATTGAACAGACTGGAGCACCTGTACGGACTTAAGGAGTATATAGTTATGGACTTCAGCATGCACAGTATTCGTGGGTCTGGGGAGTAAGGGAGGGGGCCTGTCAAACATAATTTTAAAAGGGAAGAAGCCTTTTTGGTAGGGGGTGCATTGGACATGGAGGAGGACAAAAGGAAGCAGGCTGACCCAGTTTTCACTAGTTTCTAAGATAAACTTTGTCAGGGTTTCTTTTAGGGTCGGTTCATTCATTCAATTTGCCTGGAACTCTGGGGATGATAGGCACAGTGTAATTTCCAGGATATACCCAGGGCCTTGGCTAAGCCCTGAGAAATTTGTGCAGTAAAGGCGGGCCCATTGGCTGACCCCAGCATTAGAGGGAGGCCGAACCGAGGAACAAGGTCCTGTGATAGTTTTTTTGAGACCACCAAAGCAGTCTCGGACCTACTGGGGAAGTCTTTTGACCCATCCAGAGAACGTATCTATAAACACCAGGAGGTATTTATAGCCATTTGCTGGGGGTTTTTATTTCAGTGGAATTTATTTTCCAGTGCTCTCCAGCGCTAGCCCCTCTGAATCTTACTCTTACCTGGCTAGACCTGTTCCCTTCCAGATTTACTTGGGCACATACATCACACCAAGTAGTAATTTCCTTGATAAGTTCATGTAAGTGGGGAATGTAGTGTTTGACTTTTAGCAGCTCATTTAGTTTGGTCTGTCCTAAGTGAGTGGCCTTGTGTGTGTCCTTAACTAGGGCCTGTCCTAGAGCCTTGGAGACCACATTCCTTGTGTCTGGCAGAATTCACCATTTTGTGGAATCTTGTGTACCCCCTTGTTCTGTAGCAAAGTTTTCTTCATCAGGTGAGTTATGTAAGGGTGGGGGCAGGTGAGTTATGTAAGGGTGGGGGCCAGCAGAGTTATAAGAAGAGTCAGAAGTTTTACTGGTCCCAAGGCTGCCTGTCTGGCTCGTAGGTCAGCCACCCTATTTCCCCTCGCCTTTGGTGAATCTCCCTTCTGGTGTCCTTTGCAGTGTATTAAGGCCACTGCCTTGGGCTTCCATATAGCCTCTAGTAAGGCTAGGAATTCTTCTTTATTTTTGATGGCTTTTCCCTCTGAGGTAAGTAGTCCTCTTTCTTTATGAATGGCTCCATGTACATGAGCCGTAGCAAAGACATGCCGTCTATCCATGTAGATGTTAACAGTTTTTCCCTCCACCCAGTCTAAGGCCCTTTTCAGAACTATGAGTTCTGCCTTCTGGGCTGAGGTTCCATGAGGAAGGGCCTGGGTCCAAATAACCCTTTTGAGAATGACCATGGCTGCCCCAGCATACCTGACTCCATTGACCATGAAGCTGCTGCCATCCATATACAGTACTTACTCTGGGTTCTGTAGAGGGACGTCGGTGAGGTCCAGTCGAGCAGCGTAGAGGACATCCGTTGTCTGCTGGCCATCATGTATGGGCTTCTCTGACCCACTATTAGGTAGCAGCATGGCGGGGTTTAAAACTGTAGCCTTTAAAAACCTTATGGGGGGCTGGTCCAAAAGTAAGCCCTGATATTTAACTGTGAGAGCATTTGACATCCATTGGGAGTTCCAAGGAGTAGTGACTCCACTGCGTGGGGTGTCACTAAGTTTAACTCCTGCCCCAAGGTTAGATTGTCCACCTCCTTGACTAACAGGCTGTAGCTGCCACCGACCTCAGACAAGCTGGCCACCCAGAGGCTACCGGATCAAGTCTTTTTGAAAAGTAGGCGACTGGCCGGGACCATGATCCCAATGTCTGGGTTAGCACTCCCTTAGCGACTCCCTGTTTTTCATGCACAAACAAGGGTTTAGAGATGTCTGGCAAGGCCGAGCCTGGGGACATAATCAGGGCAGTCTTGAGCTTGTCAAAAGCCTGTTGCTGTACCTCTATCCAAGTCAAGGGCTGATTTCCTCCAGTGCAGGCATACAGGGGCTTGGTTATCTCAGCAAATCCCAAAATCCATAGCCTGCAGTACCCTACTGCCCCAAGGAATTCTCAAACTTGGCGTTTTGTGGTTGGGGTGGGTATTTGCAGCACTGCTTGGACTTGGCTTGGTGTCAGTGCCTGGTTGCCCTTCCCTATGATATAACCCAGGTAAGTAACTTTCGGTTGGCAGAGTTGGGCCTTTTTAGCTGAGATCCAGTAACCCAAAGTCTGCAGGGTCTTTAATAATGACCGAGTGATCTCTTTACAGGCCTCCTGGGTTTTCATAGTTAAAAGTAAGTCATCTACTTATTGGAGTAGGGTAAACTCAGGGAACTCATCTCGGAAGGTGCTAAGATCTTGGCTAAGTGCCTCATTAAACAGAGTGGGGGAGTTTTTGAACCCCTGAGGCAGTCTTGTCCAAGTGAGTTGCCCCAAGACCCCAGTATCAGGGTCAGTCTATTTAAAAGCAAGTATGGGCTGGCTAACAGGGGCCAGTGGGATACAAAAGAATGCATCCTTGAGATTCAAGAGAGTGTAATGGTGGTGTTCTGGGCCCAAGAGACTTAGGAGGGTATACGGATTTGGAACCATAGGGTGGAGAGTTTCCACTCCTTGGTTTACCTCCCTTAAGTCCTGTACAGGCCCATAGTCCTTTGTGCCTGGTTTTAAGATGGGGAGCAAGGGGGTATTCCAGGGGTACTTACAGGTGGTAAGGATCTCTCCTTTTAGGAGTCTGGTTATATGTGGAGCAATTCCCCGTCTGGCTTCCTGGCTCATGGGATATTGTCATACCTGGACTGGAGTTGCCGTTGCCAATAGCTGGACCATGACTGGGGTACAGTGACTTGCCAAGTCTGGGGAATTTGTCTCAGTCCACACTCGGGGTTCATTCTCTTGGAACTGGCAGAGGAGGTCTGGTGTTGGTGGTTGATCTGCCTCTAAGGATAAAGTTTCCTGCAAGAGATATGCCTCTGAGAGAGCACAGGTGATGAGGATTTGCTGAGGTGGCCCTGACGCCAAGGGAGGAAGAATTGAGAGACAAGCCTGACTCTCACAGAAAGAAATATTTGCTTGAAGTTTGTGAAGGAAGTCCCGTCCTAGGAGTTGGTACAGACACTCTGGAATGGCTAAGGAGTGGGTGATGGTGCCGTTCCCCAGATCAATGAGTTGGTTGGTGGTCCAAGGGCTTGTTGTGGTGTTTCCTGTGGTCCCTTGGATAAATGTTTTTTACTGGATAGTGGTCCCAGAGGCTAAGGACCGAGTGGGCCACCTCAGTGTCGACTAAGAAGCTGACAGGTTTGTCCCCAACTCTTAAAGTGACCCTGGGCTCCTAGGGGCTTAGTAAATAAGAGCCCCAGCCCAGTCAATCCTGACCTTCTAAATTGAGGATAGCCTTTAGTGGCTTTTCCTGAGCAATTACTCTTCCTTTTCTCTCGGGGCACTTATTCTTTCTAATGATTCTCTTCTTTACAGTAGCACATTGGTTTCTTCCTAATGGGGGCTGGGGACCCTAGGGGCCCTTTTATAAGGCCTCCTTCCCTCGTGGAATGACTCCTGTCTTCTGAAGGGCTGCTATTACTGCCTTAATAATCTTTTTTGTCTTGTATGGCTCCAGGAGCATCCCTCTTATTGAAAACCTTCTGGGCAATTTCCAGTAATTGGGTCAAATTCATTCCCTGGAATCCCTCTAGTTTTTGTAACTTTTTCCTGATATCAGGGGCTGACTGGGAGACAAAGGCTAAGTTAATGGCCCCTTGATTTTTCAGGGCCCCAGGGTCTATAGAAGTACAGGTACGGTAAGCCTCTTGCAGGCGTTCCAGAAAAGCAGCCAGCGACTCCTGTGGACCCTGTCACTGTTCCTCCCTTGGAGAGGTTGATAGGCCTCCTAGTCACCCCCTCAACCCTTACTAAAAGAACCTGATGAAAAGTGTTCAGAGCCTGGTGACCCCCCCAAGGTGTTGGGGTCCCATTGCAGTAGGGGAGAGGGAAAAATCTTTTCAATTCAGTCCCAGTTTTGTTTTTTTTTTCTACTGTTCCTCTCCCTGGACCTATGATGGCTTTCAGGACTTCCTGTCTAATTTTTCCTCTTTCCTCTGTGGTTAACAGACTCAGTAATAATTGTTGGCAGTCGTCCCAAGTGGGTTGATGAGTCTGGAGTACAGATTTTAAGAGCCCTGTCAAAGCCTGGGGCTTCTCAAAGAACAGGGGATGTTGAGCCTTCTGACAGAACTTACTCCATTGTAAAACCCCTCTGCCACCTTAGGTTCCCCAGCCTCCTAGCACGAACCCCCTCCTGGGTAACTTTCCATCTCAGCAGGCTCCTAACCCTCCCCCTCTCACCATTTTAGCAGTTCCCCAGCAGGACCCCCTCCCAGGAACTCTCTTAACAATTTCCTAGCATGACCCCTTCCCTGGAACTATTGAACTCAGCAGTTCCCCAGCCCCTCTTCTCCTGCACAGCCCCTCACACTGGATGTGTCTGCCAGCTTGCAGGCCATAAAAATCCCATTGGCCACCCCATGGGTGCTGTGTGCCAATTTTGGGTGCAGCCCAGCAGCTTTTCCCTTTCTCTTACTAAAGTTTGTTCCAGAGTTTGGTGTTTTGGCCCTCTCTTTAATTTCTATCACCTTCCAGTTATATAAGTCACTTGATGAGAAGGGGATGTGAACAAAGAATGGGTGACCCCGATTGTCTTCTCCCGTTGGGGGTACCTCTCAGAGAGGAAGGACCGCCAGTGGGTGTGGAGCCCCACAGCTGGTGTGCAGGGGGGACAAGGTTTGGTTACTGGTACTGTCCAGAAGGGTGCTGAGGCCCTGGTTCAGAGGGCCTTGAGTAGGGTGGAGATAATTCCTGATCCTCCACTGGGTTGGGGAGAATGGCTGGCCCGGAAGGGGCTTTCTTTGGGTCAGCTAACATGACCAGAAGTCTAGCCTGTTTTATGCAGTGTTTTAGTCATGGAGAGTGTGGTTGGACTAAATCCAACAACTGGTTAATGTATAGAAACTGGTCAGGGTGTCCAGGAGTTCCTGTGACCATTTTTTATACAGTCTGGGAAATTTTTTGAGTTGTAGGTCCCAGTGTCAGGCCATCCAATTCCAAAAGACAGCAATTCTAGTTTACATAAAGAGTGGAGTTTTCCAGGGGTTAATTTTACCCCATATTGGCCTGAAAACCCAACCTTGAAGTTGGCTGTCATGCATTAGAGGGGGGTACAAGGCCGGGAGCTAGACAACCCCATTTGGTTTTTCCTTTAGCTTTTGAATTTCCCCCCAAGAGATTTCACTAATTTAAGACTGGCTTCACTAAGGATTTGAACCAACAACCTTGCAGTTGCAGGCCCTATACCTTAACTACTGTGCTAACAGGTCACTTGCATTACAAAGGGTCAGAAAGCTGTCTGCCCTAGTTTTGGATGCAAATACTGCACCCTGAGGCAGTGTGGCCTGCCTGAAAGCCAGGCAGGACTGGTGGCCCCAGAGCAAAAGAAAAAAAATGCTTTTCACTTCAGTTTAAAACTGAGCTTGGAGCCCAGCCGCTTGGCCGGCTGGGAGTTCCCCACCCCTGCAGCTTTGGGCAGCCTTGACACCGAGAACCTAAAAAGCATTAAATTCCTTTCTCTATCTCTCTCTCTTTTTGCTCTCTCTCTCTTTTTTTTCTTTGTCTCCGTCTCCTCTCTCCTCTTCCCCTCCCCTACTTTCTTTTCTCTCTTTCTCTTCTGTGTCTCTTTTTCTTTTGACAGAAGAGACAATTACTCCTTTTTTACCCTAAATGGGCAAAGAGGGCTAGTAGTTTCTTATATAAAGTTTGATTCCCTGAGACAGAGAAAAAAACTACACTCAAGTCGTTGCGGGTAGAATTTTCTCTCGGACATGAAAAAAAGGAAGAATGGGGCCTCAGTGATAGAATAAGAAGAAGAAAAGGAAATAGAACAGAATTGTTTCCAGGGATGTAAACTCAATCAGAGTTCCTTGAAGTCAATGGTCACTTAGCCAATGGAGAATATTATCCACCTTAAGAGTAACAGTTCTAAGCCACAGTATATCAGCCAACAGGAGTCTAACAAAACTGGTGAATCTACAATAAAGACAGAACCACGTATAGGATTGACAGACAAAGGATAGGTGCCCCCCAGATGAAAGACCAGTCTGATGCCTGCCCGGCCATGTCCCTGGAGGAGTATTCCAGAGGGTTTTGGCTAAGGTGTACCCATATAAACCCCGGGCCTGGTCACCTCAGAATTTTCAGTCCTGAGATGAATCACTGTAATGCCTTATGACATCCCCATGGAACCACGGGTGAAGGCCCATACAAGCCCTGTAGCCTTCCAGCCATGAAACTACATATATACACACTCACTCTCTCACTCACACCAAGGTTATGGAAAACAAGTGAAAACTAAATTACCTGAGCCTCCAGTGAGGTAAACTGAGCCTCCAGGGAGGTAACCCAAGCCTCTACTGAGGTAACCAGAGCCTCCCGTGAGGTAACTGGAGCCTCCTGTGAGATACCCGAGCCTCCAGTGACGTCTCACAGTAGGCTTGCCTGGTCAGAGTTGCAATGACTGCGTCCGGTCCCCTGACTCAGGTCCCCCGATGAACCAGTCCCCTGATTTTCAGACCTGAGTTACCTCTGGGGTTCCTGGGACCCTGAGGAGTTTTGGGTGAATGTTGGCAGGGTAGTCACCCAGCCTCCATGGGGCCAGAACTCTGGGGCCCTGAAACGTCTCAGGGGGCACCTCCCCTAAAGGTCCCTGAGGTGGGAGTGGCCACCCATGTGAAACTCAGATGGCTTTTGTCTGGTGATGGACGAAGATAAATCTCGGTGGGAACTCCAAAATGTTGTACTGGATCAAGCATAGGAAGTCAACACCAAGACAAAAGTGTGCCATATTGCAGGGTCTTCATTGCTGGCGGCCATGGAGGACTCATGTCTCTCCAAACCGTGGCCTCGAAAGAAGGCTGTCAAGGCCTTTTTTACCCATAAACCACCTCGGGGGTGAGGGTGAGGGGCAGGGGCAGGGTGTGAGGGGCTTCAGACATTCCGAGGGCTAGCAGATTCTGTAAATCACCTCCTGGGCAGAGATTAGGGTGAGGGGCTCCAGACATTTGAGGGTCAGGGGACTTTGGACATTCTGATTGTCACTTAAGTGGTTCACAGAAGTCAAGATAAGTGTTAGTTTACACATTGTCTGGGTAGTGGTGGGAATTACAGACCTTAATTACTTATTACAAGTTGCAGGAGCCAAGATGGCATGCGTTTGAACTCCTTGCCTATCACATTAGGGGTTACAGAGAGCAGTTTCAACAGAAAGCCGAGGTATGGTTGAGGGATGCAGTTTTATGGGGTTTTTACCATGTCACATGATAAAGGTTCCAAGAACACCCAATGAGGAAATAATAGTCTTTTCAATATAATGGTGTTGGGAAAACTGGATATCCACATGTGAAGGAATGGAATTAGACCCTTATCTTGTACCACAAACAAAAATCAACTCAAATGAATTAAAGATTTAAATATAAGAACTGAAACTGTAAAACCTCTAGAAGAAAACATGAGGGAAAACTTCATGATGTTTGTTTTAGCAATGATTTTGTGAATAAGACACCAAGAACACATACAATAAAAACAAAAATGAGTAAAATGACATCAAACTGAAAAGTTCTGGATAGCAAAAGAAACAAACAATAATAGAGTGAAAGACAACTTACAGAATGGGAGAAAATATTTGTAAATTACTCATCTGATAAGGGGTTTTTCTCTGCAATATATAAGGGACTCCTACAACTCAATAGTAAAAAAAAATCTAATGATTTAAATAAAAGTGAAATAGGCATTTTGAATAGAAAGTTCTTCAAAGAAGGCGTAGATGTATTTATATACCACCCTAAAGGCTATAAACTCCATAAAGAATGAGACCAAAAACCACTATCGAAAACACTCAATATGACTGGGACTTAGCATTCAATGAACACTTTATGAATGAATGAATGATTAAATTAATAAGAGTATTACAATGGGCAAATATAAAACAGCTCCCCAGGAAAACCAGTGCATTGCTCCACATTGGGATTTGAAGCCAGACTGCAGAAACTTGGCTTTGCAATCCCCAGAAATACTTTCTGCCTGTGCCTGGCAGTACCCCCAATCCTTTGCAGAAAATGCTATACTCTTCATGACCCTCAGTATTCTGATCTGGCATCCTGACCGCCTCAGATTTAAATCAACAATATTTTTCAGCTATACTAACAGTTGAAGATTGAAGAAAAGTCAATTTTACTGCTGAAAATATAAGCTTCATAATGAGGTAAAAACCTGATGTTGTGGATGATGTGTTCACTTAACCTCTGCTAAGGGCAAAAAAAAGTGATTTATTGATTTTGATTTTCTAATAAAAAATTATGTCATCTTTCCATAGGCAACTTATTATAAGATGCTGGAGTCTTGGGCCCCATAAACAAAGATTGGTTAAAATATATCAAAAAGAGAATTTCAATATAAAAATCAATAAAATTATAGAAAAAGTATAATGAATCAAGATCAAAAGCAATTTCTTCTTGGGACATTATAATAACATTTATTAAAAAAACAAAAACAAAACCTCAACTCATTTTCTGATCCAGAGCAAAGTAGTAGATAATAGTAGTAGATAATTAACAAAACAAATATAATAGTAAGTAATGACAATAGTAATAATAGCAGCCTCCCCTTATTGAGTACTCATTGCACACCAGGTGCTGGGATGGAAGCTCAGATTACTACAGAGAATAAATTACACTTAGATTCTAATACATTCTAAGAAGGAAACTTGACTTTTTTAACATAAATTATCATATTTAATACTCACAACAATCCTTGGGAGGGTCTGCATTTTAATGTCCGTATTTTAGACTAAGAAAGTAGAGGCTCAGAGATATCAATTCACTCATGTCAAATCAAAGTTAATACATGATGGAATCTAGATGATATTTGAACTCCAAATTTAGGGGTCATGCCTGTAAACCTCACCGCTCCACAGAAACACAGGAAAACACCAAACAAAATTCCATTAACCACCCTGCCAACTGATAAAGATTTAATTATTTTTTAGGAGAATTGTAGGTCTTCTTTATTTTCATTTTTTAAAATGGATCATCCCCAGGGTGATCCTCAGCTATTGCTCAGGCTAGATTTAACAAGTGCTGGCATTTACATTTTTGCTTATGATAGTAGGGAGTGAGCCACTGAAAGCCAGGGGTTACTCTTTGTGAGTTACATTTAATCAAAAGTGATCCATAATTTCAAGCTCCAATGCCTTCCACCACTTTATTAACTAGACAGTTGTTCACTGTGAAGCCTCCTCGCTCAGGTTTAAAATATGGCGTGTGATATGAAAGCAACTCTTCTCTTTGCCACCTTCCGACTGCCCTTTTTAAAAGCTCAAGAAACAATTTTATCCTTTGGTTTCTTACTCTTCCCTAAGTATTACAAATGAGTTGAAAAATATTAGACTTGCTAGTGAGGATATTATTAGACAAAGTAGTTTATAATGTGTTTGTGAACATACATGATTGTGTGTCTATATGTGTGTTTGGGGAAGGAACATTATTGTTAAAACATAAGGTTTCCTCCCACCTACATCTGAGTACCCATCCTGTCCAGCCTATTGTTCCAAACAGAATTTCCTAACTCCCAGCAAAGGGAGATATTGTAACTAACAGACTAGAATAGATCAAGGAGTACTAGTAAATCCATCATGTCAATTATGAGATAAAAGGTACATAGTCTGTTTTCTCCCCTATGGCAATATAAGCATCAGAATTTATGTTTTATCAAGAAAAAAATAGAACAACAGATACATTCTAAAGCCATAAAATGGCGTAAACACTCAAATAATTTTTAGATTATACAGCCACCTCTAAGCTCAGTCTCTTTCTTCCTTTCTCTCGTCCTCTCTCTTTCTTCCTTTCTTCATTCTTTCATTCATATTCTTGCTCTTTCCCACCACTTTATTTACATATAAAACTTTTTATGTCTTAGGATTACTTTTCTCCAGGGCTTAAGAGAGTGGTTTTTATCACAGAATGGAAAATAAAACAACCAAAGCACTTGCCACAAGGGAAGCAGGACTACTGAATGCCATCTGGCAAAATGGTTGGCTCTTATTTTGAGGATGAGCTGGGAATCAATGGGGCAAGAAAAGTAAAAATTAAGCATAAACGGGGTAACTTGTAGAGAGCATCAGCATTGCCTTTGTCTTCCCTCATCCCCAATTGGAGCATTGCATGTTACTGCATATTAAATTTTTGAGTAAATTTGGTGGGCTTATACAACCAGGAGCAAGTAAGTGGCCCATTTGAAATGCAATAATGAAAACAACGATGGGAAATTGGAGCCTAGTTCTTCCTTCAAGGGCAGTGTTTGGATGTAGATAGCAATGGGGTTTGAACACTGTTTTTACAGAAGAAATCTTGGAGAAATTCCCGTTTCTGTTTGCCACCTGCAAGACATTTTGCAAAAAAAAAAAATACTGCATAGGTAAAAATGATTAATTAGAGTGGTGAGAAATTGGCAATGCCAAGTGATGATTAACCTTTTGGCTTATCAAAATCTTTTAAAATCATTTGTGCCAAGACAAAATACCTTTATTTTCCCTATGCATAACTCATCTGGGTATTTAGAGATACTGAATCAATCCAGTTCACTGTATTATGATACTTCAGCTCAGTCTGGCAATATGAGGATGGACATATTGGTTGTAGTTTGTCACCAGCAAGACATTTCATAAAAAAAAATAAATACCGTATAGGTAGTAGTGATTACATAGAAAGATATCTTTTGATTCACTTTATTTGTCAGCTCCTGATGGTTTCCTGCAGAATCTTCAGGCAGCCAAGTATAGTAAAATTGTAGTAGTTTATAGTGTTTTTAAAAATAAAATATGCTTTTAGATTGTCAGCCCAGGGTCAATCTTGAAATCAAACTGTGGAATTAAATTACTCCTGAATAATGACCTTCCCTTAGGATGGACAGAGAAGGTCTTTTGCCAGAAAAGAAGATTTTGAAGTTAGAAAGTTCTTGTCTGTTGCATCCTAGCTTGAGACTGGAACACTTTCATTGATTCTGGCTATATTCCTCTTCCATAAAATTTCTTTATGGCCACAAATATACTCAGTTTTGATTTCTAACTCTGTCTCCAGTCCATCCTTCTTATTGACTGTTTACTGACCATATACATTTATCTGTATTTATATAATTGTTATACATGCACAC
This sequence comes from Leontopithecus rosalia, assembly GCA_028533165.1. Lineage (NCBI taxonomy): Eukaryota > Metazoa > Chordata > Mammalia > Primates > Cebidae > Leontopithecus > Leontopithecus rosalia. Next base: position 24,671,484 of record CM052654.1, on the reverse strand, counting down.
ACGCACACACACACGTATTATTGTGCTGATGAGAAGTATTAATTGCAAGATATGTAATATCAAGACAGAAACAATGTAAAGGTGGCAGAGGACATGAAAACTCAGCACTAGTCAGTCTCAGCCATGAAAATTTACAGAACTCTTTCCTTGTGGTTACTTTTTCAGTTGCCTCATTATACTACTATTAATTTCTACTGTTCTTTGAGAGAAATCACATCCCAATGACAAGTGACATTGAAAGACCTTGGGCACGTCCAAGCTCAATGATAAACTTTCTGGTATTGATACTGGATTAGCAGCTTAGACTATGTATGGTGTTTGAGGGATATGGAGGCTGATCAAGAAAAGCTATAGGACTACGAGAGACAGTTGTGTCCAAAAAGCTTCACCTAGCAATTCTCAGGCATGCTTGCATGAGAGGGATGTTCCTTTAGGGCAGGGTGTCATGCAGAGGCTTATGGTTACAGGGCCAGAAGGAGAGATTGGTAAGGAAATTCCAGCAAGACAGGAGGATGAAAGATAGGCTTCCTAGTATAGGTGATGATCCTCAGATGCATAATAGGGAGTTTGTAAGAGAACTCTAAAGGGTAACAGCGACTTAGAGCAAGGGTCCCCAATACCCAGGCCACAGTGGTAGTCCATGGCCTGTTAGGAACCAGGCTGCACAGTCCAGGGTTGAGCGGCAGATGAGTGAAACTTTATCTGTATTATCTGCTGCTCCCCATGGCTGTGTCACTGCTGAAGCTTCACCTCCTGTCAGAGCAGCAGCAGAGGGATATAGACTGTGTGCTCCTTGTGAGAATGTAATGCCTGATGATCTTTCACTGTCTTCTATTACTCCCAGATGGGACCATCTCGTTGCAGGAAAACAAGCTCAGGGCCCCCACTGACTCTATATTAGATGAGTTATATAATTATTTCATGATATATTATAACATCATAATAATATAAATAAAGTGTGCAACAAATTTAATTTGCTTAAATCATCCTGAAGCCAACCCCCCTCCCCCACTCATGGAAAATCGTCTTCCATGAAACAGATCCCTGGTGACAAAAAGACTGGGGGACTGCTGGTTTATATTATTAAAACCACAACCTCTCCCTTACTAATGGCCAACAGATGCAGTAAAAGACTTTGGGGGTACACAAAGCAGATAGTGTCTAAATGACTAAAAGTCTACGTATTTGGATAATTTATTTTAATCATTTCAACTTTTAGATTCAGGGGGTATATGTGCAAGGTTGTTACAAGGGTATATAGTATGAGCTGAGATTTGGGGCACAATGGATCTCATCACACAGCTACTGAGCATAGTGCCCAATAGTTAGCTTTTCTTTTCTTTTCTTTTTCTTTTTCTTTTTTTTTTTTGGTTGTTTTTTTTTCAGAAGGAGTCTCACTCACATAGGCTGGAGTGCAGTGGCCCGTCTCAGCTCACTGCAGTCTCTGCCTCCAGGGTTCAAGTTATTCTCCTGCCTCAGTCTCCTTTGCAGCTGATATTAAGAGTGTATGCCACCAACCTGGCTAATTTTTGTACTTTTAGTAGAGACATGATTTCACCATGTTACCCTGGCTGGTCTTGAGCTCCTGACCTCAAGTGATCCGCCCTCCTTGGCCTCCTAAAGTGTGGGATTATAGGCATGAGCCACTGCTCCCAGCCCCAATACTTACCTTTTCAATTCTTTCCTTCTGCTTCTCTTCCAGTAGTCCCCAGTGTCTAATGTTGCCCTTATCATGTCCATGAGTACCTTACCTTTCATTTATAAATTAGTAATGTTTTTGCATTAATTTGTCTAGGATAATTGCCTCCAGCTGCATCCATGTTACTGTAAGGGACAAGATTCTGGTCTTTTTTATGACTGTGTAGTATTCCATGATATATATTTACAATTCATTATCCAGTTGTTTGGGTTATCTTTAAAACAATTGGGAGCATAAAATTTTCAGTTTGGTCACAACAGGTATTAATTTGCAGGGAAGAAATAACCTAGGGATTAATACCAAGAGATTATTGTTTGGCTCATTTATAGAGCAGATTGCCACAAAGAACTAAGAGTATAAAAAACTAGGAGCATTTTCTGGACAAAGTACATGAAAAGGTCTCCTGTTTCTTTTGTTGTACGAATTTTTAAGTAAAAAAGAGGAGGATGCGGATTTGGAGAAAGCTGGGTTGACATACTTATTAACTCTTTGTTAAATAAGCCTTATCTGAATAATATTTGGGCAGAAAAAGGGACGAGTCTTATGATATTGTTAATACTGGACTATGAATAACACTGCCTAAAATTTTCCTAATAAAATAATAATGCCACTTATCTCAGATTCCAAAAGGCCTAGGCTACTAAAAGCATCTATGGAGCAGTAACACTCAGTACTCAAATGACCTTAACAACTTAGTTCCACCTACATTTTGTTAAGTTTTCTGTCACTGTGCATGAAACAACCTGATCTCCTGTCTTGCAAAAGAACCCAGATGATTTGTCATTGTTTTATTCCATTTTGTTGTTGTTTTTGATTCAAAAAATTTTTGTTTTCTTTGAGACAGAGTTTCACTCTCATTGCCCGGGCTAGAGTGCAATGATGCAATATTGGCTCACTGTAACAATTGCCTCCCGGGTTCAAGCAATTCTCCTGCCTCAGCATCTCCAGTAGCTGGGATTACATGCATACACCACCATACCCAGCTAATTTTGTATTTTTAGTAGAGACATTTCACCATGTTAAACAGGTTGGTCTGGAACTCCTGACCTCAGGTGATACACCCGCCTTGGCCTCCCAAACTGCTGGGATTACAGGTGTGAGCCACTGCACCTAGCCTAAACAATCTTTAAGTTAACCAATCTATCTATGCTGTCTAGAGATGCCCCAATCCATCCTAACTGGTCCATGGTGAATAGTGATAGATTTCTCCTCCCTCCCTCCCTCCCTCCCTTCCTTCCTTCCTTCCTTCCTTCCTTCCTTCCTTCCTTCCTCTTTCTTCCTTTTTGACAGTCTCACTCTGTCACCCAGGGGGGAGTACAGAGATCTTAAGCTCCTGGGTTCAAGCAATTCTCTCACCTCAGCCTCCCGAGTAGCTGGGGCTTCAGGTGTGCACCACCAGGCCCAGCTAATTTTATTTTATTTTTGTAGAGATTGAGTTTTGCCATGTTGTCCAGGCTGCTCATGAACCCCTGGCCTCAAGCCATCCTCCAACCCTGGCCTCACAAAGTGTGGGAAATACAGGCATGAGTCAACATACTTGGCCAGATTTCTGATTAATGTATCCAGAAAAAATTATTAGTTACCTCCTTCGTAAAGTTTTCTCTGAAGTTCCCAGGCAAAATGAATAAATGTGCCTTCTATGTTTCCATAGCATTTTGCCTGTGATATTATTAAGGAAATTTTATGCTTCATATTATAATATTTTTTTCTATAGTATAGGCTCCCCTCATCCTATCCCTTTAAGAGAATCCCTCTCATAATGTTCATTCTCTATGAGTTAGAGCAAGGTCTGACACACAAAGGTGCCAGATAACGGTTTGCTATTTTTACTAACTTTGCTAAATGTTTATCTGTCTGAATGAAATATGAATGTAATAACTTGTGCTAAAGGAGAATGTCAAAGTGATTAATAATAATTATTTTATTATAAGAATATATATTAAAATTAGCAAAAAGTTAAAACAAATTTTTACAAAAGGCAGGAATGAATTTCAAAATATACAAAAAGTCTGATAGTATTTCAGAGTTCTATTATTTTTGATTATCTGAGGAAGGTAGAACTAGTTGTCCAGAATATTCTGTCCCATAGTTCAGTGAGCAAGCTTCTTTTGGGTGGCATACAACACTCTTCATGTCATAATGTCACATGTTCTCTCCATATCTGGGAGCCAAGAAAGTTGATGCCATGAAGGTAAAGAGTAGATTAATGGTTACTAGAGGCCAAAAGAGTAAAGGTGATAGGGGATGAAAACAAGATGGTTAATAAGTACAAAACTATAGCCAGATGGAAGGAATAAGTTCTAGTGTTTGATGGTACAATAGACTGACAATAGTTAACAATGATTTAATGTGTGTTTTTAAATAGCTAGAAGAGAATGTTTAGAATGTTCTCAGCACAAAGAAATTGAGGTTATTAATATCCTAATTACCTTGATATGATTATTATATCCATGTATCAAAATATCACATGTACCTCATACATATGGACAATTATTATTTAGCAATAAAATATAAAATAAAATTTCACATACGTAAGAAAAATTATCCAGGTTATGAAAAACCAGTGTCATTGGAATTTGCCCCTAAGAGAAATTTGATAATTATTAGAATAACAAGAAAAATCACTCAGGGGCATGTCTATTTTAGCATATAATAGGGTGAATAAATTCTTCCTTGCTCACACTACTTCTAGATTTTCTTTTGCTTTACACCATCTGTTGGTCTGCATCCTGTGTTGCTTTCTGCTTCATTTTGTAAGGCATAAGCAGAACACCTGCCTCACAGATGTTCCAAGGCTCAATCAGACACCCAGATGCAAAACTGATGAAAAGAGAATTGGCCAAATTTGAGGTGAGTAAAAATATATTGAATGCAATTAACAAATTTTCATGCATACAGAGAATAATGAGGAAAATTTATTAAGGATCTGCAGCTTAATTATGTTTTAGGCTCTGTACAATGAACTGTCTCTCTTTTTGTGGTTATATAGACTAAATTTCTGGATCACCTCACTTGATCACAAAAATCGAAAATAAATCATGGAGCAGAACTGGCAATGTATCTATGATGGCAGTGGTGGCCCCTCTGGAGTGGGCTGCAGCCCACTGGCTGCCGCAGGGGAGGTGTGGCCAGGATTAGGTGTTCCAGGTGGGATCCCCACACCGCTGGGCACAGCTGTAGCTGCCCAGCTGCAGCTCCAGACTCAGGCATGCCTGTGCTCTTGGAGGCCAAGGAAGCCCCTTGACCCTGCAGGCTCGAAAGTGCTTCTTCTCACTGCCTGGCCTCTCCCCATTGCTTGTGCCCACTCAGGGGAGAGCAAAACTGTGGCCGAGCCCTCAGCTTTGTACTGTCACAGTCTAGCAGGTCGTGTGCACATTTAGGGGCAGTGCTGACCCATCAGCTTCCTGCCATCTCGGTTCCCTCAGGACTTTGGGTACTGATGAGCATGGAAGAGAGGTTGAGAAGGAGCTTCATGACAGCTCTTCCAGGGCCCATTGGTGCCTGTTGGCATAAAGAACCTGAGCGTCATGAACAACGTGTTGATGACAGAGGGAGACAGGTTCCTGGGCAGAAAGGGGTGGTTCACTGGAGAAATCTCAACTTCAAGCCAGGGGCAACTCGAAGCCTGAAGGCCAAGCTGTCAGTTCCAGGAGGAGTCCACAACCTGGAGTAAGAATTTATGGTGCTTTTTCTGGGCCTTCCCATGGCTGCCCATGGACTAATCAGCATGCACTTCCTCCCTTCTGAGCCCATAAAATCTCCCAGACTCAGCCAAACTCACACAGACTTTGGGATGACCTGCCTACAGAAAGGAGCTAAACACTGCAAGTCTCTTCTCAAGAGAGAGCTGGACACTGGTCAAGAGGACCTGCCTGCAGAAAGGAGTTCCTACTTCGGGTCTCCTGAGAACTGCTCTGTCGTTCAGTAATGCTCTTCTCAGCCTTGCTTACCCTCCAGTTGTCTATGTACCTCATTCTTATGGACACAAGACAAGAACTCGGAACCAGCTGAATGGGAGTATTGAAAGAACTGTAACACAAGCAGGATTGAAACACGCCCACTCTTTTCCATGTTGCAAGCAATGAGAAGGAGAGAAGATTCTTCTCTTCTTCTAGCCCTTTGGGGACCCCAGACCTAGGGGCTCCCTGAGCCAGGGCTGTGATTATCCTCTTGGGGCTCTGTAGTTTTTGGCATCTTCAAGCTTCTGGGTGTCACTTTTTTCCCCCTTGTCCAGACATGGGTGCCTGCAACAGAAGCTGTGTGCAGTGCATCTGATCCAGCTGCAGCCTCACATGGAGCCGGCATCTGTGCCAGCACCTGGAGCTGCCTGCCCCACTGCAGCAGCTGGCATGCCTGGCTGTGTGCAGTGGTTGGACCCTGCACTTGCTTGCCCACACACCACTCACCTCTTTGTGCCTGGCCTGCCCTTGGCAGATGTGGGATCCAGGCTGGTAGCATGAGCCAAGTGAAGCCTGCCAGGACAAGTGGGCAGAATGAGCTCAACAGGGAGCAAGCAATACTCAGGCAGAAGGTATCACTGACACAGAGGTTTCCAGCTGATGAAGTGACACCCCAAGGACCCTGTGACATTGATTATTAAATAAATAGTATTGCATGGTTTTTTCATTTGATATGTGTGATTATAGATCTTCCACGACAAATGCATGGTACAGTCTGCATTATTGATGTTTTATAGACCCTGGTAGACATCACTAATCAATGACTGCCCTCTGGACAACCACTACCAATCAATCAGAATGTGTATTTACTTAAAAGCTGTTTATCTTCATGTAGTTATTTGTATACACATGTCATATATTTCTTTATCTACATCTGTTTATCTCAGACAAGTTGGGAAAATGCTGACACTCATTTTTCTCATCTTCCTTCAAATGTGTCTTATTCATAAAGGTTTTCTTTGGTGAAACTATAAAGAAGTCCCACTCTCCAGGAATTATCAAATAAGCCACCTGTTCACATGTAATTTATCATTTGAAATTATTATGGTTACATTTGTTTCCTTGCTTTATTTTTTTGATATGTCAAATGAAAATGTAAGTGGGGATGGATGCAGCAAACCACAATGGTACATGTATACCTATGTAACAAACCTGCACATTTTGCACATGTACTGTAAAACTTAAAGTATAATTTAAAAAATGGGGGAAAAAATGTAAGTTCTAAGAAAGTCCAGAAGTGATCTGCCTAAACTTTTCTGTATCCCCAATACAGACAAAAGTGTTTAATAACTAGTGGTCACTCAATAAATGTTTGTGCAATGTAAACAGTAAACTTTATAAGAAAAAGTCCAAGAGCAGGAACAAAAATGAGAGGTGTCTAAGTCATACATATTACTTCTTTTTATCTGGAGAAAATGCTGTCCAAGATAAATATAATGTGAACCACATGTGCAAATTTTAAATTTCTAGTAGACACACCACAAAATGAAAAAGAAGCAGGTAAAATGGATTTTAAGAATATATCTAGCTTAATACAATATATTCAATGTAGTATCATTTTATTATGGTTTTGATAATAAAATAATTAATAAGATATTTTCTTATTTTTTGAAGTAAGCTACTGAAATTTGGTGTGTATAGTATACTCACAGCTCATTTTAATGTGAACTAGTCATATTTCAAATGCTTTGTAGTCATAGATGGCTAGTGTCTGCTGCATTGGACACTGTGGATCTAGAATATAGTTTGTATGGGAGTTTCATGAAAAATAAGCCCAAATGGTAGGGCTATAATTCAGTAAGCATGGCATGGTGAGATATGTAAAACAAATTAACAAAAGGAAGGAGATGATTATCATTGTGTTCAAGGAAAAGTAACACAATGTGCGTTGAGGTTAGAAGATGGCAAGAAAAATTTGGAATTTGATTGCCATGAAAAAAGTAAGAAATAATAAATATTTAAATTTAAGCAGTGACTGGGAAGGGTGGGGCAGATAAATCAGATTCAGTAAATATTTGCAAGTAGACATTTATTCAGTGCAACTTCACAAAAATCTTCCTATTTTACACCAATAAATATTTCCAGGTTTCATTTAGAGTGATTTGCTGTGATAATAACAGTTAAGAATTATGAATCTTTTCACTCATAAAAGAAATCTTTTTACACCTTTACATTACACTCAGCTGAAAGCAAACCTGTCAAAAAGCAAATTGATGGATGAAATATGAACATAACATTTAAAAACACTGAACCTCTTTATATAAAACTTGGATGGAGGCTTAAAGTAGAAGTATCTTTTGAGGCTACATCTTTGTATTCCACGAAAGATAGAAGAGGCTTCATGTAAGGGGTGTGCCATCCAAATACTGCCCCATCATTTCTGCTCATACAAAGACAAAAGTCCTTAAAGCCTGACTCAGACCTTGTTTCATCCATAAATATATAAGACTTTTGTGGGCCTATAATGTACCATACATTGAGTTAGTTCCCATAAGTGAAGTATCTCACGTCACCTATGATCTCTTGGAGATCCCAACTATTCTCCAGCTCATTGCATTATCTAAAGAATGTGGGATATAGGCCGGGCGCGGTGGCTCAAGCCTGTAATCCCAGCACTTTGGAAGGCCGAGGCGGGTGGATCACAAGGTCAAGAGATCGAGACCATCCTGGTCAACATGGTGAAACCCCGTCTCTACTAAAAATACAAAAAATTAGCTGGGCATGGTGGTGCGTGCCTGTAATCCCAGCTACTCAGGAGGCTGAGGCAGGAGAATTGTCTGAACCCAGGAGGCAGAGGTTTCAGTGAGCTGAGATCGTGCCATTGCACTCCAGCCTGGGTAACAAGAGCGAAACTCCGTCTCAAAAAAAAAAAAAAAAAGAATGTGGGAGTGTTTACTTTCTTCTTTTACTCTATTCCTTTTTGCTAGAGCAAAATACATTAGTTCAAGTTTGCCAAAGGATTAATAGACACCAGTTAGTATGTATTATTTTAATCTTTGTTGTTGTCCTTTGTTTCCTTTGAGACAGGGTCTTGCTGTGTCACCCAGGCTGGAGTGCAATGGTACAAGCTCCACTTACTGCAGCCTCCTCCTCTTGGGTTTAAGTGATTATGGACCTCAGCCTCCTGAGTAGCTGGGACTACAGGTATGCACCACCACGCCCAGCTAATTTTTATAGTTTTAGTAGAGACAGGATTTCACCATGTTGGCCAGGCTGGTCTTGAACTCCTGACCTCAGGTGATCTGCTCACCTTGGCCTCCCAAATTGCTGGGATTACAGGTGTGATCTACTGTGCCCAGCTGTTTGTAACAACTCTATAATGTAAGCACTATTATTACCCAAATTTTCCAAATAGGAAACTGAGACTTAGAGATGTTAAGAAACTTTCCAAAGTCATAAAGTGAAGAATAGATACGAACAACATTAGTCTAAAATTTAAAAACAACCATATCAAATATTTTTTTACCTCAAAAACATTTATTCTATTATTAAACCAACTTAAGGGCAACAGCAGTGAGAGTTGCAAAAAGGAGACTGTCCACATGTTAGATAGTCCTGAAAAATTAAAGAAAATGAGAACTGAGATGATTTGTTTCAGTTGCATTTCCGGGGAGATCAACTTTGGTAACTTCTGAAGCAACATTTCAGATGAGGAAAGGGGAAGAGAATGGGAAGTCATTGTTATGCAGATTGCAACTGAGTAAGGAGTTCTGTAGGTAATGCATTCTCCATGGGGAAATCCTAAAACCTCTTCCTCCACCTCATTTCAGTTCTGTAATCTGACTTCTCTGGGAAGTCACTGAAGGAGATGTGAGTAATATAATTGTTATAATTACTATCCAATTTGAGCCTGATCTACTAGACAGTCGTAGACACTCCAGAGTTAACAGTGACTTTTTAAGCATGTAATTGAGCATCCTACCATAAACCTTTACTTTTCTCTGGTATCTTTGGACAAAGCATACAATTTGATGACCTGAGATTAAATGTTAGTCCCTTTAGTTTATTTTAATTGTTAAATGAATGCAAAAATATAATTGTTAAAATGAATGCAATCTGTTAGTGCTGCTCTGAAATTAGAATAAAGACATGATACATATGTGTATTTATATAAAGAGTTATATATTTTATTTTTCATATAATATGCAGTGACTTGACAATATGGTACATGATTTTTTTCTTCTTCTTCTTCTTCACCCTAAGGAGTCCTAATAATGATCTGTCTACTCATAAAACAACTCTTTGGCTTTCAGACGTCATGGCTGTTAATGCCTAACTCTCAGACTTTCTAAAAGTAGTTTGAAATTCTTACGAGAAAGAGCTACTCAAAAACTTCTATCCACTGATATGTTTCTTCTGTGAAACAGAGACTCTCAAATCTTATGGCACCACTGAAGTGTTAGAAGTATAATTTCTCATGTCCTTAATTCACCCCCGACTCGAAGTATGTTTTCTCTCTCAAACCATTCAGAGTAATTTTTGTTGCCAATTCAGAAGATGCTCTCAATTTCAGATTTGTTTTTTCCATCTAATTGTTTCTCTTTTTGTTTAACAGCTTTATTGAGGCATAATTGATAAAGAATAAAAAACATGTTAATATGTACAATTTGATGAGTTTGGACATATACAAGCACCCATGATACTATTACCACAATCAAGGTAATAGACATATTTCCCAAAGTTTTCTCATGTCTTTATGTGTGTGTGTGTGTGTGTGTGTGGTCTGTATGTGTATGTGTGTTGTGTGTGTGCATGTGTAGTTGGAGCACCTAACATGAGACTTGCCCTTTTAATCATTTCTTATTGGCCATTTGCTTTCTATTTATCAGGGTATTGAGTGGTAACTGAGCAGGCCTGTTCTTAGTAAGAACCATCATCTTCCTCACTGAAGGTACTGAGCTTCAATTAAAACAAAGAAAATGCAGCACAGTATGTAAGGGACAATCAGAAATGTGTTGTCCAGGCTAAGAAGCAATTTTTATTGCTGAGGTTGCACTGGTCTGAATTCATATGTTGAAATCCCAACCTCAAGACAATAGTATTAGAAAATGGGGCCTTTAGGAGGTGAGTAGGGCAAAAGTCCTCATGAACAAGTTTAGTGCCCTTATAAAAGGAATCCTAGAGAGTTCTCTTCCCACTTTCCCAAAGTGAAGACACAGTGAAAATTTATACATCTATGAACCAGGAGAGACACTTTCATCAGACAGAATTGGCTGGTACCTTGATCTTTGACTTCCCAGTTTCCAGAGCAATGATAAATAAATTTTATTTGTTTATCAGATACTAATGTATGCTTTTTTTGTTATAACAACTTGAACAAACTAAAAGAAATTTTGCACTGAGAAGTGAGGATGCTGTCATCATAAATACCTAAAAACGTGGAAGCAGCTTTACAACCGGGGAATGCGCAGAGATTGGAAGACTTTTGAGGTGCTTGCTGGAAAAAGCCTATGCTGCCATAAATGAACCTGCAAAAGTATTTCTGGTGAGAGACAAGAAAAAAAAGAGGAGCATTGTAGACAGAGCCTCAGTCTTCTTAGAGAGTACTTAAGTAGTCCTGAACAGAATGTTGGTAGAAATATGGATGGCTAAGGCCAATCTGATGAGGTCTCAGACAGAAATAAAGAACACGTTATTGGACAACGGAAGAAACACAATCCTTATTATAAAATGACAAAAATGTGGCTGAATTGTGATTGTATTCTGGTGTTTAGTGAAAGGTAGAACTGGCAAGAAATAAAAATTGGATATTTGGTTGAGTCAGTTTTAAGCAAAGTGTTGAAGGAGTGTGCTGCTTTTACTTGACTGCTCCTCACAAAATCTGAGAAGAGAGAAATGACTTAAAGACAGAATCATTTATTAATCAATTTAAAGGGGCTGGGTGCGGTGGCTTATTCCTATACTAATCCAGCACTCTGGGAGGCTGAGGCAGGTGGATCACCTGAAGTCAGGAGTTCAAGACCAGCTGGCCAACATGGCAAAACTCCATCTCTACTAAAAAATACAAAAAGTAGCTTGGCATGGTGGCACACACCTATAATACTAATGATTCAGGAGGCTGAGGTTGGAGAAACACTTGAACCCGAGAGGCGGAGGTTATAGTGAGCCGAGATTGAGATAGTGCCACTGCACTCCAGCCTGGGTGAGGGACAGACTTTGAGGGTCTTCATATTGCTGCCCCATCATTAACTGGTTTCCTAAATATCTTCTAGCTCCAGTTACTTCATGTGCACGAAATGCTAACTATGATACCCACTTCTCAGGCTTATTGTGAGAGTCAACAGGAATACACATATAACCTTTTAAAACTGCAATTTGGCATATCATCCTAAATATTATTTGCTATCATTTTCATAGCTTTCTGAATTAGATAAAAATATTTGATATACATAGGTTCAGAAGATATTCCATGGCATAAAATTTAAGGGATATGGTATAAGAAAGAATAGTCATCCTGAATATAGCAGATCCTGTTATGCCAATTCCATGTCACTTAAAATATGCATTCTAATTTTTTTCTGCATGTCTAAATAAAATTGACATTTAGAAAAGCCACAGTGACTTGACACATTGATTTAGATCAACTCTAAGTAGATTCTGGTATTGGCAGAGGCATTTTAACCATTAGCAATAGTTTGGCCATATAAAAAGGACTCATTTTTATGAGTAAGAATTTACTTATATGAAGCTCAGATAGGGATCAAACAGAAGCTAATACATGAAGCAAAGGCAAGAAAATTAGCAAACGCTGATATCACTCCTCTTATTCTCCCATAGCCAATGCTAATATATGTGTATTCATATAAATTGACCGGAGCTATTATTACATGCTGGATGGTTTTCCTATATGAATTGTGATATATATGGAATTTGAGAACACGAATCATGATTGTTAGCAAAACATTTTCATAAAAATCAGTTAGCCTTTGCACTGTAAGACATTACAAACTAGCACATTATTTCTGCCTCACAATCCATTTATTTCCCAAGCCTATATAAAATAATTATAATATACAATGAAAGAAACCATATTCCTTAGGAAAAATATCTACAATTGTCTCCAGAAACTTTCCAAGGTCAGGATTATGAGATAGCAAATTCATGATTCTCTGAATCATTACTTGAGTGTTTTTCTAACTTGAACTTACTCAGATTTATGCTCATTTTACCATTAAAATTAAAAAAGACAAGACTATATGCACTCTGATTTATAAGACTTGTATTTTTACCCAGTATGAATACATATCCTCACATATGAAACCTGAAAAATTAGCAATACTTCTTAAAGTATGCTAAAAAGTATAAAAGAGGTTGTATTTGAGTTACTCTTCTCTAGCACAAGGGAACTATTTTAATCCAACTTATGAAGATTCCTTATATTTTCTCTGTGTTTTAGTTTTCCTAAAATGCCTTTATCAATTCTGCAATGAAACTGACGACATATAGAATCTCTCTCTTTCTCTCCTTCTCTCCCGCCCTTTCTCTCTCTCTCATAGACAATGACTATTCTTTCTCGGGGCAATTTCTATTTGGCAATAAATTCAGAGACATTTCCAAAGTCAAGAAAGAATGAGAGGAGCTGGGGATTACAAAGTTATAAAATGCAAGTTGTCTTGTTAAAGCATAAAATGATTGCAGGAAATGTCACTCCAGGGGAACAGTGTCTTGCCACTGATTTTCGCTAATGGAAACATTTGATCGACTCCAAGGAGAATGTTGCTTCATGATTACTAGGGCAGTGCCATTATTCAAAATTTCAGTCTGATTTTAGCACTAAAGATGCAGTTTTAATGCCCAATGATACTGAGTTCTTTTCAGCAATGAATGGCTCTTAAGAGTCAGGAGTATTGGTTAGAAAGAACTCTACCCTTAAAGTTTAGATGGCAGAATATGAATTGTAAATTTTTTGTGAACTTGAAGCAGTGACTTAACTTTTCTGAGCTTTTCAAGATTGTGTAGTTCTTTCCCATTGACCCAGATAGATTTTCTAGATGTTATTGATTCAATTTTATTGAATCAATCAATAAACCAACAATTATTCATTGTTGGTTTATTGATTGATTCATTCAGCAAATAGTTATGTAGTGCTTTCCATTATGTAAATGAAAGCACAGCAGCTGTAGAAAAGTTTTATTACTGACTTTGAGATTTAGTTTAACTGACAGATTACAACATTAGCTTCAACATGCTGCCAAATAACTCTTCATTTTAACCCTAAAGTAGATGCTCCAGAGCTCAAGTAGAAAGACATCTTGTTCTTTGCTAAGATTATAGATTTATAGTTCATTAGAATATGAGCCTCCTTCTAATAGTTTATAGATATTTTTCCTTTTGAAAAGTATATTTTATATTACCAATTCTATGGTATTTGTTAGCACTTTACTAAAAACCGTGTCCCACTTTCGATTGAAAGCATCTTACCTTATTTCTTTGGCATACTGATATTCATTCATTTCCCAGCATTTCCTCTAAGTAAAAAGTGCTGTGCAAAGTGCTCAGGAGCAGCATGATGTATCTGACCTAATCTCTTATTTTCTTTTATTCTATAAGCAAGTTCTGAGCATCTAGTATATTTTATTCTGCCCCTTGAGAGACACAGGCTACATGAGATAAAGTCTACATATTTAGAATCCAACAGTATTAAAAGAGGAGCTAAGATGTTAAGGCCAATTACCATTAATACAAGGAAGATTGTGCTTGTAGCCATTTATAACAGAGGAGCACAAGAAGTAAAGGCAATTATTTCAGGACATTTAAAAAAATTTACCATAAAATTATTTATGTATTTATTTGACATACTTCACACATTTTAGTCAAATGTAACTAGTCTAAATAGTTGAACATTTACGCAATGAAAAACAGAGTATTCTGTGTTTCTAAATATGGGCCTGTCCTGTACTAGTCTAATAAGAATATACTCTAATATAATCATATTATATTAGGATATATAATATATTCTAAATAAAAATAATATATTCTAAACTAAATAACAGTGCCAACTTATAAATTAAAGAAATGGGCATATTTACTGTCAGTTTAGAAAAATGTATATACATCTTTGTTGCTCATTTACTGCAGGAAAACAACTTCAGAATTATTTTATGTCTTTAAATTATATTTTATTTGGGTTATAATAAACTACATAGTGACTTAAAGGAATGTAATAGAGGATGTCTTTGTTTGTTTTCATATACTGGACGTTAAAGAAATTTGCAAAAACAGCCCCAGTTCATCCGACATATATTTGCAGAGTTCAGGCTCTTAGTCATTTATTTTAAAATGTTGCTTTGAAATCATCGTTAACATTTTTTAAACACTCGTCCTATGCAGAGCTCCCTTTTAAGTGTTTTTTAGGTTCCATCTCATTTAATCCTGACACTCATCACATGAGTCTTTTGTTTTTTTTTTTCAGATAAGAAATCTGAGTTATGAGAAGGTTAAGCAAATTCCACAAACCAGAATTTCGCTGAATTTCACAATCTGGGACATTTCTTCCCTGGCAGAGGAGTCACAAGATAGTAAGTTGTAGAGGAATTACAAGCCTAAGTTTTTAACCAGCTGAAGCTATTGTACATGTGAAAATTGAACCAACTACTTTGTAGCCAGATCAGCATCTTTCACAGTTACCTCTTTTTTGCTTTCTCTGCAGAATTCCACACATGGTTTTACTTAATGTTAAGCTACGCATGAAAACCTGGTTTAATTGTAACTGGAGTGGCGCTTTTCCCCCGTTACTGCTACTACAGGAAGAAATGACTTTCTGTTAACTCAACTGCACTGCTTATATTAGTGTATATGTTACAAAGTTCTTAAGAAATTAATAATGTAAGTCCTGTTCTTACTGGAATAGGGTAGGAGGTGGATTGTACTACAATTAAGCTAGTGAAAAAATGAGATTCAGAACAAAATATGCTTAACCATTTTCTCCTTAATTGAACTATATCATCTAATATTGTTTACTTTATTGTACCATTCTAACTAAAATCAAAGATGCTACTACTACCACACACAGTCCTTTTAGGTAAGTTTTTATAATATAGTTAGCATGTCATCATATTTAATATTTCGTAGAAGTGTGCTTGGTAGAAAAATGGCCACATTTGCGGAAATCATTTTATTTTTCTTTGTTCTAATTTGCTGTCAGATAATTTTCCATCAGCAGTTAATACTGTTCTAAGCTTGAGAGAAGGCATTAAAACCATTATTTGGAATCCTACTTGAGGATCTGAGTACTAAAAACACTGTGGGCAGGTGTCATTCATTTAAGAAAACACAATATCAGGTATTCCTCTGAAGCTGTTTTTTAAAATTATTGAAAATATTTAAAAGTTGGATGATGACTAAGAATATTGCCTGCATGAGAATGACCTTGGCACTCTAAAGTGAAACTAAGTGAATTCAAATGACTTAGTGACTATTTGGATTTCATGTACTCATTTTCTACTTTTAAAATGTCCATATTGAAAGTATCCAAAGCTGAAAAGAGGACAACTGCATGAGCTGAGAAGAGATAGCTGCCTATCTACCGACATGCACATGTGACTTCATATATGGAAAATCTATTACTAAAAGTAATAGCCAGTTTTATCATCTCTATCATTCTGCTATTACACATTGCTAGTTGAGACATAAAGAGGTTTGATAATCATATTCGTCAGTTTCCTTTCTTTCTTTCTTTCTTTCTTTCTTTCTTTCTTTCTTTCTTTCTTTCTTTCTTTCTTTCTTTCTCTTTCTTTCATGTAGTTGTTGTTGAGGGGAGACAGAGTCTCGCTCTGTCACTTAGGCTGGAGTACAGTGGCACAGTCACAGCTCACTGCAGCCTGGAACTCCCAGGCTTAAATGACGCTCTTGCCTCAGCCTTCTGAGGAGCTGGAACTACACGCCCTTGTCACCATATTCAGTTCATTTTTTTTGTTGTTGTTGGTTTGCTTGTTTTGTTTTGTTTTAGTTATTTGTAGAGAATGGTTCTCCAGTGTTCCCCAAGCTGGACTCAAACTCCTGGGCTCAAGTGATCCTCCCACCTCGGCCTCCCAAAGTGCTGGGATTACAGGCATGAGCCATCATGCCCAGCTATAGTCTTCAGTTTTCACCAGGCTAAAGGTTATGGTGTTTAAAAAAAAAAAAACAAAATAATCTATAAATAGGAATTAAAATAATCTGTCTGATACTAAACTAAGTTCCTCTATACAAAGGTGAGACCCTCTGTCCCTAACTCCCTATATTTAGGGAAGGAAAGAAGGGATTATAAACTTTGAGTAGATACCAAGATCAAGCACATGAGAATACATATTATATCACTGAATCCTGTATGTTGGACGATGCTGCCTCCTCTCGGAGACTTCTTCCCATGCTGAACCATGTATTCTGCTTTTCTTCTCCTACATCATGGCAGTCTCTGAGATATTTTCCTGAGAACTCACCTCACTTAATTTGTCCAATCTTATCATTTTATCTCTCATGTTCAGATTTGGCTTTTTGTTAGCTCTGGCTACCACTGATTTGCTTGACAGATGAGAATGTACTGATTATCTGCTCATTCTTCATGAAGGCAATAGATGAAGAAGATTTTTATCTATGATAGATTATTTGCAATGGACATTTGGTGCTGGCAGCCAATTGAGCTATAGATTTTTGTATTTCCCTCTTGTAATGTGTGTATATCAGTGTAACATGTATACAAAACATTTGCACTAACATAATCTATGATAAATATCTCCTTCCAGTTTTCAGGAAATATTTTTGAGAGTGGGACACAGTTATATTAGGATGAGTTAATCATGCTCAGTAGTTCTCAGCACATTCTTCGTTAGATGGCGCAGTCTTCCTCCCCTGTTTGACTGATTTCCTTTTCTACTCCTTTTTCACAAACACCCTTCTCATCCTCTCATGAACAATGATTCCAAAATGTTGGTGTAAATATTTTTCTTGTTATGTATAAATACTAAACTTTTTGTTCGTGTATATGCTTTTTTATTTACATAAGTTGTGTTATACAATAGATTTCACCTGATTTTTAAGAATTTTCTTGCACTATGGTTTTAAGATCTATTCCTATTTGATGTGAACCTCTATTATATTTTTCCCAGCAAACTTTTTAATGATAACCATCCAAGTATTTATTAATCCTGTTGCCCATAAAAATATCTTATGGAAATTTTTGCTTATTCGCTTTCATTTTCTAGTAAGACATATATACCAGAGGCCCATCCCAGAAAACTCTCATTTGGAGATCTAGAGTACCAGAAAGTTCTAAGTCTTTGTAATACTGGGGTTCAGTTAAGATTAAGAACCAAAAGTAGGTTCCAGCTCTACACAATTCCTTATATTTCAACTCATACCCTTTATGTTATAAATCCCAACAATTCAATTATGCCTGCTTTCTTGAAGAGTATCAGTGTCCAATTAATGCTAATGTTTTAAAATAATAGGTTCACCAAAACCCTCTGCAGGATCTGATAGTAACTTGTGACTCCTCCCACTTAAAAGGTTATCTTAGTTTGCCTCTTTGCTTTCTCCAGTGCCTGTGACATAGACTTGAACACAAGCAGTGATTTTTGTTGCCATTTTTTGTTTTTAAAATTTTATCTCAGGTTGGCTGGATGCAGTGGCTCACGCCTGTAATCCCAGCGCTTTGGGAGGCCAAGGTGGGCAGATCTCTTGATGTTAGTAGTTTGAGGTCGGCCTGGACAACATGGTGAAACTCTTTCTCTACTAAACATATGAAAATTAGCCAGGGTTGGTGGTGGGTACCTGTAATCCCAGCTATTCGGGAAGCTAAGGCAGCTACTTGGGAGTGGAGATTACAGTGAGCCAAGATCACTTCACTGCACTCCAGCCTGGGCAACAGAGCTAGCCTCCATCACAAAAACAAAAAACAAAAACAACAGTAGAAAAATAGAGCGAAGAAACAGAGAGTGATCAGTGGAAGGAAGAAAGCCAGTAAAGTTTACATTATTGAAGTCTTTACCATCATGGACAACTGTGACTCAATCCTGCTGTTGACCTATGGAGCCATGTAAAACGTTCCAGAAAAATGTTCTAGCAAATGATCAGATGTGGGCATTTATCCAATAAGTTCTGCAGCTCTTTGGTTGAGGATTAACCCCCTACCCACCACTGAAGGTGTTAAATGAGCTCCCCTTCCCCTGCTGTCACACTGTGCCTATGTTACCAGATGAGCAATTGCTTGACATTGGAAAAAGCCTAAAAGCTGCCACAGGGTTCCTTGAGATGGAATGCTAGAAGTTTGCAAAGTGCTGTCCCCAATGGCTATGCTGAAACTAGGGGGGCCAAGGGAATGTATTCTGGACCTCAAGTAGTGTCTGCTTCCTACGACTTTCTCTTACTATCCTTTTGTTTTATTCCTTCCTGCCTGAAAATAAACGTATGTTTGCATACTGTGTAAAAATCTAACAATAGGTAAGACAAAATCCTTTCCCATTCATAACCCCTTGATTTAATGAGAAAGACTGATCATTCAATCCAAAATGATAGTGGAGAAGATATGTAAATGGAACAATTGAGACTGTTTTTACCAAATCACCTTGGGAAAGTCAGAGAATGCTAAGTGGGAATCCCTGAGATTCATTTTAAATACTGTTTACAAGAAAGTCCATGACAGAAAACAACCTGTCTCATAATCATGCACTCCGATTATTTTTCTTCCATCTGCTTGCAGAAATAAATTATTCTGTTCTTGGCCTTCTCTCTTTACACATATTCTCATTGTCATTGTGTATAATTTACCTTCTTTATTTGCCTGATTATTTGATTAATGTTTGGCTTCACAACTGACCAGAGGCCATTAGAACAGATATATCTGTTTCCATTTATCTTCCTTGAATCCCAAGCCCTAACACAGTGCCTGACATGCAGATAAATAAAGAGATGAAATGATAGAGTCCCAAGATTGAGATTTAAGAGTCCAGTGCTTTAGCAATCCCTTTACTATAAACTTAATGTATGACTTTAGGAAGGTAATTTTTCCTTCATGGGCCTCAGTTTTCACAGCTGGTTATTTTATTTAGAGCTCTAAAGTGGATCTCCTGTTGAATCTTTTATGACTCTAAATACCATGAAGGTAACTTTGACATTTTTGTTTTTTAATAAGTCTATAATGGCCATTCTTTGTTGAGGCATTTGCCTTGGAAATGAATCAACCATCTTTAAATAGCCATTGCATTTACTTCCACAAATTGTAGCTCACATCTGCACAGTTCCAAAACCTTACCCCTTTTACCCTCCACATATACTGCACTTCTATATAGTCTTACTCTAGAAAAAGAAGTGTTTATTATTTGCTTATCAAACAACATAGACACGAGGGTGCTTCCCTTTGAAAAATCTTGGTCCTCTGGTCTCAAATATTCACCAAGTAGATCTGTAACCAGGGAATATTTAAAGCCAGTATATATTTTATTGTCTATTTTTTAAATGAGTGTTTTGTTTTTGTTTTTCCAAATGAAGCATGTGGAATTGCTACATTAATATAAATCAGGTAATGCCAGAGTTGAGATGTAGTGTCTGGTCAGCCCCCATTATGTGGAAGATCCATCTAGCCTCAGATGTTTCACTAAGTCACAAAATCTTTGGAGAGTTGGGGCAAAAACAGATCTGGTAAATTCACTGTGAAACATGGTTCCATAGACAATCATAACATGTTTCTAAAAGCAGAATAAATCCTCATTGGTAGAAAGTCACAAGATGATGGCCCAAATAGTCTTATTTCATGCATCCAAGCCTCTTGTTACCCTCTTGTGTATCCAGTTACAAAGTCAGAAGAGAGGTCACACATTCATAATGAACGTGCATCCTCATATATAGAAGGGAACACATGACCCTGCTGCATATGCATCTGCAACTGCACAGAATACACTCTGAGAAAGACTATCTAGTGAGCTAAACATTTCCTTCAAACTTTGAGTTGTCAGCAGAACACAACGTCCCGTGCTGAAAATTATGCCAGACTTTTCCCCCAGAAATCACTCCATAAAAATTTAACTCTGCACCATTTCAAATTCATCTGAGAAAAAGAGAGATAAAATATCCTTAAATCAAAGAGATTTATGTATTCCAATAAAGCTGCAAGATTTTGTTTTGATAGCAATAATGCAAAAGCCCACAAATTAAATGCTCTTGAGGAATGATTATGGCTACAGGAGTTATTTTGTTTTTATCAGGATTGAATAGCTGTGTAACTTGTCTGTTACAGTTGTACAGATTGCAGTTGTATTGATAAGTGGCTTATGAGAAATGGTGTTGAATGAGAAGGAAAGTATAATTTACTTTTAATTTGATTTCATTTGGTAAACCTGACTTTACAGCTTGTGCTGTACTTATTTATTATTCACCAGCCATGATACAAAGTAACCTGCCACCGGGGACATCAATTATGACCCCCCACCTCCCTCCCAATGAAGATTGCTGTCATTGGAAGGAATGCCATGCTCTCTGCCCGTGTGTCAGTGATGAGTAAATTTAAAATTGCCTCTGACCTCAAAGGTAGTTTCTGTTTCTTCTCACTCCCTGTTGCCAGAGGGTCCTTCACTTTACTTGGTATTCACTAAAGAGCCACAGAGGCAGAATAGACTGATCAAGCAATCCGGAGGCCAGTCAAGATAAATTAGATGCTTAATTTATATGCTAGGCTTTGAGAAAGACTAATTACACAAAGACAGTTTGATAAAGTAATATAAGACTCTGCACATATTAGCCAGAGCCTGCTTCCGTGAAATTATTGCTGATATATGTGCTATGGGCTTAGATTTTGTGTGTGCAATTGTGCAGCAGGCCCTATGAAACACATTCTATGAAGGTATTAAAACTGGGTGTTATCTGCCAATCTTTTCTAATTTTACGCTGCCACTAAAAGACTATTCTTCCTTTGCTTTGTGACTTTATAGCACTCATTGAGATGAATATGAAACAGTTAAACAGGAAATCTGAAGATATCATGGCCAAGAAAGACACTGAAAATGAAGCACAGACAATTTTCGTGGACCAGTCACTAAAATATTGGTGAAAATAGGCCTTTTGAAGAATTATGCCGAATCTAAAGCTCTTGTCTTATCTCTTGAGAATTCAGTCTGTATGAGTGACCAGAGACACAGAATGTAAGATAGGAGCCGAAACACACTGATGGAACAAGAGAAGCCTTTGGCTGCAAATGGTACATTGCAAGATCACAGGATCAACAACAGACTTTATATTCCACAACTTTGTGTTTGTGGACAGTGGCTAATTGGGGCAGCCAAGAGCTCATGTTCTTGGGATAGCTTTAAACACTATAATTGAAATGTAAGCTTCACCTAATTTTATAAGAGAAGCTAAGAATTTGCTGCATTTAGTATAAATACTGATGGAAAGAAAAGGACATTTTAAAGTGAAGTGTGTGAGAAATAAGATAATTGGGAGAAGAAAAGAGATATTGGGTAATTAAATGAGAAGTTTGAAGAAATTCATAGAGCCAGAAGAGAAACAGCTCTCACAATTACAGGAAGGTAAAATTTTTGGAAGTTCCCAGTTATGAGAAGATAGCATCAGAATCACACACATGCACACACACACACAGACACACACACTCACAAGAAAAGTCTTCATTTATTCCCAGAGAAGAATGTTTAAAGCAAATATACATATAAAGCAAACAAAAAATGTATCCAAAAAGTAATTGCAGCAAGGTACTAGAACACAGACTTTCTAGATAGGACAAGCACTGCCTATAGCAAAGTCAGACCTGAATAAATTTCCTGATTGTTCTACATGTTACATTTCCAGCACAGTGGCTGCTCCCAGGTGAACGATGGTGCAGAGGTCATGGATATCTGGGCCATAATATACATTCCTTCCTTTTTCTAGTTAGTTTTTAAGAGACACTTTCATCCCTACCTGAACTTTGGTTCAGAAACCTCATAGGGTCAGAACCTTGTTTGCTGACTTTGAGTTAAGGGCTACCTTGGGGCTTCATAGAAGTTTTGACATTAAAAGACCTCAATGCAGCTTCTCTAGAATTTCCCAAGAAAGTTTCAATTAATGATTTATAATTTCTCAAGGAGATGTGTTAAGTTCCTGGACATCTAAAATCCTCTTCGAAAAAATTGCTGTTCAGCCGGGTGTAGTGACTCACGCCTGTAATCCAAGCACTTTGGAGGCCAAGGGGGGCGGATCACCAGAGGTCGGGAGTTCAAGACCAGCCTGACCAACATGGTGAAACCCCATCTTAAAAATAAATAAATAAATAGAAAAAATTCCTGTTCAACCCATGATTTAGCCTTTCTGGAATGTTACAGTACCTCGTATCTCTTCTTTGATCTATAGAATGATCATGAAATAATTATGGCTACAGACAAGTGCCTTTATGTTCCTAAACTCCATGATAACTTGATTTGCAAACAGGGTTTCCTTGGCAACATGCCTTAGTTATGTGTTACACTCTCTAATTCCTCCTCTGACTCAAGTCATATCTGCATGAACTTGCTTTAACAACAATAACAACAGCAACAACAACAACAACAACAGCACAATCCTATATTTAAATTCTTTTCTGAGTCATAAACTGCTGATTACAAGTGCATGCTGGGAGACAACATAGCATCCTCCCTAAATATAAAAGGTCTGTTAAATTCTGAAGGTAGACTTCCTTGGTTCTGTATTTTGTCACAATGTAATCTTAGACATGTTATTTTTACAGCTTCAGATTATAGTTTTTTGTTAGTTTATTTAGTAATATAGCAATAATAATGATAATTCCACTGGACTGCAAAGGGAATTAAATAGCATAATGTGTGCAAAAAGCTTAGCGGCACGCTTGGCACACAATTAGTATTTAACAAAATTTCAGCTCCTACAGACTTCTCACTAGACTATAACACATTTTTTTCCCAGAAACACATATGGATAATATTTCAAATGAAATGGAGAGTGGATTCTTTGCAATCTCAAAAGTACAGTGCTCTCAGTTACACACACACAAAATTCTACTTCTGTTTAACAGATACAAAGATGAAGATGACATCTATGGAATCTTTTTCTTGCAATTGATGCATTCTTTAGTCCAGTAATATCACCCCACTTTGTATCCAAGACATTGTCTCTGTTCATGTAGAATTCAGGTAAGTCCCCTAAACTTCTTGGTTCTTTTCCATCTGTGTAAAAAGGTGGTGGGAATATTTCTATGCCAATGCTACTATTTTATGGCTTTCAGTTACCAGACTTATAAAAACCTCAGTTTTATCTAAAAAATTTAACTTTAATATAATGTTTCATCAGTTACTAAAATATCTTCATTCTTGGTGTATTTCCAAGTTTAATTTCTAGCCTAATGACATAGAAATGACTACTTCCTCTGGCATAAGAAAGTAATCAGTAAATTAAATATTCTTATGTCTGTATTTCAAACTTAAAATTGCTAGTTGGAAGAATTCAAAGATGTATTCTATTATAATCTTGGGCAAATGTATTAATATATTCAAAGCTCATTCGAATGTCTATTATGTGCTAGATACATGCTACCTTCTAAAGAAAATATATATATATGTTTATATATATGCTTTATAATTTTGAGTGACATTATCTATTTTAACATTTACAATAATCTGATAAAAAAGGTGAATGATCTCCCATTTTAAGATAAGGAGTTTGATTGTGGGAGACGCCAAGTGACTTTTACCTCATTCTGTAATTAAGTACTGGACAGCATGTAGACACAATCTATTAAAATTGTATGTCATTTCCAAACAAACTACACTCATTCTGAAGTTTTGTATTACTTTCACCACAAAGTCAGGAAACATCCAGTTCAATATGTATGTTTATCAAAACTTTAACTTTATGATAAATAAAATCTCCTTTCTTAGCCTGAGTCAGTTTTAGGATATATTGTATTTCTGAATGATGAACTAACAGAGTGAAAAGTAATGCATTATGCAGAGTTGGAGGGCCTGGAAAAATCAGCTGCTGTTGTTTTAGCTAATATATAACAATTTCAGGTTTTCTGACTACTGAAGCAGAGAATAGCATGTTTCTCTCTAAATGGTGCAGTTTCAGCTCTCAGCCTGGAACTTTATCAGAAATGCAGATTTAAAAAAACAGAGTGGTCTATGCATCTGCTCAATAGAATGGGCTATGTGAATGCTTGTGAATTCTTTATTTTGGTAAACCTGATGATTTGAAAGCAGAGAGAATGGTTAAGTTCCCATGATTAGTAAATAAGGGGTTTGCGACTGAAATCAATTTCTTTCTGGCTTCTAAACCACAGCTCCTGTCCCTGTCTAATGGGAATCATCTTTTCATTTTGGGGATTGAGGAGCTTATTCTTCTCTGTAGCCTCAGTGCCAAGCATATTATGGGTGCTCAGTAAACAGGTGTTGAATTGCCTGTGTGGATGAACTTTTCATCGTAGCACTGAATACCTGCCTAAGCACTTCATTTCATGGGGCTGAGGGTTAGAACTGGACCAGCCATGTACGGTTACATTGTCATGTTATTTAAATTACTTATGAAGGCTGTTTATAACAGTCTCATACAGAAAGTGATTGTTTCATGCTTAACACCTTCTCAGTGAACTCACAGCATCTGAAGTGGTCTATTCCATCTTCACAGGTGCACCTGAACCCACATGCATGCAGCATGACATCATGTTGTTATTACTGGGTTTTTTAAAATATGTTTACTTGTGGTTAGCTTATTATAAGCTAAAATCTGGTCCCCAAAATTTTCATCATGTCTTCTGTTCTTTATTGGGGGACAAGCATGTAGGTTAATTGAACATATATATAATCTCACTATTTATATACAGTGTTTTCCAGCTTTTGCCAATTAAATACAAGGCCACAAAGGTTATTTTTCTTCTAAAAATACTTTTCTTCGACCATCATAAGCACAACTAATACTATGACCAAGGACACTTTCTGTACAATATTACCATGAAATTTCAGTGTCAGTGAAAAAATATATGTAGAAAAGAGAATTACCTTAAGGGTAAATTAAATATTGAGACAACACATTCCTTGATGTGTATAATAATTGCAAAAAACAATTTGATGAACATTTAAAGTTCAAACTGCCTAGATTTTTTTTCCCAGTGAAAAGAATATTGCAATTCATTTTCTGTACTTAATGTGTTGCAATTAAATATTTTTCAATATAAAACAGTCTATTTCAAAATATATGCTGTTATACCCAAATATATGTGTGTTTATATATGTAATATATTTATTTAACCCTCTATCTCCCAAAAGAAGATTTACCACAAAGTAAATTTCAAGAGAGCAATGACGTTTATCTTTTGCTCACTACTATATCTTCAACACATCAAACATTGCCTGCCATACAGTCAGTAATCAATAAATGTTTGTTGACTTAATTACCAATGAATGTAATCCTAAGAATTTCTAATGGTAAGAGCTTTGTGCTAGGCATTAGCTTACCACAGGTAATTCAAAGATGAATTTCATCTGTTCACTGTCTTTCAGGACCTAATAGTGTGCTGATTTTTATAAAAATGTATAGGGTAGGCATCACTTTAAATTAGTCCCATGTCCCGAAGTTGGCAGTGAAGGCTCAGTGAGACTGAGAGACTGGCTCAAGTTCACTTGTCTAACAGCGGCAGAGCCAAGACTAGAACAAATCAGATCCATCAGAAATTTCTTTCAGAAACTGTTCTGCATGCCAACAATTAAACTGCAGATGTTTAGAGTCAGGAATCTGAATGAGTCAACCTGAAGCAGCCTTTTAATGGACTAAGCCTCTGACATGATTCTCAGTAAAAAAGCTAAAAGACACTTGGAGTGGAACGCAAACCTTTCACAGGGTTCATGAGAATTAGAAGAGCTTTGGAGAAGGTTTTTTTTTTCCCGGAGTACCTAGAATTCCTAGTTGTAGAGGGAGATAGAAGGGAAGTACTGAGCCAGGGTTTTTAGTTGTGAATGGCACTGGTCTTGAAGCCTAAAAGACAGTTATACGGTTTTACTAATTTCTAGTGATTTTTGCAAAAATGGTTATGAGCATTGCACATTGAGTTGTCACTTTGAACACCTGGCTTATATAGTAGGCGCTGTGTCCCAAAGGAAGACATACCAATACACTACCAAAGACTGGAACAACTAGCACCACACAGTATTTCCAAAAGTAAATACGTTAACATATGTTAAGTGCCTTTGAAATGGACATGTCTTTAAATCATTTATTTCTAATTTTAGGACCATGTTTTCTAGAAGCAATCTCAAATAAGGACAGACTTTTTTTTGAAGAAATAGTATATGTATTTTTTTTCAAATAATGGAAAGAAAAAAATATTCAATATACAATGGCTTTAGGGTTGTATGATTTTTGTATGTGTGTGTGTGTCTGTGTATGTGTGTTCATTTTGTGACTACCAAACTACTACCTAAAATAGTTAGTACTTGTAAATGCAAAGCATTTTTTCATAGTGATAATTTTCAGTGGAAATTATTTTGCCTGATAGAATTTAACTTTCTCAAGGCACTGTTTCTCAGACAGCCTATTCCTAGGCTGCAAAGGACATATTTGTAGCAGTCTGAGAAAATTTAATTTTTCTCTTTGGAAAAGAGATGATTCATTACTTAAATTTAAGAAACACTGTTTATTATAAAGTGTAAAGCCAAGTATATAACATATGCATGTGTTAACACACACAAACTTACACAAAATCCTAAAAGAAAATAAAAATGTTAAATGTTATTTTCTTTTCCAAATATTTTTATTTTAATGAATGTATATTTTCCTTACATCATAAACAAGCCAAAAACACAATAAAAATGCAGTAAAGCCATATTAAAGTTACAAGTTATTAAATAATGAAGTCCAAGTACATCTTATTTAGTTTTACTGTGTTTTACTTAGGATCACTTTTAACTCAAAATTTTATACATCAGCTCTATAGCTATCAGGTCATTTTGCATTTTACTAATTAGACAAGATCTATAGAGAACATTTTAACATTTTAAAAATCTTTAAATGTATGTTCAGTAAAATTGCAATAATGCTACCTTTCTAATCAATTCTGGATTGTTTTAACACAGAAAAAGACATTTTCTATAGTTTCAGTAAAGGTATATTATAAAATATAAATTGTCAACGATATTACTATTAAGATTAATAATAACTATAATTACAACCTGAGTAATGAATGAGTCTGATTCTCCACGGGGAAAAAACTAAAAAGAAAGAAGTGTATTTGAATCATTTAATTCGTTAGGGCATTTTGCTGGTGAAATTGGTATTATTACCTCTGTTTTTCAATATGAAAGTTAACACAGAAATGTTAGCAACTTTAATCAGTTACATACGTTGTATACAGGTGAGAATGCCAGAATTTGAATTTGAACCTTTGGTCTTTACAAATGCTTTTTCACCATTACTATGCATTCCTGCCTCTGAAGTCCCCTTAAAGATGAAGCCAAGAATCTTACCTTGTCCCATGCAGCCCTTTATCTCTGTATGTTACATCTCACCCTCCCTTTATCGGCGGTTCCACTGAAACCAGCTTCCTCATGCTCAATCTGGAGACCAAAATTCACCTGATATTTTTCTTTTCTTTCTTCGGCTCATTTAAAAAATAGTTCTATATTTTCTTCTTCAGGTGTACTACTATGGACTACATACATCAGATACTGAGAAATATGCAGGTAAGATAGAGACATTCTTCAGAGTCATTTTCATCATCTGCTATTCTTCAAGTTATCATTTAAAATATGCTCTGAAGATGTTTTTAAAGTACAATCTAAAACTTGAAAGAGGAGGTTCTCAATTCTGAATTGCTATTAGAAAACACACACACGTGCACGCATGCACACACCCACACATCCATTATATCTATTTCTAACTGTCCATGCTTGTATGTCTGCATTTTGCCATCAGACTCATGGAGTTCAAAAGCAACATTGACTTTCAGTGAATACTCCTATAGCAATATTAGCAAAGTGCTATTGCTGCTGACTCAATGCTTATTTAAATGGAATAGCAGGGCCATTTCTTCCCATGTTATGGGCTTCAGTGCACAGCAGAGAGCAGCTAAGGCTTTGTTGGCACACATCTGAGTGACTCTCCACAGAGGTCACCTAAGAACACAAGAAATTGGAGGCCAGGTAAATATCCTTTTTGCATCTTCAAAGACTGACCTTTCCAGGTCTGCTTTAAAGAAGGAGATTTTTCTTCTACTGCCAAGGACAAGAATCTGGCCTAAGCCCAAATGTTAACAAAAAAAATAATTAAATAATTACAAGATATCACTTCCTCATCAGAGCTTTCTAAGGTGGGAGCATTCATTGTCAGTGTCAATTCTGTACCAGGAAGAAAATCACTGGAACAAGGGTACTGAATTTGAACCAGGGCACCATAGGAAGTGTGGTTGCAGGTATGGGCTTTGTACACAGATGAACCCAAATTTATACCTGTAAATCCGAGTTCTACCTTCTAGGAGTGGTCTTTTGCGATCTGATGGACCCAAGGCAAGGGTTTAAGAAAAAAGATTGCAGGGAGTCCCTTCTTACTTAGTAAGAAGGAGTGCTTAGTAGTGAGTCAGAGACTGGAAGGATTAATAATTAACAAAGGATCTTTTAATAAGCAGGTTATAGTTATGAGTAACTGAGGCTCAGTCCCACTGGGAAACTCTAAGAGACAGTATAGAACATGTCTCAGCGTCGACCCAACAGGTAGGTCAAGAAGCTAGGTGTTTTTCTTCCACCTTTCTTTAGTCATTACCTGAAGTTACTTCTGAGACCATTAATATCCTGGCACACTAGGATATGTCTGTACGTTGAGTAGAATCATCAGTATTTCACAAAGTCTTATTGAACATTAGCTGGAATTACTTAAATAAAATGTCTAACAGTGCCCATTCCCAATGACTACAGAAAGAAAAGCCTAGCTATATTTCACTTTTAAGGGGCGGTTGACAAAGGGTACATTTAAATATTCTTAGGACACTCTAAGTTTTAAGGCAGTCAACTCTGTGGGCCACATGATGAAGGCCCTTGTAAAATAATATTTGAAGTGCTTTTATCTAGGGATAGAGGTGAATTATTTGAAGGTTAGGATAGGGGTAAGAATGAATTGTTAGTCCACTTACTAAGTAGCAAATGTGTATTAACTCCAGGGAAAGGAAAAGTCATATAGAAGGAGGGAAGAAGTAAATTAATTACAAAGCATCTTGTTAAATAATTATAAGAACCTGAGAAAAGGTTAAAAGAACTATGGTACCACGTGTTAACTGCAGCCATGTCTATACTGCGCAAACAGGTCAACTTATTGAACCAGGAGAAGAAAGAAAATATGCAAAGAAGAGGAGACAGCCTGAAATAGTAAAATTTTCAGGTTCCCTTTTGGTACATGGACATCTAAATATATCCATTTACCTAGAAGGGTTATTTATGCATTGCGTTCAGTACTGTCTGTAACTATCTGTGCATGCAATGTCTATGTTTAAGTGATCAATACGTTAAAATAGGAAATTTCCTTGGATTTTTAGGAAAGGTATAATTACCTTTTCATCTATAACAAACACAACAAAATATACTATACAAAATAGAACCAATGCAAAATAATTTAAAGACCATGTAAGGGTATTTTATTTGATATAATTAGGTAGCTTAATTGCTCTTTTAGGACTATTTCAGATTGAAAGCTTACTTTAAGCCTCATCTGAGAGCTGAAATTTAACAGCATGTAGTTCTATGTGAAACACATGAAAGAAGAAAGAGACCTGGTTTCAAGTTATGACTGTGTCCTGTATAGACAGAAGACAATGACATAATCTCTGCAACCTTGAGTCTGCTGGGCTACATGGTGAGAGTAAAAAGTCTTACCTTGGATGAAACATATTTGCCAGTCTATAGTAATTCCTGGTGCTTACAGCATTGTATCTCAGATATAATTAATTTAATCAATGTTCCTATGGGATATTTTCTTTTTTTTTTTTAATTTTTATTGCATTTTAGGTTTTGGGGTACATGTGCAGAACATGCAAGATAGTTTCATAGGTACACACGTGGCAGTGTGTTTTGCTGCCTTCTGCCCCCTCACCCATATTTGGCATTTCTCCCCATGCCATCCCTCCCCCACTGCCCCCCCCGCTGTCCCTCCCCTATTTCCCCCAATAGACCTCAGTGTGTGGTGCTCCCTTCCCTGTGTCCATGTGTTCTCATTGTTCATCACCCGCCTATGAGTGAGTATATACGGTGTTTCCTTTTCTGTTCTTGTGTCAATTTGCTGAGAATGATGTTCTCCAGATTCATCCATGTCCCTACAAAGGACACGAAC
>CM052654.1:24622552-24640048 GCA_028533165.1 Leontopithecus rosalia | reverse complement strand
CGCCTCGGCCTCCCAAAGTGCTGGGATTACAGGCTTGAGCCACCACGCCCGGCCTCATGGTGGTTTTTTCCAGTTCTGTGAAGAAAGTCAATGGTAGCTTGATGGGGATAGCATTGATTCTGTAAATTACTTTGGGCAGTATAGCCATAGTTCAATGCTTGATGCATGGGACGGTTTCCACATATGAGCCAGGATGAACAAATTGCTGTGTGACATGAGTCCACAGAGTATATGTGCTAGATGTGCCACATATGTTGATTACTAGAGGTACCACATATATTCATTTATTCACAATATGTATCAATGACTATCAAATATGGGACCATTTAAGAACTGTAGGGCAAAAAAAAAAAAGCCACAGAAGATCTAGCCATAGTTCACAAGTTGTTTGTTTTAATAGGGGATCCATTTACATAATAAGCTACATAATTAACTATATAATTAATTACAATAAAGTCTCTCTAAGGATGTTTGAAAAAAATCAGGAATTAGTAATTACAAGTAATATCTGCAGCTGACACTAGATTAGGCAGCAAGGCATATGGAAGTAAGAACAAGAATCTGAAGACTGTGTGTTTAGGTTACAGCCCTACTTCTGGTACTGTTAGAATGATTTTGAGCAAGACATTTAACTCCTATATCCTTTACATTTCATTATCTTTAATATGGAGTCCTTGTAGGCCATACATTTTTTTCGAGGGGGGGCAGACACAGGGTGAGTAATTAGAATGGTGTCTGATATGTGGCAAAGGCTAATTAAGTGTTGGCTTTTATTATTATGTCCCAGATTTTAGATGAAGGGCTTTATGAACACCATTAGCTCATAGTACTATGAACTAAGGCTAGTGTCATCCTCATTTTATAGATGGGGAAATTTGGCTTCAAGATATTATTTTAACTTACCCAGTTTTACATAGATAATCTATAAGTAAGACAGGTTTTATTCTATATGATGCAATGCAGGCTCTTACCCATTCGCCATATACACTCTTTGAAAAATTAGATAAAGCAAGGAGAAAAGTCAGGATAATGTCTTTGTTGAAAATGCAGACTTGAACAATTAAAGGATATTGGCCTTTAAAAAGGGAGGGCTTAGAGGGCTCAGAGGCCAGGCACAGTGGCTCATGCCTGTAATCCTAGAATTTTGAGAGGCCAAGGTGGGAGGAGAGCTTGAGGCCAGGAGTTTGAGATCAGCCTGGGCAACACAGAAAGACCCTGTCTCTACAGGAAAAACAAAAACAAAAACACAGCACTGAAAAACTTAACTTGGCCTTGTGATGTGCACCTGCTGTTGTGGCTTGACTTCAGGAGCTAGAGGTTAGTGTGAACTATGATCACACCACTGCACTCCAGCCTGGGCAACAGAGCAAGACCCTTCTCCCTCCTGCACAAAAAAAAAATGAGGACTTATGATCTTATAATTGTGCCTGAAAAACAGTAGATGGGCTTGCTAATCTATATCTAATGTCCCTCTGTGTTTGGGGTGGTTGATAATTTAATCATGATTGAAGCTAAGTTCTACCTGATATTGAAGAGAGTTGATAAGAAAATAACCCCTCTTTCTAACAGGGTATATTGCCTTCTCTATGAAAGATTGCAATATATACTTAAAAGGGACATAACTCAAATATATATATATATATTTTCCACTCAAGAATCTAAACTAGCCTAGGTTCCTGAGACGAAGGGAAAACCCAAAAGAAACTGGTCAGTCTATGTGGGTGTTTTAAGAAGTCTGCTGTGAAAGTTCAGAAAACCAAATGGCTAATTCAGACTGGGTACAGCTGGAAAGATGTTCATGGAAAATGAGTCTTACCTTGAGGCTGTAAAAAGATGTGCAAGCTATTATTGTGCCATAATGAGCGTTTTATTGATAGTAGATTTCAACCCCCTTTGCTCAATTACCTTTTATTTTATTTCCTCCAAATCCTCCATTCCTAGGTGGGCATCTATTCAGTTATCTGCTCCAAAATCAAGTCATTAAACATATCTAGCAGTAAACAGAAAATATACTGAAACTAGTTTATCTTACAAGTAGTACATATTCAGCCGGTAAAGACGAGTTAATGAATTTTCTTTTTCTGTCTTTTTTTTTTTTTTGAGATGCAGTTTCACTTTTATTGCCCAGGCTAAAGTGCAACTGTGCAATCTCGGCTCACAGCAACCTCCACCTCCTGCGTTCGAGTGATTCTCCTGCTTCAACCTCATGAGTAGCTGTGATTACAGGCGACTGCCACCACGCCCAGCTGATTTGTTTTTTTTTTTGTGTGTGTGTGTGTATTTTTAGTAGAGAAGGAGTTTAATCACAATGGGCAGGCTGGTGTCAAATTCCTGACCTCAGGTGATCAACTGCCTAGGCCTCACAAAGTGCTGGGATTACAGCCGTGAGCCTTTGCGCCCAGGCAGGATTTCTTAAAATTTAAGATGGGGTTTTCTCCAGCTGCAGTAATTAACATGTTTGAAAACTAGATTGAATAAATAATCATAGCAAGTTCAACTTCAATTATCATTACAAATGTTTGTATTTATTTTTGCAAAACAATTGACAACTAATTAGCATGTTAAAAGCTACTTGTGTTTAGATATTAATCAGATATCTCCTAAAAATCTTACAGTTATTTATTAGGGATATGCCAGACATAGGCATAACCATAATTAACTCATAACACTACATGATCTACTTCTCAAGTAATTGTTAGAATTATGACCATAGATTTATCTGTTTATTCATTCAATGATATGATACAGCAGAAGCCAATTATTTCCTAAAATACACTAAGATTACTATAGCTAAATGATGTGTATCCCCTCTATATTACTCCAGAATGCTAAAAGTTATAGATATCAGAGGATATATATATATATATATATATATATATATATATATATATATCCTATTAAACAAAACTAACCTTGCTTATAAAGCTTCTTCTAACTTATAGTGCTCTTATAATGCTTTGATCATGTTTTATTGGTTCTTATTACATTGATGATAATATTTGTTTACAAGTTGAACATTCCCATGGATTCACGAACTTCCAAAAAATGATATTGAAGTCTTTATTTCAGTTTATATTCCCAGTTCATGACATGATTGTTTAGAAAATAACAGACATCCACAAAGTCTATGAAAAAGGATGGACTATCTACTGGTGTGTGATCTGTTGTTAAACTGTGCACCTTAAGTCTTTTTAAAGAGAGTTAACTCATGGAAAAGTTCAGGCTTTGACATTAGACAGACTTAAAATGAGAAGCATGCCTCAGCCCTGCTCTGCTTAACATGAGCTAGTCATGTAACCTCTGAACCTCAGGTACCTCATCTGTAAAGGAGGAATTATATGCCATGCCTCACAGAATGATAGTAAGTATTTCGTGAGATAAATATAAATTCTGACTGCTATGAGCATTAAAAGTCTTTTCTCCAACTCATACATCAACTATAAAAGGTTTTCCTTTCCGCTTCAGCCCAATTTGTGGCATGAAATAAGCCCTTGGAATGTATAGTTTTTCTTTATGTTTTTTAAACGTAGAAATATGGAAATGTAATTAACTTCAAAAATGAGATTGCATTTGCAGAAAATCCACGTTGATCTCAAGAACTCATTTCATGGCACGACCCTTGTTCAGCCTCTGATAGAAGGAAATGGAAAGGTATAGCCATTGTTAGCTTCACCTGGAAGTTTCCAATTGCCTGGCTCTGGAGAGCAGTCTCACTGACGCAATGAATGTTGCTTGGCCCATTTTGCATGTGGCTTTGAGATGTCCCTTGGATTTCAGTATCTCTGTCCTGCTTCCTCTGTCCCATAAAAAAGTGTATAATGTGTTTTCCCTAACTCAAAACCTTTTGTGTTTGGAAGGCAGTAAAATAGTCTGAAAAGCAGGTTTTTTTTTTTTTTAATCAAAAGGAAGTAAGTGGATCAGAGCCAGCTCTTAAAACGAAGTAAAAAAGCAAGCCAAGTGCAAATGCTAATATTTCAATTGCTGTCCCGGGTACAGAAACTCAGAAGTCTAACAAAGAAATCTGAGTTCATATCTAAATGAGTCCTTACTTCAATATAGCTTAGAATAGACACTGCCTTTGATAGCATGTTGAGAGAGGTCAGTCTGCCCAGTTAGGTCATCTCTTGTGACTGGGACCTCAGTATCTCATTTTCCAGTTCCTCTGTCATTGACTTGTTTGTTTGTTTGTGCTCTGTTTGTATGTTCAGCAGCAGCTTATAAAATGTCTACTGATACTCCATTTCAGGTATCCCGGCCCTTTATAATTCCCTCCTCTAGAGTCTAGGCTGGAACTAATAATTTGCTTCTAAAGAACAAAAATTAGCAAAAGGAATGGGATATGACTTATGAGATTAGGTTATAAAAAGAGTCTTGTTTCTGTCTTGTTCAGCATCTCTTGCTTTCCCATTTGTTCATTCTGGGGGAAGGCAGCTGCCATTTTGTGAGCTATTCTATGGACAGGCCCACATGGTTAGGAAAAGGAGGATGCATCCAGCCAGCAATGAGAGAGAAACGTCAGTCCTCTGTTCAATCACCCCAAAGAAACTAAATCTGAGCAACAGAAAATACTTTGAAATTAAAAAAAAAATAAAATAAATCATACCAAAACACATCAGATTTTCTGGGATGTAACAAAACAGTGATCAGAGAAAAAACTCGTAACATTGAATTCTTATTTTGTAAAAAGGAAAGATTTCTACTCAATAATTTAGGCTTCCAACTTAAAAAATAAATAGAGAAATAAGAGACAAAAAAAATGAATGTGAGAAGAAAACAAGTAAAAAATAATAGCAGAAATCAGTGAAATAGAAACAGCAATGAACACAGGAAAAAATCTCTAAAACCGAGAGCTAATTCTTTGAAAAATTAAACTGATAAACATCTAGCAAGACTGCCAAAAAAGAATAAACAAATCATCAATATTGGTAATGAAAGGAAGGTTATCACTACAGACCACATAGACACTACAAAAGTTTAAGAGAATATTACAAACAACTCTACACACATAAATTTAACAATTTTCAGGAAATGAACTAGTTCCTGAGAGGCCATAAATTTAAAAAATTCACTAAGAATAAAAGAAGACTTCATAGTCCTATAATTACTAAATAAGTTGAATTAATGTTTAAAAAGTCAGTTTTGTTTTAAAAGTTTTTGCAGAAGTAATCAGAACTGTCTCCTGTGTGTACTACCCTGTGGCCGTCTGGGAACTTGAGAGCGGTGTATCCTGCTGGTCATTTCTTCAAGCATAATGAATACGGCTTATGGTCAAAATCATGCAGAAATGGCTCATGGGTGATCCCAGAAGTTCATAAACAAACCTA
Source organism: Leontopithecus rosalia (assembly GCA_028533165.1). Taxonomy (NCBI): domain Eukaryota; kingdom Metazoa; phylum Chordata; class Mammalia; order Primates; family Cebidae; genus Leontopithecus; species Leontopithecus rosalia. The sequence goes on along the minus strand of CM052654.1, from coordinate 24,634,724 downwards.
TGATGTCCCTTTTTTGAATTCCTCTCCCTTCATTTCTCTCATACTTTATGGCTCCCTGAGATTCCTTTTGGGAATTTTCATCCAGAAATCTGGGGTTTTATTTACACTGTTCTGCCATCCATTGCCTATAAATGCACCTGCATCTGGGGCCAAGTGGTAGAAGAAAAGAGAAAGAAAAAATAATCAGGAAGTTTATTTTATCTTCTGAGACTCATGGTTTTCCCTCCAGTGTTCAGTGCCTATGGGCTATCCTGGGCTGAGGAACAACAGAATGAAGAAAAGAAAAATAATAGAAAACAGGAGGTTTTTCCTACTACCTAGGAATGTTACGGCACCTCTTTCCATCTCCTGTATGAACTATAAGCTTATCTTTCAGCCCTCTCTGCTTGGGCTACAACCCAATTTCTGTTTTGGCTTTGCCTTAAGTGTAGGCTGGGAGACACTAAAAGGGGAGAAAAAAGATAATTTCAATGGTACTTAAATTCTTGTTTTCTTCCTCAGTGTGGCTGTTTTCTATTTAGAGTCCTCAAATACCTGCTACATTTATTCTGTTCAGGTTTTACAACACATTCAGTGAGGAAAGAAAAACATTTTTTTCCCTAAAATTTAAACATGTCTCAAAATTCAAGTATTTCCTAATATTTTTGTAGGTTTTATTTTGTGTAAAAATAAAGAAATACCTATTAGGCTACCACTCAGAAAACACTTTTAGCTATTTCAGTGTGTACATTTAAAAAAAAATGAATTTATGTTTTTACCTCTAGGGGAAATGTATTCTAAAAATCCATGATTTGCACTATTGTGGAACGTCTTTAAAGTAGTGTAAATATTCTCACAATGTAAAAGTACATTGTGCTGTCTGACAAATACAATGATAGGTTTTGCTGGCCTAAGTATTTGGAAGATCTCAGTAGAACATTTGGAACTAAAAACGGAAAAAAATGTGCCACAAAACTTTTGATGAATGTTTGTTATTTTGAGATTTATGATCTAGGATTTTTGACTCATAAGAGGTCTAGCTCACCCACTGAACTGCAGTTACTGTCAGTTTGAGGCACCAAGCTTTAACTCAACAACAATATTCACCAGATGCTTGGGGTATAAAAAAGAAAAGTCATCAAAATCAATATGAGCCTATTTTTACAGAAAACTGTACTTCATAAATAGCACTCCCTTCATCTTACAAGTTCAGAGCACAGAAGTTTCTTCTTTTTGGAGTTTATCAAAATTTTTTCTTGCTTTCCCTTTCTATCTCACTTTCTTTCTCCCCTATCTCTTTTTCTTTCCATTCCTCAGTTTAAAATTCAGTTTCTTAAAAGTTTATGCAAATTGATACAATTATTTAAGAACCATGGACCAAAAATCATGGTGTGAAATCTCAATCTATCAAGAAATAAGATATGTTTTTAATATATTTCATCCAAGGAAAGAATTAAATTTGAGAAAGAGTTCAGGGTAAAGTAGAGTGTAGAGAATGGGGTGATCAGCTTTCACTCGTAAAGTCAGAGAATTTGCCTTTGCCAAATCTAGTAAGTTTCAGATATCCTATCACTTGCAATCTTTGGGTTTCCATTTATACATAAATCTTCATGGAGAAAGTAATCTGACCTGGATCCTGGGGAAATTGTAGGAGACATCTAGGTTTGGGGCATTGGTTGGAGTGAAAACAGTATGTGCAAAGGCAATAAAGCACTTTTCAGAAAGTACCATATATTATACACACACTATATATATATATGTATATATATATATATACATATATATATATGTATGTACATATATATATGTATATATGTATGTACATATATATATGTATATATGTATGTACATATATATGCATATATAAAAATGTTAATTCATATACTAGAAATGATGAGCAGTAGTGGAATGCAAGATAGATATCTAATTTAACCAAAAGGGACTCATTTTAGAATTTTGCTACAAAAGGCAGGGACAGTTGACTAGAAAGAGAAAATGACCCCAAGTGAATAAGATCATCAGTTGAATTTTAAAAAATTATTTAAATTTAAATTTCAAATTCTCTGTAATATAATTTTTTAATATTTTGTTTCACATATTATTTCTATTTTACAATGTACAATACAACTTTAGATGTATGGATTATAATGATTTAAGTTTTTCTGCATTTATGTTCATTTTGAGGAATTTTTAGGTGGATTTTTATATAAAAATATCAGAAAAGCTGTAATGGAGCAAGTGGCTTTAACCCACTGAGTTTCTGTTACTGTGTTCTCCAGTAGAGATAATAATATCTACCCATCTGGACACTGGAAGTGACGTCAGTGTTGTTTAGATGGGATTGGAGCTTATTTATTTCTGGGATTTGCTTACAAGAGATCAGAGCAAGAAATGGAAACAAAAACTACATGATTCATAGTCTTAAAGAGATTCAAGATTGATCCATAGAAACAACATGAGGACCATGTCCAAAGGGAAAAAGCACAAACAATAAATGAAATCAGGACTAGCTCTTTAGTTAAATGGAGTAGGAACAAGGGCTAAAACTAGAAAGGTATTACCCTGGAAATTGCTGTTGACTTTTGATTGTATTCTTAGGATATCAAAATGTAACACTTGTCTATTATATGTATCAGCAGACTAGTAAAGACACCTAAGTTTTAGGTTGATTTAAAAGTATAGATAATAAGAGAAAAGCATTAATTATTTGTAGACAATAATTAATTGGAAATAGATTAAAATTATCTTTTGTTTTGATGGTGAATTTACTGTTTACCTAGAGAATTTAAAACAATGTATTCGAATTAATACAGTACTTAGTAAGGTTAATGCAGAAAAGATACATTTAAACAATAGTCTTCCAGGGTTTCAACAACCTACTTCTAGAAATCATAATTGATTCTTTAATGTATCAAGGAATTACTAGTCATTAACCTGTGTTTGGCCCTCTTGTTGGTGGATAGGTATAAATAAATACATAAAAGGGACAAAATCCTTGACCTTATTGGGTGCAATTCTAGATGGGATAAGTAAAATATATTCAGTAAACTCAAGAGATAAATACAATTGTATGCTATGCGGGGGAGGTGACGCTGGGATTGTGCACTTTGTGGGGCTTCTGGGAGCTGGGAACAGGCAGAAACCTCTCTCCCCCTATCAAGTTGTCAGGGAGCCCCACCCTCCCAGGCACAGCTGCAGTTGCCCAGCCACGGCTACAGACCTGGGCATCCCTGTGCTCTTGGGGGTCCAGGAAGCCTGTATCCCCACAGACTCAGAAGTGCCTGTTTCCACACCATGGCCTCTCCCTGCTGCTGGTACCTTCTCTGATTTTGGAGCAAAGCTGAGGCCAGGCCCAGGTGTTGTAGTGAGCTGGCCAGGACTGTGCACACTCAGGGCAGTGCTGACATGCTAGTTCCCAAGTCGCCTTGGCCTCCTCCAGATTTTTGGGCACTGAGGAATGCAGGAGGGAGGCCAAAGGTAGACTGAGGGCAGCTCAGTGTGGGCCTGCAGGCACCCCTCAGTGTGAACAGCCTGGGTGCTGTAGACGGTATATTGAAGATGGGAGGCAGACAGGCTCCTGGGCAGAAAGGAGTAAGGTCTCAGGTAAAACCCCACCTTCAAGCCAGGCCTGAAGACTGGGTACCAGCCTGCCAGCTCTAGGAGGAGTTCTTGGCCCAGAGTGAGAACTTATGGTGCTTTTTCCAGGCCCACCCATGGCTATCGTTGGACTCATCAGCATGCATGTCCTTTGTTCTGAGCCCATAAAAACCCTGGACTCAGCCAGACTTGTACAGATGTAAGGACTACCAGTTGTGGAAAGGAGATACCCATTGAAGTTCTCCTCTCTACTGAGTGCTGGACACTGCTGCGAGCTGCACAACTTGTTGGAACAACCTGCCTACAGAAGTGAGTGACCCGTTTTGGCTCTCCTGAGATCTGTGCTGTCACTCAATGAAGCTTCTCTCCACCTTGCTCACCCTCCAGTTGTCTGCCTACCTCATTCTTCCTGGATGTAGGACAAGAACTCGGGAGCTGCTGAATGGCTGGACTGAAGGAACTGTAACACAAACAGGGCTGAAATACACCTTCTGCTCCCTGTGTTGCCTGTGATGAGAAGGAGAGAAGAACTGCTACCCTTCAGGGATCCCAGACCCAAGGTCTCCCTGAGCCAGGGTTGTGACACCTCTTTGGGGCTCTGCAGTTCCTGGCGTCTCCAGGCTTCTGGGCATCACTGTATTCCCCTCTCCAGATATGGGTGTCCACAGTGGAAGCCATGTGTGGTACATGTGGTCCAGCTGCAGCCTTGCACAAAGCCCACACCTGTGCCAATGCCTGGAGCTGCCTGTCCTGCTGCAGAGTCAGCATGCCTGGCCATGGGCAGTGGCCAGACCCCCCCATGCTCGCTCACTCACACACCCCTCTCTGTTCTGCACCTGGCTTGCCCTTGGCAGGTGTGGGGTCCAGGCTGGTAGAGTGAGCCAAGTGCAACCTGCCAGGCTAAGTGGGGAGAATGAGCCCAGCTCTGAGTATGAGCAATATTCAGGCAGAAGGCGCCACCAGCCACAGAGGTTTCAGCTGGTGAAGTGGCACCCCAAGGATTCTGTGATGCTACAAATTGAAAAATGTATTTGAGTACAAAAATTAACCAAGGGAGCAGAAAATTGGGAGTGTGAAAGGGATACTGTTCTAAATCCCTTGCTTATGTAACTTGAAGTTACATAATCAAATTGATATGACTTTGGTATGGAAATGGACAAAATATTCAGTGAAAATAAAAAACAGAATGTTTCTAGAACTAGATCCCAGTATGTCATAATTTAATGTGTAGTAGAGATGTTACTTTAATTCAGTGGAATGAGACATGTCCTGTTTATTAAATTGAGCTGGAACAACATTTACTCATTTGGAAGGAAATAAATAAAAGTGGACCACTCTTTCATACTAAGCAGAAAAATACAACTCATTTAGCAGAAAACCTAGATGTAAACATAATGGTAATAAAAAATGATATCAAAATTCTCTGGTGAAAAACTAGAAAGTAAATCATCTTTCATTCATAAAATGTATATTTATTGAATCCTGTTAGGTGTAATTCTAGGTGCTTGAGGCATACAATTAAATGAAACATGAACTTCTATGTTGAATAAATAGGAGAAAATAAGTAGCAAGCAAAATAAATAATTATACAATCTATTTTGCCAGGAGATAACAAGGGCTGTGAAGTATAGATTGAAACTGGGAAAGAGATTGTGAATGCTGGGGCCAGAGAGGGTAGGTAAAGAGTAGGCCAGATTATGATTCTTTGTAATACCATAAAGTAGGACTCATTGAAAATATACTATTTGGCCATTGCATTGACTCACACATGTAATCCCAGCACTTTGAGATAGTGAGGCAAGAGGATCACTCCAAGTCATGAGTTCAAGACCAACCTGGGTAGCACAGTGATACCCCTATCTCCACAATAAAAGAAAACACATTAGCTGGGCATGGTGGCATGTTCTTGCCTTCCTAGCTACTTGGAAGGCTGAGTCTGGAGAACTGTTTGAGCCCAGGAGTTTGAGGCAGCAGTGGACTATGGTTATACCACTTCCCTCCAGTCGTGCTGGCAAAGGGAGGCCCTATGAGAGAGAGAGAGAGAGAGAGAGAGAGAGAGAGAGAGAGAGAGAGAGAGAGAGAAAGAGAGAAAGAAAGAAAGAAAGAAAAGGAAATATTGCATCTGAGCCAAGACTTGATACAAGATGCCTTAGATCACAGAGCTCTAAACAGAGTCAGGAGCTGGTGCAAAGGTTCTAAGGTGTGTGTGTGTACACAGGAGAGCAAAGTAGTATGTGGCTTCAAGAACTGGATAAATATTGAGAGGTAAAATGGAATAAGGTCATATAGAGCATTGTAGGCTGTTTTAAGAACTTCTTATATAACCATTCTTTATATGTGAATACTCAAAGTTGAGCCCCAGTTGACAACATAGAAGTTAGAAATCTTTTCTGAGTTATAATACCATAAAAACAAAATATGCAAATCATAGATTTGAAAAATTGTAATTGCCATACCTGAGATACACTACATTTTTAATGTACACAAAATAGAAAAATGAGTTAAATGCATTGAAGGCAATTTGCAAAGAACAAATCTAACAATTCAACAGACATATGAAAGTTTATCTGCCTTTATGGTAGTGAAGTCAATGAAACTTAAAAAAGTGACTTTTGAAATACCTATGAGACTGGCATAAGTTAAGAAGAAAATAACTAAAATTTGAATTGCTGGATAAAATGCAAGAATGTACTTTGCTAATGGAAATATCAATTAGTCTATTTTTAAAGCAATTTGTAAATATCTAGTAACATTAGTGACATTTATTGAAAGTACAGTTTGAAGTGACTCCTTTTTATAACTTTGTAACCTTTTTATAAAAATCATTTTAACTATTGATTTAAAAAAACTTGAACAAAAAATCTTGATGGACTATACAACCCTGATTGTGTGCATGTGAAAGACTACACATGTGCACATAAACTGACACAGTGTTTTTTGGATGGAATTGAAATTTGAAGAAAGATACTCAGTAATTCTGGCTTCGATACCCCCACCATTTCAGTTGTAAATTTGTCATTTTTGTTTTATATATTATTATGTACATATACTTATTTATATGTGCATATATATTCCAAACAGGTATTTTATTTTGTGTAACAATTCAAGCTTACAAAAATAGGCTTAATAATCTTTGTTCTATGCCAATATTCTTATGGCATAGTGTGGAAACTGAGGCCTCAAGAAATATACAAATTTATATAGTGAATAACAAAGCCAGATGTAACTAACATTCTCTCCCCCATCCACCCTCTTTCACTTTCTTTCTCTCTCTTAACCATGCCAATGTTCTCTGGAAAAAAGGGCGTGAGAACCTTGAATTAGATGTTTCCACATATAAAGCTTGATTGTCTTCTTTGAGTCGAATCAGGATTTTTGCTATTATTTTCCAGGATCTCCCAAACCTTTTGAAGTTTATGTTTGAAATAAAGTAGCATGCAAAAGTTCCCTGGACTGGTGACAAATTTGTTCTTTGATTATTGTGCCATATTCCCCATTATAGAAATGTCAGAAGGAAACATCTGTCCAGCAAATTGCCGTGGAATAGAATTGAAGAATTGCTGGGAAATGCATACCATTCCATGGACAACTGACAAACGATTCCAAAGGCATTGATACAAAAGCATTAACAAAAGAAAAGAGAAAATAAAGAGCATTTTTTCTTAAGAATGAAAAAGAAAAGACAAATATAAATGTCAACCAAGGACCATAGATGTTCTAAATTGTATTCCAAGTGGAAAGCAGCAAGTCTTCCAACTTTGTGAAACACTTTCTTTAAGCAATAAAGATTACATTTGTTTACATCTGGTGTCTTTAATCATCCTGATTTAGATTGTCTAGATTTATATAAATTAAACAGCCAAGACCAAGAAAACAGAGTACCTTGCCCAAGGTCACACAGTTAATTAGCAGCAATGTCAAAACTAGATGCGCATTTTTTGACATTATCATTCCACATCCTTTCCCTCATAGAATAACTCGGGATGACATCTTGAATGAATGTAGAAAACAGATAATTCATAATTAGAGGAATAAAAAGGAAAATTAATTTTCAAAAACATATACCTAATATAACTGCACAGAAGACATTCTCTGCAATACTGATATTACTTTTTATATAATTTTTTGGACATAGATAAAGGGTATGTGCTACAACCACAACTGGAAATAGTTTCTTGAGTGTGATTCATGATTCAGCTCATAGCATATTCTTTTTTGTGTCCTTTTGACCCAGAACTATAATTTTTCACTTAATTTTGATCACCTTGAATTCATGAAGTTTTTAATTATTATTATATTAGGTCCTTGGGCCACTTAACATGGTCACAAAGCAGGTATGAAAAAATGTTGAATGAATGAATTGATGGATGGACGAATATATTCCTGGCTTTTAAGTCGAAAATACTTCCACTTATTGACATGGGGCTTTAGGAAGTTGTTAGTTATTCCCAAGCTCTTAATCATGAAAATCCTTTGTGTATTAGTTAATTTTCATGCTGCTGATGAAGACATATCTGAGACTGGGCGGTTTATAAAAGAAAGAGGTTTATTGGAATTAAAGTTCTATGTGGCTGGGGAAGCCTCCAATCATGGCACAAGGTAAAAGGCACATCTTACATGGCCACAGACAAAAGAAGATAGCTTGTGTAGGGATATTCCCCTTTTAAAACCATGAAATATTATTAGACTTATTCACAATCAAGAGAACAGCAAGGGAAAGATCTGCCCCCATGATTCAATTACCCGCAGCCGGGTTCCTCCCACAACACACGGGAATTCAAAATGAGGTTTGGGTAGGGACACAGCCAAACTATATAACCTTGTTATTATACCTGTATGTGTGTATGTTTGTGTGCATTGATGCTACTTCCTGACTGCTGTCACTCAGAATCATGCCCTGTCTATGACATGTGACATCAGAATGTGTTCTGTGATGTCAGTGTCCATGTGATATCAGAATGAGTTTGTTTTCTTGAACCATCTGACAATCTTTGATTGAAAATAGAACTTTGGGTCACTTATTGTTCCAACTACTAGAAGTAAAATAGGCAAAGACAACTTTTCTACTTATGCAAAAAACTCACAAATGAGTTTAAGACAGAGATGCACAAATAACTAGAGAGCATTAAGAAGAGCTTCTGAGCTTTTTGGAGGTGAGACCTGAAGGATGAATATAAACTGTGCAGAGAAAGAATGTGGGTTTAGTGATAGGCAACAGAGTATTTGAAGAGGGCTTGCTTTTTTTCCTGATGAATGGATCTGCATGTGGGAAGGTAAATGAGAAGGTCTGAGAGACTGTACACATTCACACATGTGAAACTTCTATGTTTATTTGAAATAACAGAAGAAAGAGATTAAATCTGAAAGTAAGAAGAAGATAATATCTGGGAGGTGGAAGAAGAAAAGGATAAACCCCGAGATTAAGCAGAGCCACCCTTAGCAAAGCTTTGCCAACTGGATAACTGATACTTTATCAAGGGTTTTTGAAATTTATTGAGCAGTTTTAAGAAGGGGGGATTATATTCAAGTTGCTGTTTTTTTTTTTTTTTTGATGGAGTCTCACTCTGTCACCAGACTGGAGTGCAGCTGTGTGATCTCGACTCACTGCAACCTCCACCTCCCAGGTTCAAGAGATTCTCCTCCCTCAGCCTCCAGAGTAGCTGGGACTATAGACATGCACCAACATACTCAACTAACTTTTGTATTTTTAGTAGATGGGGTTTGGCCATGTTGGCCAGGATGGTCTTGATCTCTTGACCTCATGATCCGCCTGCCTCAGCTGGGATTACAGGTGTGAACCACTGCACTGGGCCTCCAGTAGTTTTAAAATTACTTGATCTGCTCTGTGAAAGAAAATGGCTAGATCAGCAATGTTAAAAGGATATATGTTTCTTAATCTAAAAAGTAATGATAATTGTAAACTGAATAGGCTTACTGGAAATGGGTTTTATACCCCTTGGTATAATGAGGCAGGTTGAATTTGAAATGGAGCCAAACACAGAGCCTGACACAAAGAATTCATTTAATATTCCTCAGCTTCTCTCTAGCCCTTTCTAATTTCCTTCTTTTCTCTTGCCTTGTCAAATATATTTTTTTAAGTGGAACTGCACATTGCTTCTCTTGTGTCTGTATTATGCATGCCTGTGAATAGTGGGGAATAAGCATTGGTCTAACTAGAGCCAAATTGCCAGGCAGCGCTGCCTTTAAAGACTCACATGGGGCAGGCACATTGGCTCATCGACTGTAATCCCAGCACTTTGGGAAACCAAGGTGGAAGAATTGCTTGAGTCCAGGAGTTTGAGACTAGCCTGGGCAATATGGTGGGACCGAACCTCTGCAAAACAAAACAACAACAACAACAACAAACAATTAGATTGGCATGGTGGCACATGCCTGTAATTCCAGCCTCTCAGGAGGCTGAGGTAGGATAGCTTGAGCCTGGGAGGTTGAGGCTGCAGTGAGCTATAATTGTGTCACTTAACTCCAGCCTGGGTGACAGAATGAAACTGTGTTTCAATTTTTAAAAAAATCACACCTCATCCTTTCCATTGTCCTCTTTATTTCCTTTTAAGTAATATTTACATAGTCATCTGTCTACAGATGCTCTTTATCATGAGAGAAAAAAAAATAGCAGAGACTTTGAGCTCTTGTCCAGTCTTTGAGTGTGACATTGTTCTATGCTGATACAATCTCTTCAGTCTTCAGGTATACATGGAACCGATTAAGCGAGGCATTTTTGTCATCAGCTACCATATGTTTACTTGATATCTGTGATCTTCTGAATGAGAACCTGGGGTAAAGTCATAAGATCATATGGTCCATCTAAACTTGATACCAGCACCAGCATCCATTAATCCATTTGCTCTTTTAGAAGAAGGAGGCTTATCATGTCGTATTTTGCCAAATAGCAAACTAGGAAAACTGTCAAAGGGGCTTTATAGAAGAAGAAACAAATCTCTCAATAAAATATGTTTCATTTTCATCATTTCAATTGCTTTGTAATTATGACCTATTTCTCCAGAAACAGCAGCTTTTCAGCAAGTGGTTGAGTCTCTAAAAGTGTACTGATCATTTTCCTAAATAAACTGGGGGAAATTTTCTACAATAAGATAAAATGCTTCCTTCTTTTTCAAAGGAATGCCACAATCACTGTCCACTCACAATTCAGTCTTGAAGGTCAAACAAAACATCACACTTCTATTAATTTTTAAAAATCTTCCTGAAAGAGAATGTTCACAACTTCCACTGTGCTCACAAAAAAACTTTTACGCCACATTGCACACCACTGCATAGTTTAATTTTGGCTTTGTCTGTTTATTGGTCCCACTAGTATCTTGTGATTACATTGTGTTCTCATCATGCCTTATCTCTGTGTATCTAAAATCTTCACATAAAAATAGGTGGTTAGAAAAAAAAATGCTTTTAAAGGAATGGATGTATAGGCTCTCAGAAATGTATGCCAGGATTTTTAAAAAATTATATTTAGAAACAATTATACAGTCACTGGAAATTGCCAAGTTAGTACAGAAAGTTCCCCTTTGACTTTCATTCAGCTTTCCCTAATAGAAACATTTAAATAACTCTTGCATGTCTTCAAAACAAGGAAATTGGTATCCTCACGATACAATTAACTGGAGTCTACTTGGATTTCATTAGGTTCTGCATGCACTGTGTTTTCTTTCTGTGTTAATTTTTGTACTTTTTTTAAAAATAAAATTTAAAAAAAGAAGAAATCTAAAGGTTAACTTAACTTTAGCTAATCAACTTCCTTTTACATGCAGGCAAAGAAAATGGGCTTGAACTCTGAAGTATAAGTACAGTGGCAGGCGTCTGTAATCCCAGCTATTTAGGAGGCTGAGATAGGAGAATCACTTGAACCCAGAATTCCAATGTCTGTCTTAGCTTTGAAAAAGAAACAGCAAAAGGGCGGGGCAGGCCTGTGAGATGCTGTTCACTGGTGAAATAGTCCTGACAAAGAAACAGCTTCAGCAAGAGCCTCCCCTGTACTGTCTACTATGTGTTGATAAAAATTATAAAAGGCTTTAGGAAGTTTCTTATTTTGGGGGGTGGGGAGGGAAGAAGGAAAACAAAGATCTTCTAAACTTTAGTTAATTCATGCCAGATACCCACTTTCTAAAAATGAAAAGCCAACAAATCAAGTGTTTGAAATTTTAAGTCAGTTAGCCACGTTTCTGATACAGACAGAATTCCCATAATAAAAGCCAACCCGATAATGGGATAAATTTAGAGCCCAAAGGACAATTATATGCAAATATGTTTGTTTTTTTGCTTTGTTTTGTTTTGTTTTTTTAAAGAAAAAAAGGAGAGAAGGAGAGGAAGAAAGAGGAAGAAAAAGAGGGAGAGAGAACAGGAATATTGCTTAATTCTAAGAATGGTTATTAATAATGGCTGATCAATATTTTGTGTATTTAAAGTGGAGAATGTATATTTTGTGTATTTAAAGTGGAGAGCGCTATACATATTTATTAAGTTTACTTGTTCCGGATCTGAGTTCAAGTCCTGGATATCCTTATTAATTTTCTGTCTCGTTGAGTCTAAATCTCTTTATGGGTCTTATGTATCTGGGTGTTAGGAT